>JBCNJP010000008.1:54801765-54828625 GCA_039602395.1 Deinandra increscens subsp. villosa
CATTTCGCCGTGGAGTTGACCCGTTTTTTGAGCTAAAGAGATTATCGCTTCACCACAGTACCCACAAAATAGTGGAGAAGAAGTATTTGGGAAAAGGCAACATCAAGAACCCAGTTCTTGTTATTGACACATCTGTGGTGTAGTGAATGAAGTGTAGAATACATAAAAGTTGAAAAGTCATTACCATTACCATCTACTTTTGAGAAGAAGTATTTAGGAAAAAGGCAACATCAAGAACCCAATTCTTCTTATTGACACATCTGCAGTGTAGTGAAATGGAGTGTAGAATACATAAAAGTTGAAGACAAATATACTACCTCATGGATGATGGCTCCAGTTCCTAAACGATAATCATCCTAAGCAGCTTATAAAACTAAAATTGGAAGGCATATAGTAGAAACAAATGAAGAAGTTGATTTAGTCCTAAGAAGAAAACAAGTCAGCATCCACCAGATCTTTGATAGTTACCATATATATTGTCAAACATCACACCATGGAGCAAATTTAAATCATTTGCCTCCTCTTCTGTCATCCATTACCAACAACAAACTCATGGTTACACACTAATCCACCTGCATATAAAATAAATTACAAAAATCAAATCAAATTAAAGATAAGCTAGAAAATACAAACCAAACTAAGGTCTGGAACAGAACCTGAGATATAGAGAGGAAGAAAGGGAAGAACGTGTTGCTGCACCATTTTGAGCTCTATGTGATTAGCACGCACATATCTGATGTAGAATGAATCATAAATCGATCAAAACATCTCTAAAGAAGCATAACGACATTGGTAACAAAGTTGTATTTAGAAATCGACTCAAAATAGATATTAAATAGATTGTGATTAGTTTACGTTCATCGTTCAGGCCGATTACCATTAGAACATCATGAACCTGCAGAAAACATAAAAGTGGTTCCTAGAGTTTGCATATTAAGTTGTTGTTTTCTACAAAAAGAAGTCCTCATACGCATGCAAAAGAGCAAAAGAGCAAAAGACCAGCCTGCAGCCTCACATTTATTCCAAATATGAAGCCTTGAAAGAATCTTCAACTGACTCGATGTAACGTGTAACAACCCGTAAGTTTCCAAGGACTTAAAACCGATAATATATACTTATGTGTTAACTGTGTTACGTAACTGTTTACTTGCAACGTGCCAACTTTATCATAATTACACTCATTTACAATAGGAAAATAGCCTTGACGTAGCCTTAACTCATGTTGTAAACAATAATTGAACATGATGACTTCTTTGCACGAAATGGTCGCTGGAACTTCAATAATAATAAAGCGACTAACTGAATTCATTTATCAAATTTACCAAACTGTGTGGTAAACGTTAAACATGATCCCATCATCTTGGAGTTTATCATTATTTTCATTTTCATTTTACGTTCATTTAAACCATTAAACTTTAATTTACCTTTTATCAATTTTAGGACACACATTTCATATGTGACTATGACACACATTTCTCTCGTTCCTTCACGTCTAAACAAACCCGTCACCCTACTCCCTTCCTCCTCGCGACTCGGCCTCCACGGGTTTCGAACCCGGCTCCTCCCCTCCCTCTTGGCCGGTTACGAGACAACCAAACCACCACCCTCCCATTTGAATTGCTAGTTAATTGCTTGTACTTGGTTGACCTCCTTTATGCCTTTCTAATCAATCTCCAACATCCTTACAACCTAAGACTACCTAGGTGAGACTTTTCTCCACAAACAACCAAATCCATGGACCAAAGGTCCATAGTTTCCCACCAAAACCCCTCTCTCTTCCTCTTCACTTGTTGCAGCCGAAACCCCCCACAAACCCACACAAATGTCACAAGTTTTCAAGCCTTGAACTCCCCTTGAGTGTGTGTAGGAACCGGTCGGACAAGGGACTCGAACCCAAGCCCTTTTCTTCTTTCTTTTCGGTTCCAACACAACCACAACACACACAAACACTTAACCTTTTATTACCCTCTCATTCCTACTAGATATTTATCTACAAACCAAGACCCAAACATCTCATTTCTTTCCACCTCTCTCCCTCTAACTCTCTCTCTCTCTCTCGGTTCCTATCCAACCGAAACACACACATACATAACCAAACACTCTCCTTTTCTCAATCACTTTTATACATAACCACCTTTTAGAGAATCACTTGTCATATTCAATATCAAGAACACTTCTCTTGCTCCTCTCTCTCTCTACAAACCGTAAGCCTCTCTCTCTACTCTCTCTCTAGATTTTCTACTCAAACACTCATATTCTTGATGATCCATGGTGCTAGGAAGTAAGAACACTCAAGAGCAACCATCATCATCATCATTTTCGGCCATCACCATCTCCTAACAAGGTTTCACATTCACTTTTCATAGTTAAATCTTGTTCTAACAAGTATTACTAGTATTCTTTCATAACTAGATCACTCCATTTACAAGTCTTGACTCACATTGTTGTCTAAACATCATTTTACCCCATAAAAGCTTACTTACTTGTATTTAACTTCATGTTCCACCATGGATTTACCTACTAGAAACTCATGATAATATTTACTTGCATTATTATGTTCAAGATTTAGTTTAGTTAGACTTTTACACAAGTATTAGCTTAGTTTGCAATTTTAGACAATAACTTTGTATTTATCATGTATTATGTGTAGATCTTGTAATTTTGGACCCCTTGATGCCTATGACACATTTTTAGACTCTTAACATAGTCAAAATATGATATCTTGGACTTTAGAAAAGTTACTAGTGCTTAAACTCACCATAGCAAACTTTTACATACAAAAGTACACCTTAAAAACCCTAAAAAGTGCCTTTAGCTATAGATCCGTTTTGACCAGAAAGTTTGGACTTTTAAACAGTAGGTTGTGATGGTTAAAGTGAACCTAAGACATGGCCAAAAGATCCCTTTATAAATTACTTGAATTTGGGCACAAACCGAGACTAAAACCGACACCCGACGGGCCCGGAAACACCATTTTGTAAAGAAACCCAAATCTGGTCCAAATGAACTCATAGGGTTATTTTAATGATGAAAACATGTTTACAAATTCTTATGGTGAAATTTAGGAACCTAACAGTGTCATTTATCAGGCAAACGGGACCAAAACAGCAAAACCGACACTAAATAAACAAAACCGGCAAACTAATGCAAACCGACACTTAAAATCATTATCCACCCATTTTGGACAGAAAATAATAATATTTTATTGAACTTGATTGATTTCTAACTTAAAAGGATAAATATCGTGTAATTGGCGGTTACCGCGAAATCGCCCGGTTTTGGCTAATTTGTCAAAATAACCAATTTTCATATAAAAACCCTCATTTTTGACTTAATATTTATTTCTATAAATATTTACCATGTTTTAATATTATTTGAGAATTTTTATATATTTTATTTAATTAAAAATATATATTTTACATTATTTCTAAATAAATAACTAACCGGATATATTCCCTTGACTTTTCAAATCACTTAACCCTAAGGTTACCATGACGTCAAGACTTGACCTACCTAATTGGAGTGACATTAATGTCAACCCAATTACTTATTATATTGCATGTCTTATAATTATCTAGGCTTGCATTTCCCGTTGATCATATTTCCGACTACTGTTTCTGAATCATGTGAGTTTTCACGGCCCCTTTTTCCTTTAACTATTTTATATTTGGGGGAGAATTCATACATACATTTTTCCATGTTAGACAATTAGACCTTGTTATCATAACTGTTTCATGTACTTTTCCATTGTCCATACTTGTTATCTCATGTTCATTCATGCTATAACCCAAACCCCACTATTAACTGAATCTGATTAATTATCATTTGCAAACGGTAACGTTTGAATAGATCTATTGGGTTAACGCCCCTACTCTGATTGGTAGCTCCAATCGTGACTCCGTCTTTTGTCAAAGAGTACAAATTGCACTACTAGAAAAAGCCCCTTCCTTGACGCGCGAACAATGACACTCGGTATTTTATGACGCGCAAAAACAAGCGTCATTAAGAAAACTGTCATATTTGACAAAATTCTATGGGTAGATGACGCGCTTTTTCGCGCGTCATAAATTTTGTGTCATTTGAAAAAAAAATAAAAACACGGAGGACACTAATTTTGTGAGCGTCAAGCGTAAAAAAAATGTCACTTTTTATTTTTTCCCGCCCAAACAAAATATCCTGATATAGTGAGCCCGCTTTAGGGTTTTTTCAACATTTTCCGCCGCTTACCACTCATAAACCCCAAAATTCATCCCGCCTACCTTGCACTGCCGCTAATCATCTCTCGATTTCAATCCATGGAAATCAGTTCCACTCCCTTCCTGATTCTCTCTAACCCTCCCCAGAATATTCGAAGAAGCCCTCGATACTCCTCTCCTGTCTTGCGCAGAAAGCCATCGAATAAGAACATCAAATCCCGCTGATACACGAAAGCGGTTGGGTTACAAATTCTCAGATCTAAAACTGCAAGATTGTTGAATGGCGAGTGCGGATGTGGCGATGAAACCATCGGATTCAGTGGACCGAGATGAGAACTGTTCATCGAGGCCTTCAACGGCGAAACCAGGTGAAGGACTGAGGCAGTATTACTTGCAACATATCCACGATGCTCAACTCCAGGTTCGCCAGAAGACGCATAATCTCAATCGCCTTGAAGCTCAGCGAAACGAGCTCAATTCTCGAGGTAGTTTTTAATTAAAATTCGGAGAATTTTGTTTTTGATGTAGAACCCTAGGGTAACTGGTTTGAAATCAGATGATACTGTTGTGTTGTAGGTTTGTATTGTTTCAAATATTTGTGTTTTTGAGAATAGGTGTCGCATTTGGGACTAAATTTAGAATTGTTGGAACTTTGATTGGACTGTTGAATCTGTTGATTGACCTCACTAACTCATAATTAATTTGATTGATCTTTTTAGAGATTATTGTTGGCAATCATAACACCATCAGCCATGGTGGAGTGCTTAATTTCTTGTTTTGCTCGGTTATTGCTTGTGGCAGTTTTACTAAACTTAAAACGTTGTTTTCATAACATTCTTATTGAGACGATAATACATATGGTTTTAAGTATCTATTAACATGCTATTGAGGTCAGTTTTCAAGAAAATTGAAATCTATAAGCTAGGTACTCCTGATATTAGACTTGTGTAGGGGGCTATTCAAGAAAGTATATACCTGTTATATATGATAAAAAAGATTAGTCCCTACGATTTGTTCCATATATTGCTTTATCTCTTTGGACAACTTTTTAAACATTTCTTATGCTTATTCCTTTGTTTTTCTTGATTTCTTTCCTTTGCAGTTTGTACTGATGTTGGTTGTTATGTCCTTATCTCGGTATGTTTTTCCTTTAACTTGAATTTTAATGTACCATCTGATGTTTATTTAGCTTGCCTTTTTACAGCTCTTATCTCTATTTTATGGATTTTATCGTAGTGAACATTGTTGCTTTGAATGTGTAAAGACCCATACCACTTTGAATTTGCAAGATTGTCATATGACTTTTTAATCAACTTCAATTAATATGTTAATTGGTATCACTCTGAATCTGCAAAAACCCTTACATTTTTGAATTTGCAAGATTGTCATATGAGTTTTTAATCACTTTAATATGTTAATTGCTATCACTTTGAATCTGCAAAAACCCATACTTATGATTGCCATATGACTTGGTATAGAAGAGTTTTAATACCAAAAAGTTTATAGAACTTTAATACCAAGTCATTCTTATTAGTTTTACGTAAGTTACAAGTAAGATTTGTTTAAAATTATTTAGGTGTTTACAGATGTGTATTAGTATTATGAAATTATTGATATAGATAGTTTAAGGTTTGTATATAAGTACCTAATTTTGCTATATATTTTGTGAGTGCAGGTCTTTTACTTTTGACTTCTATTTCTGCAGGTAAATGTTTTATTTGGTTTTGTGTTAATGGTTATTCATATGTGAGGTTTATGATAAGTGTTTGTGGATACTAAAATTGGGAGGGTTAGTCTGTTTCAGATTTCAAGTCTTTGAATTGGGGATGATTGTTGTTTATGTATGTTTTTTAAGTATGATTATTGGTTACCTCTTTTATTTCTAATAGATTGTGTATGCTAATTTATTTTTGCATAGTATCTTTTAGATATATGAATGTTTCTGCTATGATTCCTGTACTTTTGTTTTATGAATTCAATCACTCATTAAAATGTATTATACGCGTCGAATTTGAATGTTTATTGATATTTCATTATTTCATATAGTTTAACCCTTAAGAATTGTTGTCATGTGTATAGCATTTTCAGTAGAATTAAGGCTGCCTTATAAAATACGATGGTGACGTGGAAAGGTAAAGGAGGTCATCAGCCGAACTCTACAGGCGTAGGTGGGAATTGTACCAGAGGCATAATAAATGGTACATAAAAGAGTGCAGATTTAAGTCTATGCAGTGCAGCAACGCCCTTTGGTGTCTTTTGGATTGGAGAATCGATGTGAAGGTATGTTTTGTATTGCAGTAGGAAATATTGTCTTCGAAATATTGTCATTTGAAATTGACATATTGTTTTTAAAATTTCCCAAAGAGTATAAACTGACCACTATGTAATATTTTCTCCCTTATATTTAACCACCTGCTTTGACCCTGACCCATATTGCCTTTGCAGGTTTATGTCCTAACATTGCTAACTTCTTCACAAAACAAGTTAGTTACTTTTTCTCTAAAACTTGTATAAGTTTGTATATCTTTCTATGAAATATAAATGAATGAAAACCATATATTCACTTTTTTTGATTCGCAGGTGGTTCATTAGCAACATCAAATTGTTTGGACCATAAGCCGGAATGGGTGATTAACAATGAATATGTGCTGACTAGTAGGAATTTCACACAAACCGTTACAGTTGTCCGTGGTGAATGGTTAGTCATTTTTGCTAATATAATTTTTTTTACCTACCTCTTTATCATTCTCACGGAGAATTTTTGTTATTTCGTTCTTAAATATTCTGAAAAAGAGAAGACACCAAAATGATAGTAATAGAGATCAGGGGTTTGAGGCCCAAGACAGTATACTTAGGTGAAAAAATGGTCGGGTTGGGTGACGAGTCAAAACGAGTAACGCCTTGTTGGGGCAACCTGTTGATATTTCATTAATTTTTTTTGAAAGGAGAATACATAGAACATACAAGAAAATAAGTACCATGCCATATTCGATTAGTTGTAGAAGATAAACAACAAATAGGTATAGAAATCCCAAAAAACAAATTGAGGGCTGCTGATGTTTTAAAGGTTGCTGCTCCTCTTTCTTATAAATATGCAGTCCCTCAAATCCAGTTTTTAAAATCCCTTAAAACAGTTTAATATAAATGTGCAGTTTTCTATAACAGTCCTTGTGTTGTTATTTTATATAAATGTGATGTCCATCAAATCCAGTTATTAAAACTGTCTCTTAAAACAGTTTTTAATGCTACAAGGAGAAAAGATTAGATGATATTATTTTTTGTGATATAAAAGATCAAATTCAATCAGGTTCTTTGCAGCTCTTTGTATTCACAATAAGCTTTTTTTCCTTATCATTCACTACTTGAGAATTAAAATCATAAGTAGGCTGTTTTATAACCTATGATAAGTCCACTTAATTGATTCTGGAATATATTAATATGTGGTTGAACTGTATTGATCAGGTTAGTTTTCAATTGTTGCTGTATATATATTGTTTCTGATTTGTATTAGACATTTAGAGGATTAGGTTGCTGTTAATTGTTATAATCTTTTAGGCTGCTGTTAATTGCTATAATATGTTCATGTTGTTAGAGGATGTGGGTTTGGAAAATTCTAATATTGTTACAGTAAGGGATAAATATATAGACATTATAACTCATCAGTTGATAGTTGTGTTTGATATGCATTGAACTTTGTGAATGACTGGTATGTTGTCCAAAACTATGTCTTCAGAATTCTTAACTACATAAATTGATTTCCATTCAATATTTGTGCAAGCTTCATACATCATTATGCTTGCAGCACAAGCCTCATTATATTGCTACTGTTCTTTATTTCTTGTTGCTAAGTTTAAAAATGAAAAATTAGCAACATCAAAAGGGAAGACTTAGTGGATGGAGTTTGATGTTTCACCCAAGCAGTTAGGAGGTATGTTTGGAATTTGAACTATTCAACTCTTTTAGTTTGCTGTTAGGTTGCAGCTGTGATTTTCTGGACACTTTAGTTCAATAATGCGCCTAATATTTGCTTCAGTCGTTATCTTTATATGTTTACTAAGGCTGTAATACTCATACATCCAAGGTGTACCTGCACTAAAACGGGAGCAAGGGAGAACCAAATTGTTGACAGAGGATGAAGAACTAGATGTATGATTATATAGTAAAGGAACTCCCAAACTTCTTAGTTATTTAGAATGTATAGTTTGTGAAAACATTCAAATAGTTGTATACAATGAATTGTTTTGCTATATATATGAAATGTGTTATTTTGTTGTAAGTGTACTTTTATTTTGTATTATTAGGTTAATTGTCATTTAATATAGAAATTAGTGATTAAATGAAAAAATATTTTTTTTTTATTTTTTATTTTTAAATCCTTGACGCGCAAAAATGCGTGTCATAAGCAGATTTATGACGGGAGCTTCCTTGACACGCTTTTTATGACACGCTTTGCGCGTCATAAAATGCGCGTCATTGTTCGCGCGTCAAGAAGCAGATGACGCGCATTTTGCGCGTCAAGAGGATTCTTGACCCTGCCTTCCTTGACGCTTTTTTGCGCGTCATCTGGGCCCTTTCTTGACGCGCAAAAAGCGTCAAGAAAGGCCATTTTTGTAGTAGTGTTGTTATGTCATATCTATGCGGTACCAACCGGACAATAGGTTCCAAGAGTGGGTAAACAGTCAGTTTCGGTATTCAGGGTACATGGTAACATTATCAACTAGTCTTATCAAATATTGTTAATTATTAACATGAACTGTTTTCAATTACTATATTTATTCAACCTTTAACTGCTAGCACTTTAAACCTGTGAAACTCACCAACAATTATTTGTTGACCGTTTTCTCGTATGAATTCTCAGGTACTTAAACTTAACTGTTGTGCATGCATCGGACCTGCTTGCTTGTTTCCTGCCTTTGCATCTTAGGACTTTTCATTTGTTTCTGGATCATGGTTTAGCCTTTGGAGATTTTCCTGACATAACACCTAACGGTGTCATGTCCTAAAAATCTTTTGAAACTTATGTGTTGTAAACGTAAAACTATTTACTTTTCTCATTACAATTAATCCGCTGCGTAATGATATTGGCAAAACTCCTATTTACTCCAACAATTTAGCAATTTCCAAAACGGCTCTAGTTGTTGAACCATCCAGAGTACGTTCGTAACCTTGACTGTGATAACCTTTTTCGCATCCCGACACAAATCTTACAGTGTGTGACATAACGGAAACAAAGGGATCAGGCTAAACTGAAGTAATATCGCCGACAATTTTAGTCCCTATATATAACTAACAAATAATAAAATATAGCTCGAAGAAAAATACCTACTACAATAGTCTGCCTTGATATTTTCTGCATCAACTTCTTAAAATATGAAACACTGACTAAATGAATTAAGCATAAATACATATGTAGAAATTAGGGGTTACTGTTTTTTGTTGGAGTTATGGATCGAGCAGAGAAACAGTGATGGAGCATGGGCAAATTGTGCCTCTTAGGTCAAAAAGAACATATCAAACACCTAAAATTAACCAAATCGCTGGTTAACGCTCAATACTAATTCAAATCGATTAAAGATTTCGAATAAAACATAGAAAATGCACAAACAGAAAAACTCACCATAACTGCGACGGCGTAGGTTCCAAGTGACGATGATCCATTGCGATCCAAATTAATTAACGCCACCGCCTTCATCAGGAACATCGTAGGAGAATAACGGAGGAAAGAGACGAAGCAAATGAAATCGAGTTCGAGAGAGAAGGGTTATGGTGCAAATCTGACTCACTGTTGGAACTGTAGGCGACATTGAAGGAGTTGCTCACCTGCTCTCGCTACAGAAAGCTCTCGCCGAGCCGCAGCCTCAAACAACTGCCAATCACAAATAAATTGATTAGGTGAAACAACCTCACACGGCACGTAGCATAACGAAACATTAGAACAGAGCTATTTTCATATCGTTGTGGTCATTCGCACAGGCAACATAACAGCCATTATGTTGCCAAGCAAAAAGAAAGCAGCATAGGTACGCATATATATAAAAACAAGGAAAATTGGCCCCTATTAATCCTAGTTATCACATATT
This sequence comes from Deinandra increscens subsp. villosa, assembly GCA_039602395.1. Lineage (NCBI taxonomy): Eukaryota > Viridiplantae > Streptophyta > Magnoliopsida > Asterales > Asteraceae > Deinandra > Deinandra increscens. The sequence continues at coordinate 54,812,042 of JBCNJP010000008.1, forward strand.
GGCCGATAATAATCCCAGTTATGATTTTTCCCCACAATAATCCAGTTATGATTTTTCTCCACAATAATCCCAGTTATTAAACCATTGGCCTATATTGAACCGCCGTTAACTATACATTAACCTAGTTAGTGTGAGAGACTGGTTTTGTAATTTCTTAAAATGAATGGACTATTTTTTGTAATTTCTTATTTAAAAGAATGAGAGAGAAGAAACCGGTGTTCACCACCATCTCCAACGACTCCCATCCGCCGCCGTCCTACAACCACCACCATGCTACCCCAACCTCCTCCGCCTCACCCCCACCAATGAAATTTCACATGCGATTTCATCGATAAACATTTTCAAAACATCAAACTCTTTCAGCCACAACATTTCTTTTCTCTCTATGAGTTCTTAATTTATTTCATCTTTATATTAAGCTTTTCTATAAGCTAATCATCAAAGTATTCATCTCACTGTGTTCATTTGAAGTTCGGTATAATGCGTGATAATTGATGATTTTGTCGGTGCAATTCAAGCACGTCATGCCTTAATTCTCTTTTAATAGAATTATAGATTGTATACTTTATTATACATCCATTAATTACTTCATGTGCTTCTTATTATTTGCATCTTTCAAATTGCATCTTCTCTGTATATTGAGATTCATAATTTCAAATATTTAATTGATTTATTACCTGTCTTATTAAAGAATTGGTTTACGGTTATGTGTGAAACAGTTCGTTAGCTCTTGCACAAGCTTATGAGACACGCGATAAACTGAGCTCGCAGAAGAGGGGTGTCGCCGGAGATGGTGGTGAACACCGTTTTCTTCTTTCTTATTCTTTTAATAAGAAATTATAAAAAACAGTCATCCATTTTAAAAAATTACAAAAAGAGTCCCTCACACTAACAGGGTTAATGTGTATTTAACGACGGTTCAATATAGGCCAATGGTTTAATAATTGGGATTATTGTGGGGAAAAATCATAACTAGGATTATTATCGGCCAATATGTGATAACTGGGATTAATAGGGACCAATTTTCCTAAAAACAAAAAGAACACTTACAGAAATCTTTCACGGAGCAGCAGCCTCAAACAGCTGTCAATCATAAATAAACCGGTCATGTGAAACAGACTGAAACGGTAAGTAGCATAGTGAAACATCATCACAATTCTATTTTCAGATTCCTATGCCCATTCACACACGCAACATAATAGGTGGCATTTTAAAAGTGTTACAATACAAATTAGCAGCTTCATTAATATAACCTCTATTAACACTTCTATCATAGTAAAAGGCATTCATAATATGAAAGGTACAACAGATAAGCAAAACACCGTAGTAAAAAAAATGTGTATCCCAAAGGCAACCTAAACATACATGCTCTTCATATTCTTGGGGTCAGCTAACATAGTAGCCATTATTTTAAGAAAGCCATTATTTTGGTAATATTAGGCATCCCTAATATCAAAAGTAGAGTAAATAAGCAAAACACCTTAATCCAAAAAAAAAAAGTGTAACCCAAACCTAACCTAAACATAAACAGGAATCATAAGCTTTAAACATCATATATGTTTAACTATTTTTTTATGTTTTGATTCTTTAAACATCTAATACCTGCTTTCTCAACTCAGATCATAAATAAAAAAAAATGTGTAACCTCAAGCTAACCTCAACATAAAACCGGAATCATAAGCTCTGAAACATCATATATGTTTTAATGTTTAACTTTTTTTAATGTTTTGATTCTTTGAACATCTAATACCTGCTTTCTCAATTCAGATCATAAATAAAAAAAAATGTGTAACCCCAAGCTAACCTCAACATAAAAGAGGAATCATAAGCTCTTAAACATCATATATGTTTACCTTTTTTTTAATGTATTGAACATCTAATATCTGCTCTCTCAGCTCAGATCAGGGGTTAAACACCAAGTCTGTAACAGGATATACCCACCTTAAATGACAGGCCACAAAGTGATGTAAATGAAATGGTTTAGTTAGAGTTTCATCAGTTGTTGGCTGGACAAAACCCAAATCAAACGGTCCTCACCGCTAGCTCCTCCAACAACCCACCTCCACCTTCACATAACCCATCTAATTCCTCCAACCCACCCTCAAATAACCCACCACGGCCCACTGTTCCCATGCAACCATATGACCACACCTACCCCCACTACCAAAATTTCTCTCATCCACGCTCCAATAATCGTGGAAACAAAAACCAAAATGGAAGGAACAGACAAACCTTTAGGAATAATAGGAACCAAGGTGGCAGGACTGGTGGTCGCTTCTCACCATCTAATGCATCACCACCTCCTTAGGGGTGGTGGAGCGGACCGCCGTGCCCTTACCCCACTCAGCAACCCACTTGGTCCCTGCCTACACCATGGAACCCGAGACCGTCGTTCTTTTATTTCGTGTAATAAAGACCATATTGTGTCTATTTGTGACTCTTGTCAGTTATCTAATAGTAAACATTTTCCGTTTCCAATTTCATTATCTATTACATGTAGTGCTTTTGATATTATACATTGCCACCTATGGACATCCCCCGTCCCTAGTAAATCAGGTTATAAGTACTATATGATATTATAAGTACTTCATTGGCGCCATCCGTTGATAAAATTCACGACCACGAACAGATCGATGACCGTTTTTCTCTCATGGAAATTGTGAGAGACGGCGATGGAGCGTTCACAACTGATGATGAGGAGTATACTCCTTCTCTTCCAGGTTATGATTGGCATGAGACCCCGGTTCATAATGGTAACACAAGGGTGAACTCCCAGCACGGTGTGCAGCCCTAGGGAGGGACCTCCGGCATTCGAGCAGTTTATCCTAATACATCGCAATCAACGGCGCCAGGTACTCATGGAACAAACTCTTTCAGTTAAGCCAGACGACCTTCTGCTCCGACTGCTTCAGAGCCAGTAGCAACGACCATCACTACGGGAGGTATATGAGCATCTTTACCTTTGACAGCGCCAACCTATCCAGGAGTTTGGCCTAGTTTTCCCTTCCCGGCGCCTCCTGCATCATTTCTGCAGCCTATGCCACAACCGAGATACATACCATTTCCCCAGTTTTAATTTTCAGCCCCCTATTTGGCGATTGAAGGGAATCCTTGGTGGATCAAGCAGCAACGACAGGCCAGACAGTACAAGCAGTTCATGCGTGATATGCGCATTAAAGAATTGCAATCAAAGCTCGATACCCCGCCTAGTTTCTACACAACCGGGCCGATGGGTGTAACGATGCATGTTCCAAGGCCTGTGGCTACCGTTGGCTACCGTTCCTGAAGTAATGGCCACCCACATGCGTGTACGTGCCACCGGGGGAGGCCCACGGGACGCATCCCGAAAATATGGTAAGCATGGAAGCTCCTTACCACCCAGTGGTCCTGGTAGAGCAATCTATGTTTACTCACGCAATCGCCATAACAGTGTTCCCAACCAAGTTGAAAATGCCGATGATAATCTCAAAATATGATGGCACGGGTGATCCAGATGACCATGTCAAAATTTTCACCAGCGCGGGAGGCCTTGAACGTTGGTCCATACCAGTGTGGTGCCACATGTTCGTGCAAACTTTGATAGGTCCAGCATGGCTGTGGTTTGAAAGTTTTCCCGTGGGAAAAATCACAGGGTTCGAAGAGTTGCAATCGTTGCTCCTACATCACTTCAGTCAGCAACGCCACCACATGAAGGATAAGAGTGAGATCCTGCACATTCGGTGCAAAGATGGTGAATCCATAGAAGATTATATTACTCGGTATAACATGGAGAGTTTGCAGATTACAGGTACGGGTGAGGACCTGCGGATAGCTGCTTTCATCAATGGAGTACGTTGTGATGAGATGATTCGATCAATCCATGGAATTGACGGCCTGCCGCAATCCATCACGACGCTTATGGCGGCGGTCGAGGCCTTTGTTCGTGCAGAAAACCCGTAAAGGTAAATAGGGAATTCGAAAGAAAGGAAGGTAAGCGTGACCGAGAACAGCGGCAAACCCATGGAACGAAAAAACATAAGCACGACGATAAGTGGACCCGTTCCACTCCTGACGTCGTTGTCACACCAATGGTTCCTGCGGTCACGGCAGCCGATATCCCGCAGAACATGGAAGAGGGAAGAAGTGACTTAAAAGCACGGGAAAGTGGTCCGCGACCTCAGTGGATTAACAAGCTCAATAAGTCGCCAAGTGAAGTTTTGGCATCAGAGAAAGTAACGTTCGAGCAACCCCCCCCCCCCCCCCCCGTTACGGTCAAAGACGCGTAAAGATCCACTGACGTTTTGTAATTCACAAAGACATTGGACACCATACAGATGATTGTAGGCAGCTACAACAACAAATTGACATAGCCATCAAAAAGGGCAAGCAATCTCACATGTTAAAGGAAATACAGAGCAGACCTATAGCCGCAGATGGAAACAAAAAGCAGGTCAAGGTAGTAAACATGTTTTCTCAAGGCTTAATGGAAAGAAAAAGAGGAGGAGCTCATTTAGAGTTTAGAGGCATGGATGGTTAAACCTTTGGTTTTCCCACCAATGCCCCCGGGGGGGGGGGGGGTACCCGTACCAGTCTGGTGGTTATCCGCGCCATGGTTGGAAACTATAACATGGGACGAATCTTGGTAGATAGTGGCGCAAGATCAAATGTCACGTATGAAGATTGCTTCAGAAGGTTAGATCCGGAGGACATGGCCAATCTAGAACATACATATACCATATTAGTTGGTTTCTCAAGAGAGTCAATAAAACCAATAGGGCAAATCCTATTTCCATTTACTATGTCGAAAGGTGAAAGAATACGCACGGTCCTGATCAATTTTCTAGTAGTTCCAGCTAGGTCGAAGCACAACGCTATCTTGGGTAGACCAGGTCTTGCGGCATTTGGGGCGGCGATGTCTACGGCCCACGGGGCAGTAGTGTTCCCCACTCCAAGGGGTCCAGCCATTATGTACAGTAGCGAAGAGTGTCTGATGATGATAGCTAATTATACCTGCGAACTCAAGGAGGACAATGTACTTAGCGGGGGTGGCGCGACACTAGCAAAAATAAAAGGAAAAACCAAGCCCCAGAGAGGTGGACATTAAATGAACAATACCCAAAGCAGCAAGTCACAAAGGGGCCGCTTTATCTGAATGAGCACATACCCATTTGAAGAAATTATTGCATGATAATAGGGATGTGTTCGCATGGACGCCCGCCGACATGATGGGAATTCCAAGAGATTTGGCAGAGCACTCTCTAAGTGCCATAATTTAGAAAATCATTTTCTAAATGTATCTTTAAGAGATAATATTTATTTATGTGATCATATCACAAACAAATATTACGGGTGTTTGTCTAGCTCGTTACTGGGTATGACCCGACTTGGGTCATAACGTACTAGCCACATCAATTGGATATGTGTCTTGGGCAGACCGAGTCCAACAAATTCGACATCCTCGGGCTGGGGGACTTGAAGAGATGTGATAACCTGATCCGGGTAATCTCGGGTCACCCGCCCGTACGATTGGGTAACAATGAATGATAGGTGGACCCCTCTAAAAGAATGTTTATTATGGTAATGACCTTTAGTGGGGGCCACCGAATGTGCTCTAGTTCCAATCAAGGACTGCCACGTATCCCAGGAGAAAAGTGTGAAGGTCTTCCACCAATAGGGAGAGAAAAGTCGCTTTCACTAGGAAGGCTAGCAAATTCCTAGAAAACGAATAGTATAAAAGACATCGTACTTGCCATATTGAGCATACACACTAAATTAGAGAAATCACCAGAAAAGGATTTCTTTATAAAGATTTCTTTATTGGCCTGAATGATCATAAACAAAATTTGTTTAACAATCTTTTTTAATCACACAAAATTAATTAGATTGGAATATGAAATCTAAAATTAAATTTGAAATTAGTATACCAATTAGATTGGAATATGAAATATAGATAGGAATGGTGTTCTTGTTATTTTATATAAATTGAGTTTAAAAAAGCAAAAAGATATTGTAAAGGGTTAAATTGTATTTATATATATTTGAGGAGTGGATGTAATGTTAGACTAATCTTGTAATTGGTTAATAGTTAGAAATTGGTGGGTAGTGTTTTATTAGTTATTTAATTGAGTTAGTACGTGTTTGGCACACCATAAGCTAGCTTATAAGCTACCTTATGAGCTATCTTATAAGTTAGCTTTTTAAAGTTACCAAACGGGACTTTTTAAAAAATCTAGTTTTTTAAAAAAAACTATGTTTGGTAACGTCAATAAGCTAGCTTATAAGCTAGCTTTTGAAAAGCTAGTTGAAGTAGCGTTTCAACTAGCTTTTATAATATTTACAGTTTTACTCTTTCCTAACTTATTAATTCATATTTATTTGGTCTCTAAATAAAAGAAAAAAAAATAGAATGCATTGTCTTGCCGTGAATTTGGATACATACACATAAGGTGTGGTTGGTGTGTGTGGGTTTATTACCCCACGTCATACCTATATAAAACACAACATTGTCTTTTATTTTGATTCTTCTACCGTCAGCACTTCTACGAAACAAAATTGAAGGAGCAATTTTTCTTTAGCTGTTTCATTCAGTTCGATCGAAGATGTGTTATTTAAAATGTGTTACTCAAATATATTCTGTTTAAATTTTAATTTATTTATATTTTGCCATTAAAAAAAATTATTTATATTTTGTTTTTAAATTTTAATTTATTTATATACATGTACTTTTATGCCATTTTATATTTTTCGAGTAATTTATCAGTTAGTTTTTACCAAACGTTAAGCTAGCAGCTAGCTTTTCAGCTAGCTTATCAGCTAGCAGCTATCTTTTTAGCTAGTCGTCAAACACAACCTTAGTATTGGACCGAAATCATGTTTGATTATTTAATTAGTGTTTGGTTAGAATATTAAGTAATTAATTATTTTCTTTAGTTTCTAATGTAAATAGGTTGTTCTGCAAATTTGAATAGTGTAAATAGAGGTTTAGAGAGTAAATGTAATTTGTCTAGATTTATTAAATATAGTGAGTTGTAATCTCATTCCCACTAATCCATTATGCAACAAGTAAAACTAAAAGTGTGAATAGCAGCACCCTTCTCTATTTCACTCTTTTCGAACACATGGCTTCTAATTGTTTAGTTCAAACAAATTTTCCATCAATGTAAAGTTCTAGAGCCAAAGTCACATTGATTTTTATAAAGTCAAATCAGTATGTATGTTCATATTATCATTTGGTAAGGAATCATTTGTTAATGTGATATTAGTGTTGGTATTTTTACACATTTGCACATCTTTATCATAACCCTGTATAAGTGTATTTATTTGTCTTCTCTTTAGCCCCCAATGGTGGTGTTCTTGGGAGTGGGCTTGAAGGTATAACAGTTGATAAAGCAATGGAGTTTCCATATGAAGAGCTTTCGAAAGCTACACATGACTTCTGTTCTGGTAATAAAATTTGGTCATGGTGGTTTTGGTTCTGTTTACTATGCAGAGCTTAGAGGGAAGGTTTGGAACTCCACATTTCATCTTTTTTATCATATACCATCTAATAATGCTCTTTTAACTCATAAAATGCATCTTTCGGTGTGGATCATATTGTTATTTTATTCATGTCTAGCATTTTGTCTTGTTTTTCTAATTTCATAAAACTAGTGTAGAAAGCTGCTATCAAGAAGATGGATATGCAAGCATCAAAAGAATTTCTAGCTGAACTAAGGGTTTTAACTCATGTTCATCACCGAAATCTGGTAAGAGGTGTTAAATTTGAACTTCGTGTTAAATTTGAACTTCTTAGTTGACTTATAGTATCTAGAGGTGGTAAAAATGGTGGGTCAGACGGGTTAGGACATGGGTCAAATCAGGTTTGAACCCCTAATGAGTTATTTTGAATATGATCCACATAGTGTGTTTTCTTCTTGTCATTTTATAAGTAAATTCACGCGCATTTGCAAAAGTAGCTAGATGCTTCTAAGTTGGTCGACTTGGAGTTGTGAGTACTCGTCCAAGTAAGGGGAGTACTCGGAGAATATGGAGGAGTACTCAGGGAGTATTAGCCGTAGGCGGGGAGTACTCAATCGCCTCAGACGAGTTGTACAACAATACGCGTTAATGACCATCTTATAAACTAAACTTCACATAATATTAGTATTTTCTATACGTTAATTAGCAATTACATAATAACATGCTTCATTGATAATTTGTCATTCATATAGCCAACGTAATTGTAAAAAAAAAAAAACTAAACTGCTTCATTAATACTTTGTCCTGCATACAACCCAATTAATAAAAAAATAACAAAAGAAAACAATTAAAAGATAAAATTACTCTTCATACATACAGGTTGTGAAATGTATATATATAGATAATAGATAATTAGCATATATTATATACTAGTTTTTTGTTTTACACGGCTGAGTTTAAAAAAAACTATAAATTTTTATATTTGAATGATTACTTATTGAAAAATTACATATTAAGAGTTTAAACTAAATAAACCATAATATAGAAATTTAGTATTTTAATAATTACATATTAAAATTTTAACTTAATTCAAAATTTTGTGGTGATGACATATGTCATTTTTTACTAATTAAAGTATGACAAAACTTTTTGTTTATTATATTGTATAGATAGATAGATATAGATATAGATATAAATGATTAAAAAACTAGATTATCTAATCTCCAATATAATTTTTCAAATTATTGATTTACTAATATGATTTGGGTCACTTTCGAGTTTTGATCCATTACATTCTAACCAAGTTTTTAACTTAAATTCATTTGACCCGAGAAAAAATATAACTGTAGTTAACTCATTTCTTTGTATACGAGTTGATCATTTACAGCCTCTAAATTGTACTCGATATGACAAATAAAGTCTTACCTTCTGATCATATGTGACGCAGGTGTGTTTAATAGGATACTGTGTCAAGGGTTCCCATTTCTTGGTCTATGAGTACATTGAAAATGAAAACTTGAGTCAACATTTACATGGATCAGGTCAGGTCAATGAAATTTGTAAACAAAACTGATTTCTGACTCGAATGAGTTTAAACAAAGACAAATTACGTTCTTTTAACGTTCGTTTCTAGAAAGGGATCTACTGCCATGGTCTATCCGAGTTCAAATTGCGCTTGATTCAGCCAGGGGTCTTGAGTATATCCATGAATATACTGTCCCGGTATTTATACATTGTGATATTAAATCAACAAATATACTGATTGACAAGAACTTCAATGGGAAGGTTTGCATACATTTATGTCAACTTATGTATTTGTTTTTGTTAATTTATAGAGCCGTTATGGTTCTATCTTAATGGTGGTTATGATTTATTAGATTGCAGATTTTGGTTTAACAAGGCTGACTAATGTTGGAAGTAGATCACATTCGGATATATGCCACCAGAGTAAATCTTCTTCTTCTAGTAGTTCTAGCCAGCTAGCATGTCTTTATACCTATACAACGATTAGGATCATTGATCAAGTTCTCTAATTATTGGATGTAGGTATGCACAATATGGGGATGTTTCTCCAAAGGTAGATGTATATTCATTTGGGGTTGTACTTTATGAACTTATTTCAGCTAAGACAACCATAATCAGAGAAAATGGCTCCGTTTCTGAACCGAAGGGACTTATTGGGTTGGTGAGTTTATGTATATTTTATGCTAATTCTATTTTTCACAAGATGCAAATGTTAGTTTACTAGAAGCAACTAATGAGTTAATCTTTAATAATTTATAGTTTGATGAGGTTCTTGGTCAAGCAGATCCAAAAGAGCACCTAGTTAAAATGATTGACCCTAGGCTGGGGGGTAACTATCCTCTGGATTCAGTGCATAAGGTAAATCTTTTGTTTCATGAAGAACATATATTGTTTTCAGTTCTCCCAAAATAATAATAATAATAATTGTGAACTCGGTTGCAGATGGCTCAACTCGCTAAAGCTTGCACACATGAGGATCCTCATCGAAGGCCGAGCATGAGATCTGTTGTGGTTGCATTGATGAATCTTGCATTATCCACAGAAGATTAGGATGTTGGTTCTTTCATGACTGTTGTGAGCCTTATGTCAGGAAATTAGAAACCATTTTTTGTACAGATGGAAAGAATGAAAGATCAAGTTTCATTAAAGATGTTATCAACGCATGAACCGTTTCACTCTTGATGTATTTATTCGTGTTGCTTCATATCCTTTAGGTTTCTTGATGATTCATCTTCTTTAGGTTACTAATTGTATTTCTATAAATTGTACACCTTTGTACTTGTGAAATACAGTGAAAAGCATTTGTAATTCTTATATGGTATCTGCCATATTGATCCTTCTTACTCTCCGATTTCTCACCATGTCTTCCTCTTCCTCTACCCAAGGTAATGTTCTCCCCATGGCAACCATTCTTCACATGATTCCTATCAAACTCTCCTCCTCTAACTACTTACTATGGAAGAATCAAATGTTGCCCCTCTTTTCTAATCAGAAACTTCATGGCCACATCGATGGTACCTCCACTCTTTCTGCTCCTATGCTACTCGATGCTACTGAATGCTTCTCTAAGCGAGGATGCCGCCACTGAGGTGATTGGCCTTGCAACCTCTCGTAACGTTTGGGTTACACTTGAAACTGTTTATCGGAATGCATCCATGGAAAGATTTTAAAATCTTCGTGATCAACTCCGTTTGATCACCAAAGGTACCGCAATCGAAACAGTCTACGTGGCCCTTATCGTGGACAGTATTGGCGAGGGAGACAATACAGAGGCAATTATCGTGGACGAGGAAACAACAACCATCGCCATAGGCAGTTTGCTCCCAATCGCACCACCTGCCAGTGGTGTAATAATGATGGTCATCTTGCCTACTCATGCCCTCAACTCATTGGTGACGTTTCTGGTCCAAATCCTGAGGCAAATCTCGTTCAAGCCTTCCAAATATTTTTAAAACAAATTTGCTACATTTTCATTAGATTTCATTTTTCATTTGTTTTGTAAAACCTCAACTAATCTTTAAATGTACTTACCATGCATTCGATTTTATTTTCTTAATTTGTAAAAGCTTTTTAATTACCACTTAGGGCATGCGGTATACCCGTGTTAAATTGGTGGTGTTAAAGTGCCACGTGGGCGGTGACTGGATAACACGACACTTTAACACGAAGTGTGGTATACATGGTGTTAAAGTATGATGTTAAAGTGGGTTTTTTTATTAATTAAACAAATGAAAATAAAAATAAAAAATAAAATGCAAATTTGTGATTGGATGTGGACCCACCATTATCTCCTTTAACGCCCGTTGAACTTTTAAAGCCAAATTATGGCGCCCCCTATAACGCCTAGAGGGGGCGGTGTTTGGCGCCGCATAACGCGGTTAACGCCAGTTTGGTGCAGGTATATCGTCTACTCTTATAATCAAGTTTCGAATAACACTCTTTAATACTACACAATTTGCATTCTAAAGTACTATGGCAACTAATGCCGGTTTGTCCTAGTTACCACTTATAATCAAGTTTGGAATCCATGTATGATGTATGGAAAACATTTCGTCTTGAACGTGATTTTTAACCTCACTCCCACCTTCATATGAGAATTTTGTGGATACTATGTTGTATGCAGAAGAAACCTTATCTATGGATGAGGTCATGGCTTCTATTAACTCCAAGGAATTAAAGAAGAGAATTGATCCTAAGGAAGAAGGTGGAGAAGGTTTGTAAGTGAGGGGTAGGTCTGATGTGAGAAATACAAAGTCAAGACATACTTCTAGGCCAAAGTCCAAGTATAAGTGGAAATGTTTTGTTTGTAATTCTGAAAAACATTTATAGAAAGATTGTCCAGAATGGAAAAAGAAGAAAAATGAGTTATACAATTCCAAACAATCTAATAATACTGTTAAATATGATGCATCAGAAGGGTATGAAAGTTCAGATGTCCTTGTTGTATCAAAGGAAGTTAATGTCAATGAATGGGTATTGGATTCTGGGTGTTCCTATCATATGTCTCCCATTAGAGAGCATTTTCAAGAATTTCAGGAAAAAGATCTTGGTACAATTAAGCTAGGAGATGATAGTAACTGTAAAATACTTGGGTATGGGGCAGTGGTTTTTAAACTTGAAAATGGAACTGAGTTTGAGTTGAGAGATGTAAGGTTTGTTCCTAAACTCAAACGGAGTCTAATGTCATTAGGAACCTTTGAGAGGGAAGGGTATCATGTAAGTCTAAAAAATGGCAAAGCAAGGGTTATTAAAGGCTTAATGGTGATACTATCAGGGACTAGGAAGAATAATAACATCTATTTGCTTGATGGAAAAATTCTGGTTGGCACTGCTTCAGTAGCAGTCAAAGAAAGTTCTGATATGGCTGTCTTATGGCACAAAAGAATGGGGCACATAAGCAGTCAAGGGTTAAGAGAACTAAGTAAACATAATTTAATCAAGGGCTTAGAGAGGTGTAATATAGAATTTTGTGAACACTGCATACATGGTAAGCATAAAAGAGTAAAGTTTGGCACTGGAAAACATAGTTCCATAGACACTTTGGAATATATACACTCAGATCTTTGGGGTCCCTCAAGGGTAGAAACAATGGGTGGTGGTAGGTTTTTCATGTCAATCATAGATGACTACTCAAGAAGAGTATGGGTTATAGTGTTGAAACACAAAAGTGAAGCCTTTCAAAAGTTTAAAGAATGGGTTGTTATGGTTGAAACTCAAACAGGGAACAAGGTAAAGAAAATGAGAACTGATAATGGGTTGGAATACTGTAATCATAAATTTAATCAATATTGTAGGAATAAAGGTATTATTAGACATCTAACTGTGCCTGGAACTGTAGGGCTATTATTATTAAGGCATGAACATTAGTGGGCTTTTGTATTTGGGCTTAGTCTAGTTTAATCATTAGGCCATGTGGGCCACTTAATTGTTTATGATTGGGCTTGAATTGTGTTTATGATTGGCCCAAGCATTTGTATGAGGTGGTATAAATACCACCTCATTGTAATCGTAATCCTCAAGCTTTCTAAAATACATTTACGATTTCTTCATATTGAGTGTGTTCACGATCAGCTTCTAGTAGACGGTTTTTCATTCAAGGCTTCATCTTTATACAAGATCTAGTCTTTTCTTCTACTATTTCTCTTGATTCAATCTCTCACGAGGATTCCGCACTCGTGTTAGATCTTGATATCGTGTGTTCGGGTATTTTTCGGACCTACAATTGGTATCAGAGCCAAGAATCTTCGATTCGAGGCTCTCACGATATTGATTCAAGAGTTTTTCTGGGTGTTTGTTCGAGTTTTGGAGGTTTCGAGAGGATTTTGGGTGTTTACGACCTGTTGCTGCTGCTGTTTTTCGAGAAATCTGGGTTTCTTCGGTGTTTACGATCGTTTTTGGTTGAAGATTGCCTATTTACGACTTTGTGGAGAAGGGTTTACGAGTGTACTTGTGTTTACGAGTTTGTAAAATCGTAAAAGGGGAGTTTACGATTGTGTTTGGATCGGATTCGGTGTTTACGACTGCCGGAGTCGTAATCAAAGGATCGTAATCGGTGTTTACGAGTTTCAAAGGCGGTTAGAGTGTTTCCGATCGTTATCAAGGTGTTCACGATCGTAATCGATTGTCGTAATCACAGTTTACGATTATTAAAGGCGGTGTGTGTTTACGTGTGACACGTGTCATCGCAATCAGTGTTTCCGATCGTAATCGGTGTCTGTCGATCGTAATCACTTCATTTGGATCGTAATCAGGGTTTTCCAATCGTAATCAGTGTTTGTTGGACATTTGGACTTTAGGTTAAGTTACCCAAGCTATTGAAATGGATTTTGAGCCGAGCATGTACCAGAAACTAGATTTCGAGATCGGATCTATAACTCGTCCGCCAAGACTAACTTCAGCGGATAATTTCTTAGAGTGGAAGTACAGATTCGAAAATCATTTGAAGAGTGTGGATCTGAGACTATGGAGGGCAGTTCTCAATGGACCGTACACGCCTACTCACACAACGGGAGCAAATGCCGGAAAGGAGAAGAAAGAGGAGGAATATGATGATGATGACTGGGAGAGGTGCAACAAGGCTGAGAGGGCTTTTGCAATAATGACTATGGCCCTAACTCCAGACATCGCTCAAGGGTTCAAGCACTGCAAAACAGCAAAGCAACTGTGGAACGCTTTGATTGTTGCTTATGAAGGAAATCCGGATATTAAGGCTAGTAGGAAGCAGATGTTGAAGCAGAAGTTTAACTTGTTCAACCATATCCAGGGTGAATCTTTTGAGGCTCAAGTTCAGAGGTATGTGTCCTTGATGGCAGAGATGTCCAGTTATGGTGTGGAGCCGGACACTGAAGACAAGAATTTGAAGTTGCTAAACAGTCTGCCTAAATCTTGGAACACCAACATATCCATCATCAAAGACAACAATAGACTGACTGAAGTGACTTTGGATGAACTAATTAACAAACTGAAGTCAAAGATGATAGATGATAAGCAGAGAGAGCTAAACCACATAAGCTCATTAAGTTTGGCAGGGAAATTGAATCAGGCTCTGTTATCTGAAGAAGTTGAAGGTAAGCATGAAGGAAAAGCTTCGGGAAGTGGATCAAGTTCAGTTTCAATGGGTAATGCATTTGTGGCACAGCCTCAGGGAAGTTCAAGCGGTGGTGTCAACTCTGGTGATGTCAATGATCCTAACTTTGCCCTTGGAATGGGTTTCATGAACAGCTATCATGCCCTTGTGGCCGGGAATCTTGTACCTTCTGATATGGTGGCTGGTGATCTTAATCAGATAAATCCTGAGGACGTGGAGATGCTAGATGTCTCTTGGCAAATGGCCATGGCTGTTTTCAGAGCCAAGAAATTTATGGCCAAAACTGGAAGGAACGTCTGGAAGGATCAGGATAAAATCAGAATGGGGTTTGACAAGTCGAAGCTGAGGTGCTACAATTGTGATGAGTATGGTCACTTTGCCAGGGAATGCACGAAGCCAAAGAAAGAGAGGGTTGAAGAGAAGAAGGCAGCTGAGGTAAAAGGTAAAGGAGAAGACAAGGCATTGGTGGTTCAGGGAGGTGGAGGTTATGACTGGACCCCCCAGCTGAGGGAACTGACCCCCCAGATGAAGGATCTTAGTTTGTCACATGCTTTGATTGCTACTGCTGAAGAGGGTGATGAAGAACATCATGCTTTTGTGGTCACTGATGAGGAAAAGCCTGAGGAGACTGAGATAGAAGACAAGGAAGCGTACGTTGCTGCTGCTGAGAACCTCAAGGTATGTTCTGATCCCACTTGTGCTCGTATTATACCTGGTCTTAGACAAGTCTGTAAGAATTATCAACTAGAATTGTTTGAGATCAAGTGTGAGAGGAGTTCATTTAAGGGTAGATGGATAAAAGGTGAGGAAAAGATTAAGGCACAAAAGCTAGATATTGTTAAGTACCAACAGATAGCAACTGAACAATCTATCCTGTATGATAATGCTAAATTAGAAATAGCTGACCTTAGAAAGCAGGTAGATGAATTGACACATAAGAACAATGAGATGCAGGTTCAGTTAGATGTGAATAAATTAAGAAACAAAAGAATGCTTCAGGCAGGTAAAGAACTATCTCAGGCTATCACTTGTGGTCAAGTAGGGAAACATACGCCAGGATTTGGGTCGGAAAAGTCTGACAAGTCCGTGGCCGCAAATGTTGTAATTCCCCCACCTATCCCTAGAGATATTATAGGAGTGCTCTATGAGGAGGATCAGGTAGACAGAACTAAGTCAGGTTATCATGAAGCAGGTCCTCCTATAGATAGTATGTTGGTAGGTGTGACCCCTATGACAGAAGAGGAGTTAGAAAGAGAGAGACTTGGAATATATGGGATGAGTAGTCAGAACAAGGTAGATGAACACAGGAATGAACCAGGTCCTTCCCAGGAATCATTAAACAATAATGTTAGTTCTACTAATGTTTTTGTTACATGTGCAGATGGTGTAGGGATTGAAGATGTATCTGGGGAGGATGCTGAATGCTTGAGAGTCAATGAGTGTCATGAGTCTAGCTGTTCTGTTTTTAGTTTACCTAAGGATGACGTTCTGGCATCTGTGTCAGAACTTGAAACATCCAAGTCCAATCAAATTGTCTTGTTAAAACATGTTTCTAATCCTAATGAAGTCGTTAGTTCTTTTAAAATGCGTGTTCCTAACACAAAGATTGGCCGTCAGTCTAAGCCCAATGATTTTGTTCCGTATCCCCAGGTTGTGTCAACTTATAATAGAACTGATAAATCAAAATCTGAACAATTTTGTTTAATAACACAACCTGAAAAACATTCAAAACGTGTGATACACAAATGGGATGATCAACCGGAATGGAAGTCGTCTTACCCAAGACGCTCATACTTGTGTAGCAACGTCAATGGGCCTAGACAAATGAATTGTTTTCAATGTGGTCAACCAGGTCATTTTGCTGCTAATTGTATGAACAGACCCTATGAGCCATATTATCCGCAGAACAAGCGGACAAATATGCTTGAGAAAATGATGAGGGGTGAGAACAGAACTCAAAAGCAGCAAGCTTCGTCACAGGGGAAGCAGAGTTCTGAACCAATAAAGACTCAAAAGTCTAAGGTTCTAAACACAAA
>JBCNJP010000008.1:54829125-54846086 GCA_039602395.1 Deinandra increscens subsp. villosa
CCTTTCTGTGTGTGTGTTCTAGAGAGAGAAACCAGAGAGTCTTCATTGTAATCTCAAGTGATTCAATACGAATTCTCTTATTTACATCTTGTGTTCGTTACTTTGATCAAAGCATGCAGTAGTAAGATCGTTTCACGTTTCTACATATAGGCCAATGGTTTAATAACTGGGATTATTATGGGGAAAAATCATAACTGGGATTATTATCGGCCAATATATGATAACTAAGATTAATAGGGGCCAATTTTCCTTGTTTTTATATATATCCGTACCTATGCTGCTTTCTTTTTGCTTGGCACCATAATGGTTGTTATGTTGCCTGTGCGAATGACCACAACGATATGAAAATAGCTCTGTTCTAATGTTTCGTTATGCTACGTGTCGTGTGAGGTTGTTTCACTTAATCAATTTATTTGTGATTGGTAGTTGTTTGAGGTTGCGGCTCGGCGAGAGCTTTCTGTAGCGAGAGCACGTGAGCAACTCCTTCAATGTCGCCTACAGTTCCAACAATGAGTCAGATTTGCACCATAACCCTTCTCTCTCTCTCGAACTCGATTTCATTTGCTTCGTCTCTTTCCTCCGTTATTCTCCTACGATGTTCCTGATGAAGGCGGTGGCGTTAATCAATTTGGATCGCAATTGATCATCGTCACTTGCAACCTACGCCGTCGTAGTTATGGTGAGTTTTTCTGTTTGTGCATTTTCTGTGTTTTATTCGAAATCTTTAATCGATTTGAATTAGTATTGAGCGTAAACCAGAGTTTTGGTTAATTTTAGGTGTTTGATATGTTCTTTTTTGACCTAAGAGGCACAATTTGCCCATGCTCCATCACTGTTTCTCTGCTCGATCCAGGAACTCCAACAAAAAACAGTAACCCCTAATTTCTACATATGTATTTATGCTTAATTCATCTAGTCATGTTTCATATTTTAAGAAGTTGATGCAGAAGATATCAAGGGAGACTATTGTAGTAGGTATTTTTCTCCGAGCTGTATTTTATTATTTGTTAGTTATATATAGGGACTAAAATTGTCGGCGATAGTACTTCAGTTTAGCCTGATCCCTTTGTTTCCGTTACATCGATTCAGTTGAAGATTCTTTCAAGGCTTCATATTTTGAATAAATGTGAGGCTGCAGGCTGGTCTTTTGCTCTTTTGCATGCGTATGAGGACTTTTTTTGTAGAAAACAACAACTTAATATGCAAACTCTAGGAACCACTTTTATGTTTTCTGCAGGTTCATGATGTTCTAATGGTAATCGGCCTGAATGGTGAACGTAAACTAATCACAATCTATTTAATGAGTGAGGTTATAATAAGAAGTTAGGTGAAAATAAGAAGGATAAGAAGCCTTCTCATCCGTTAGATCTGATGATCAATGGCCCAGATTTAATCCCTTAATTAAAACTCAAAAATAAATGGTCAGCTACACGGAGGGGCAATTTGGTCAAATTGCCTCCTTTTCTCTTTCCCCCCAATTATTAAAACCTTCATAACTTTTTCATACGATATTATTTTTTTATAAAAATTACACCATAAAAACAAGCGTTTTTTATCTTTAAACACACATACCATATTGCTATATAAAAAATAAAATAAAAAAATTATGTCAATGACGTGAACATATGACACAACGACCTGAACATATGACACAATAACACAACGACTTGAACATATGACACAATGATCTGAACAATGTTCAGGTCATTGTGTCATATGTTCAAGTCGTTGTGTTATTGTGTCATATGTTCAGGTCGTTGTGTTATATGTTCAACTCATTCACAAATTTTTATATATATATAGCAATATTGTATGGGTTTTAAAGATAAAAAAGCTTGTTTTTATGGTGAAATTTTTATAAAAAAATAATATCGTATGTAAAAGTTATAAACGTTTTAATAATTGGGGGGAAAGTGAAAAATATGCATGTTTCCAGATTTGCCCTCCTTCTTATCCTTCTTATTTTGCATAAACTTCTTACGTGAACTTCTCTCTCTATTTAATATCTATTTTGAGTCGATTTCTAAATACAACTTTGTTACCAATGTCGTTATGCTTCTTTAGAGATGTTTTGATCGATTTATGATTCATTCTACATCAGATATGTGAGTGCTAATCACATAGAGCTCAAAATGGTGCAGCAACACGTTCTTCCCTTTCTTCCTCTCTATGTCTCAGGTTCTGTTCCAGACCTTAGTTTGGTTTGTTTTTTCTAGCTTATCTTTAATTTGATTTGATTTTTGTAATTTATTTTATATGCAGGTGAATTAGTGTGTAACCATGAGTTTGTTGTTGGTAATGGATGACAGAAGAGGAGGCAAATGATTTAAATTTGCTCCATGGTGTGATGTTTGACAATATATATGGTAACTATCAAAAATCTGGTGGATGTTGACTTGTTTTCTTCTTAGGACTAAATCAACTTCTTCATTTGTTTCTACTATATGCCTTCCAATTTTAGTTTTATAAGCTGCTTAGGATGATTATCGTCTAGGAACTGGAGCCATCATCCATGAGGTAGTATATTTGTCTTCAACTTTTATGTATTCTACACTCCATTTCACTGCACTGCAGATGTGTCAATAAGAAGAACTGGGTTCTTGATGTTGCCTTTTTCCTAAATACTTCTTCTCAAAAGTAGATGGTAATGGTAATGGCTTTTCAACTTTTATGTATTCTACACTTCATTCACTACACCACATATGTGTCAATAACAAGAACTGGGTTCTTGATGTTGCCTTTTCCCAAATACTTCTTCTCCACTATTTTGTGGGTACTGTGGTGAAGCGATAGTCTCTTTAACCAAGTTCGACTCTCGTAATCGTTTTTTTTTAACTCGGAAATGGGATAAATTAATTAAATGGGTAAACCCTAGTCGCATGTTGGCTTTTGCAGCACTCCCGAGTCCCGACTCCCTGTAAATCTAATCAGCGGCTCTGGATCCTCCTCTCGCCGGACGCCGGCTGATCGGAGCAGTGAGCTCGTCCAGTCGTCCTCGTCTCCTCCCCTGGCCGGCAGCAGCGCTCTCTGTCTCTCTGTTTCAACCTTAAATTGTTCCAAGCCTCCAACCAAATTCATGGGTTAGTACATCTATTTTTTTGTATATTTGTTGAACGCCAAATGTTTGAAGTTGTCTCAGTGAGCTTAATCTCATGTGAATATTCTGCAGTTTTGAAATTCAAATATCAAATGGGCTGGTTTGTGTTTTTTAATTGGTTGTATTGTTCAAAGATGATAAACATTATGACACGAGGTATAGATTTAAAATGTTGGTATTAGGTTTAGATCAGAATTGGTGTCACATTATATTTAGAGAGATATTAGGTTTC
Organism: Deinandra increscens subsp. villosa; assembly: GCA_039602395.1. Classification (NCBI taxonomy): domain Eukaryota; kingdom Viridiplantae; phylum Streptophyta; class Magnoliopsida; order Asterales; family Asteraceae; genus Deinandra; species Deinandra increscens. The sequence goes on from JBCNJP010000008.1 coordinate 54,832,455, forward strand.
ACTCAAAGATTCAAACATTCAAGCAGTCACTCATTAGGGCTTTTCAGGGAGTTTGAATTTTCTAAATACTAAGTTTAGTTAGTGTGTTTTAAGAAAAAGATGATTTTTAGAACTTTAGATTGTCTGACTTAGGATTAAGTTGTGATGAACTTATGGAAATCATTTAGGTAGTGCTTTTAGAAAGTTTATTCTTTTTATTGAATGTGTCCAACATGTAATTGTGTTAACTCTATAATTTTTTTTATATAAATTTACCTTCATTTCACACAAAAGTAACGTATAAAGCTCAAGTAACCACGATGATTTTTAGTACTTTAGATTGTGTTTAGTTTTGGTCTATGAAGATGCGGTTTTAAGTTTTTGTATGTGGCTTATTATGAATGACAGTTGTTTGATATAATACCGGAAGTAAAAGGAGTTTAGTTATAATATATTCAAAGCTATCAAGTTGTGGTTCTTGGTTGATTGATAGGTGTGAAAAAATAACATTGCAATGATAACAGATGTAAGACTTACTCAAATTCCACATTTTGTGCACTACCTGATGCTTGCACTCTTTGTTAAGATTGCTTTCATATTTACACCTTTGTTTTTAGTAATAGTACTCGTAGCCATGTACTTTATATTTTTATATCCAAGTTTAAAATGAAGAATGATAATCTACATGTATTAACAATGGACACAAATCAAACTCGAAAAGCTCATTTACTATACATGTATTAACCATGGGATTCATTTCAACGGAAACCAATTTCATCCTATCACCGAAACCAATTCATGTGATAGATCGTATCCAACTGCAGACCAATAATGATATGGTACACCAAACCTCCCTAATAGAGTAAATATGGCAGAGTTATGAATCTATTGTACGACCAAAACCCACCATGTTCCTTCCAATCTAGAAATGTGTATTCAAATTTTAATTTTTTATCGTCATATAAGAACAATATAGTTTAATAACTGCATTATATAAGCATATATAGTGGTACATTGTTTAAACAATACTATTATTTAGCTAGCTCATTCTTAACAAAAAGACTCGTATATGAATGATTGTTCTTTATTACCATGAACTTTTATTGAATTTGTACAGATTTGAGCTTTAAGTATATAGTTTTATCCGTACATTACGATCATGGGTTATCATGATCAGGTAGTGAGGATAATTGCATAAGTACGTTTCAAGAAAAGTAATAATAGCGACACCGAAGCACCAAATTTATTGTTATTACATTCTTAAACAAAAAGTCAGAGGAAAAATTATTGGTTATATTGCTATGCTATACACATATTATGATCATGAATTAATATTAAAAAATGCATTAAGTGTAATTTTTTCCGGAAAGCTTACAATCCATAATTTACCAAATATAAAGGACGTAATTTGTATTTTATTCTGCAAAATTTAAAAGCTTAATAATACAACTTCTTTCTTTTTGTGATTTTTTCATAGTTTTTCCTTTGAACTTCTAAGACACAATGGGAATGAGAATTTACCCCAACGGCAACGAGGTATTTTGCATTCTGGAAAGTCCGTTTCATAAAACCTTAATTCTTTCTCCCATCCTTTCACAAAAAAAAAAAAAAAAAAAAAAAAAAAAAAAACTTCTAAGACAAGATTAGCAAATAGAATAATATAGAGGACAGGTAAAGTTTTGACTAATTCTTAAATTAAAACTAGCAAATCCTATATGAAAACTCGTGCTTGACTTATCGCAAGTTTGAAAATTTTAACCAGTAGCTTTCAAATCCTTAAATTAAAACTAACAGTAGGTCCCATATCAAAAGTCGTCCTTGACTTTTGGCAAGTTTTAAAAATTAACTAGTAGCTTTCAAATTAAAAGCAGGTGTACCTAGAAACCTTTACAAATTGGATCAATTTTACCACGATCCTCATCTTCTTCGTCTCACTCAAATCATTCATGCCTTCCACTAATTAATAATGGTTGTTCTTAATGAACTTTTACCAGGATCCTCATCTTCTTCATCGACTCATCATCATGATCATGATGATAATCATCTATATGTTTATGATGTATTTTTAAGTTTTAGAGGTGCTGATACTCGTAATTCTTTCACTGACCACCTCTACAACGCCTTTTTGGATGCCGGTATCAAAACGTTTTTGGATGATGAGGAGATTGAAACCGGAGAACCACTGAAACCGGAACTAGAGAGTGCGATTAAATCATCTAGGGCTTCTATTATTGTCTTGTCTACGAATTATGCTTCTTCCACATGGTGCCTAGATGAACTAGTGTTAATCCTTGAGCAGAACACCAAATTTAACCAGATAGTTATCCCAATCTTCTTTGATGTGGAGCCCACCGATGTCAGAAAGCAACAAAGTAGTTTCGGGGAAGCAATGGCAAATCATAAAGTCAAGATGGAGACAGAAACAAATGCAGAGAAAATAAGTGAATGGTGCGAAAGGATTGAGTCATGGAAGAAGGCACTCACACAAGTAGCTGATTTAAAAGGAAAAGATGCAAAAGATAGGTAAATCCCCATCTTCTATTAAAATATTTTTTAAAACTTGTTACACAACTAAATTTGGTACATAAGCATTATATTGCATATTCGCATAGATATACTTAGAAATATAGCATAATATGATATATATATATATATATAGTGTTAGTCGCTATTCAGGGTTGGATTGTTTTTTTAACAACCATTTTTAAAGATGATCATGTTTATGTTGTATTTTTTTCTAAATATACAAGTAGAGACATGCTCTAAATATTTTTTTATGAAGAAGATAAAGTCACCAATACCATATGATGAATTATAATCTTATTAAATGTAATGTAATACGTTATTCGGGTAATAAAACGAGTATGCATGAATTATCAATTATATATATTTTCTAATGATTTAACCCGTATAACCCTTTACCCAAAAAAAATGATTTAACCCGTATAACATACGGGTTCTATACTAGTATATATATATATAGGGTTAGGTTCAAATGAGAACTTTTTGTTTTGAATACTTTTGAGAACTAAATCTCAACCATAAATTTCAGGGGGGGGGGGGGGGGGACCACTACAATTCATGGGAGGGGGGATACATGTAAATAACTTGTGGCTCAAATTGGTTCTTTTTAGTTCTCAAATCAAATTGGTTCCCAAATGATCCTCTTCATATATATATATATAAGGTTATGTTCAAATGAAAACTTTTTGTTTTGAGAACTTTTGAGAAGCAAATCTCAACCACTAATTACAGGTGGGGACCACTATAATTCATAGGGGGTTTTCCATATATATAAACCAGTGGCTTAGAATGGTTTTCAAAAGTTCTCAAAACCAATTGGTTCTCAAATGATCATCTCCCTATATATATATATTTATATATGGTGAGGTTCATCGTAGACACTTTCACATGCGAAAATCTCTATTTCACATGTGAAATTTTCTAAAAATTAATCACACCCATTAGATCAAGAGATCTAACAGTGAAAAAAAGTGTCTATGGGTCTACACTTTTTAAGGTGTCTACAATGAACCTTCCACTTTTTATTTATTATGTAGTAGATAGTTTGGATCTTTAAATTATCATATCTTTAGATGAACTTAATCTAATTTCTCACCGAAATCAATTTTCAGAAAAGAGACGGAGTTTATTAAAGAAGTTGTCACCGAAATCCACCGCCGATTAGGTGTACTCTTAAGTAATACCTTGCCACTCCTGATTGGGATGGACCATCACATTAGATTCATTAGTTCATGGTTGACTAATGGATCTTGCCATACTCCTATAATTCTCACAGTTGTAGGTATGGGTGGGATTGGAAAGACATCTTTGGCAAAATATATTTTCGGGTTACACTCCACTAAATTCCATAAAAGTAGCTTCATCGAAGGTATTAATAGAAGATGTAAAGAAAAGTTTACTGGATTGCTTGATTTACAAAAGCAACTCTGTACAGATATTTCAAAAAAAATCGAGTTACACGTTAATGATGTCTCAGTATACACTTGTAAAATTGAAAATGCACTAGCTCGTAAAAGGGTGTTTGTAGTACTTGATGATATTGGTAGTCTTGATGAGCTGGATGCTTTACTCGGAAACAAAGGTTTATATCCAGGAAGCAAAATCATAATTACAACCCAGAATGCATCTTTAATAGAGAGGTGTGCATTCTTCAATTCACATGTTCATCCTAATCATATAGAGGTTGTACTTAAAGGATTATATAAAACTCAATCACTAGAGCTTTTATGCATTCATGCATTCAAGAGCCGGAATCCAAAAGAAGGTTATAAAGAGGTTTCCGAAAACCTTACAAAGTACTGTGATGGACATCCGTTGGCTCTTGAAGTTTTGGGTAGGGAGATGTATAACCGAGATGTAGAATATTGGGAAGAGTGCATAAAAAAGCTAAAGAAAGAACCTCATTTTAGTATAAAAAATGCATTACATATGAGCTTTGACTCTTTGCCATCAAACGATAAGGAGTTGTTAAAGACTATTGCCTGTTTTTTTGTGGGGATGGATAGAGTTTTGACCGAGACGGTATTAAATGCATGTGGTATATACACAAAATCTGGGATCACAAATCTGGTTGATAGATGCCTCCTTGGTATCGAGTTCAACACGTTGATGATGCATCAATTGGTTCAAGAGATGGTACAAGATTTAGTACGTCAAGAATCACCTCACAGACCATGGGAACGAACTCGTGTATGGTGTCATGAGGATCTACTCGAAGTGTTGGAACAAAAAGAGGTAAGAGGAATAGCATGCATCTTCTTGTATTTTCTTTATTTATATACAAAAAGCTTTTTTATTTTGACTTTTTCATTTTCTCCTTCTCAGGGCATGCAAAATCTTATTGGCCTTGCTTTTGACATGAGAATGCTTGAGAAAGAGAAGTTAAGTGGACCATTAGAAGTGAAAACAGATGCACTGAGTAAGATGCATAATCTAAAACTTCTACAACTCAATTATGTGAAAATCAATGGGTCTTATAGGAATATTTCAAAAGAATTACGATGGTTATGTATGCATGGTTCCCGTTTCAAGTCGATACCTTCAGATTTACCAATGGCGAATCTAGTTGCTCTTGATATGTCACATAGCAATATCGAATCATTTGACATATCGAATCTGAATCGAGAATCTGGTTACTCACAATGTTTTGTGAGCATACTAAAGGTAATTAAGAGATTCTAATAAATCCCCTTGGATTTGTATTAATACTATGTGTTAATTTGAAGAAATTCTCTAACCATATAGTTTAACTTATCTGAATGTCAGTGGTTGATCGGATCAAGCTCAAAAGATAAACAATTGCTTGGATCATTGAAGATTCTTGATCTGAGTTTTTGTGAACAACTTCAAAGTGTTGGTGGTTTTCTGGAACTCCCTGCACTTGAGAGGTTAATACTTAGAAACTGCATAAGTTTGATTGAGGTATGTGAATCAGTTGAAAAATGTGTTGACCTCGTCCACATTGATTTGAGATACTGCTACAAGCTTAAAAAGGCTCCAACATCCATAGGCAAGTTAAAGAAGGTTAAAACACTATGGTTAGATGGTCCCAATCCCCGTGAATCACAAATCAAGACGTGTGATATAAATCCATCGGATATTAGAATACACACACAAAACTCCCCATCTGTCATACCAAGTGATTCGAAGTTCCTTACGGTTTCTTTACCGAGCTCATTAGTATCCTTGTCACTAGCAAATAATAATTTGTCCAATGAATCATTTCCCATGGACTTCAGTTGCCTATTAATGTTAGAGGAATTAAATTTAAATAATAATCCAATCATTTCTATGCCAAATTGTGTGAGAACCCTTTCTAGGCTTCGTACACTCTTTATGAATGATTGTGACATGTTGATATCAGTTGAGAATCCTCCACGTACAGTAACAACACTACTAGTGAGGGGACAAAAGAATTCTATAAGGAAAATTAAATTTGTTAGAGGAATGTCCAGACTATTCTTTGCTGGAGTTAAGCAAATACCAGATTCACCATTTGAAATTGATGGCATGGTGAAAATCGAAGCAATGGCATGTGTTGAGAAAAAGATATTACATAGTTTGGGCTGGACAAACTTAGAGTTCATTGAACAAAAGCGTTTGGAAGCTAGCACCAAATTTGGATCAACTGAATATCAAACCCAGGTTTCCTCTAATTATAATATTGTCTCTCGTTGTGTGAGTAATATATATATATATATATATATATATATATATAGGGTAAGGATCATGTGAAAACAACTTTTATTGCGAAAACACGAAAACAAATATTAAAACCTTTATAACTTTTTCATACGTTAATATTTTTTTAAAAATTTTGCACCAAAATCCTTAAAATTATGTTAACTTTATTTCTGGAATTAAAGGTGACATAATTTTATATGTTTAATTTTTTTCCCAGAATTAAAGGTGACATAATTTTAAGACTTTTGGTGCAAATTTTTTAAAAAATTATTAACGTATGAGGAAGTTATAGAGATTTTAATATTTGTTTTCGTGTTTTCGCAATAACATCTTGTTTTTATTTGATCCTTCCCCTATATATATATATATATATATATATATATATATTGAAAAGTTCATTGTAGACACCCCCATAAGTGTAGACAGGTAGACACCCTTTTTTCACCATTAGATCTCTTGATCTAATGGTTGTGATTAATTTTCTTTTTTCTTTTTTTCTTTTTTCTCATTAATTAGAAACTTTCACATGTGAAAAAGAACTATTTCACATGCGAAAGTGTCTACAATGAACCTCACCCTATATATATATATATATATATATATATATATATATATATATATATATATATATGAAACTTTCTGAATAATGAGAAAAAAGGAAAAAAATAATCACAACCATTAGATCAAGAGATCTATGGTGAAAAAAGTGTCTACATGTCTACACTTATGGGGGTGTCTACAATAATGTTTTCACTATATACCGTATATATATATGTGTGTGTGTGTTTTATTATGTATGTTATGAATTTAAGGTGCTTAATGTTGTATTTGGCAGATGTATTATAATTTTGGAATATTTACTACAATTTATGAGGGTGAAGAAATGCCGGACTGGATTAAGTGTAGAAGCATGGGGTCATCAATATCATTTACCATCCCATCTTCTTCTAACAACCTTCGAGGATTGAATTTCTGTTTTGTGGAGACGACTTCATGTTTTCCTATCGTCTTGCCATTGATCAAAGTTAGTAACATTACAAAAAATCACACTTGGATTTATAAACAGTATATTGACACTGTAACAGTAGACGGAAACGACTGTTTAATTTTGTTAAGCCATTGGTTGTTTGGGCCGAATGAGATGAGAGCCGGGGATCACATTACTATTACTCTAGTAAATATAGGATCTCATGGTATTCAATGTACAAAGGAGTGTGGGATTAGTGTTTTGTATGAAGATGAAGAGATTGAGGAGGAAGAAGATGTATTAGGTTATTACAAGTCATGGGGACACAGAATTGGTCGTGATCTCTCCCATTTTAGAATAAGAACAGGAGAATATCTCCTATATAGAATGGATGTTGACGATAACCGATCTCCATCTGGTCTCGTTGATTTCAACGCCAGATATAAAGGTAAATGAAGTTTTTACTAATCAAATTTTAATGATTAAATAACAAGATGGTGACCCGCCCGCGCTTCGCGGCGGGCCACCCATTTTCCAAAACGCCGTGCCCAAAGTCGAAAACTCTAAAAGTGATTTAAAAGTTGACCACTTGCGCTTAAATCTGAAAAAAATACCACATGTACATGACACGCGGCCTAACACCCATTTTTTAAAACGCTGTGAGCAAAGTCAAAAACTCTAAAAGTGGTCGGAAAGTTGACCACCGCGCGTTGCAGCGGGTCACCTTTTAACGACGCTTCGTGGCGGGCCACCCATTTTCCCAAACGCCATGGTCAAAGTCGAAAACTCTAAAAGTGAATTAAAAGTTAACCACGTGTCGTAAAAACATTGGCCTAACACGTAGCCACGTACCGTCATACGTGACCTAACACATGACCACGTGTCGTAAAAGCATTGACCTACATATGACACGTGGACACGTGTCAGGCCACGTAACCAATCTATTATTGAATGAACATGACACGTGTCATGTTATTAGTGGTGGAACATGACACGTGTCATGTTCCTATTGGTCATCATATGAATAGTGGATTTTGAGTGTGCACCACCCATTCATTATTGCATATATATATATAATTAATGTGTAGCTTTTTATCGTTTTCTATGTAAAGCATTCTCACAAAAGAAGAAGCCGAATGATCAAGGTCGCTCTCAACACCCAAATCCTTCTCTAACCATCTAACCACATGATTAAAGACTGAATACTACAGGCTACACGATGGCGAAGCTTTGTTGAACTTTGATGACCTTGAGAAGGTAAGATAACATACACATATTTATGTCGTTCAATAAGTTACTAATTTATTGATGATCTTTTATTTTTTTTCGTAGATATTTCGAATAAACTCTAGCCAAGTCACATAAATAACGAGGGCGGTGAGCGTGTGGTTGCAGTTGAGTATCATTTTCTCATGTGTTAATATGTTTTTTTTCCTTTCATTGTGTCATATGGCCGGTCGGACATGATTTTTAAGTATGTATTTGCTCTATCTTCTTATTACTAACTTTATACTCGTTTGATGACTAGGTTGTTAGCATAATAATGACAGAACTATTTTTCACTGCATTTTAATATATCAAATTCGTACAAATGAAACAATAAGAAGCAATCATGACCATTTGTAAAATATTAAACCAACAGCTTACAATATCTGGTACTTTATCCACTAAACAAACCATGTAAATTCATTAATATTTCTTTCAATCAACCAATTTTTCCAAACCTACATCTACCTATCATATTCATACAAGTTGTTACAAAAGAAAAGATTACAGTCTTAGACACCATGTTGTTAAACGAATCCTGAATTGTGATAATAAAACACGATACACTACTACAAAAACTGGCATTCTTGACGTGCATTGCGCGTCAAGAAAGTGCCTTCTTGACACGCAAATGCGCGTCAAGGATGCGGGGGTCAAGAAGCTTCTTGACGCGCGAACAATGACACGCTATCCTTGACACTCGATTCTTGACACCTATTTTGCGCGTCAAGAAAGGGTGTTGTCTGTGATTAATATATTTTTTATTTATAATATTTTTTTTGTGTCGTCTGTTTATGACACGCAGATTTGCGTGTCATGCCTTTTATGACACTCATTCTTGCGTGTCATCCTTGTAAGTGTTTTTTTTTTCTTTCAAAAATTACTGATTTCCCTGTTAATAAATCATATTTCACAAAACCAAAATACATAATAGCTGTTGTACCAAAACAATGCATTTCATACAAATAGCAATTGAAAATAATTCGATTTCATGTTCATCATACATGCAATTCGATCACAATGACAAAAGTAAAATGTTCAAAGTTTACATGCATATATAGTATGACATACTGGTACTTAGGTGCTGCGAAAATATGCCCTTCCCTGCAAAGGAATCGCCCTTTCCTTACATATAGCCTGCCTAAGCACTCTGGACACTTCCGGTTAAACCATCCCCTGTGTTCTTCAATTTCTTGAATTCTGGCCTTGCAAATTAATTTGTTGTTCTGCAGAGTTGTAGTATATATTCCTTATTACAGTTTAATCATTATCTAGGACTGTGTAGAACTTTCCTCAAAATGTTTTGATGAGGGTCTTTAGCCATTATCTCAGCAACTGTTACTAAGTCTGCATCTTCGTACCTGCGAGAAACAGCTCTTTTGCAATAAAGAAATTAATATAATAAACTACAGTAAGTTAAATGTTACTTAATAATGAGATGTAGATAATAGGTAAGCATAAAAGAAAGAATGAAAACACACATTTTTATCCACCTGTAGTCAAGAAAATAGCCTCTAACAAATCAGAAAATAAGAGCCAAACCTGTACTGGCTTAGGCTTAAAACATTCATAATACACATTCTTAATTTTCAATACACTAACAATGACATAGACAACTGAAGTTGAAAAAGAATGAATCTTTAGTCAATAAACAGACAGTTTAGGTGAAAAACGAAGTTAAAGAAATGGAAATATGAATCAAAACTAATTTTAACCTTAAGATAGTGACTGCCAAGTTCAGTTTCAAAATTTCAAGTTCAGACATATTCAAAGTTTCACCATTAATTTAACTATTTTTATCAGTTACTCATGTATTTGTACTAAACTATCTACAACACTTAGATATTTCTCATAGAATTGTTAGAGCCTAATAGTTGCAAAGTCCAATCATCTGAATTATTCTTTACTATTCTAGGAGGGCAAATCATAATTCATAACCTCACACCATCTATAAAACTCTATCAGTGCAAACATTCTAAATCACGTCAAACGGAAGCATACCTTAACGTCTTCCTTGACGAAACAGAAGCATCCGACGGATCCACCAGCCGGTCGGCTGAAGCGCCATCATCGGGCCCGAATCAGAGCCTTGAATCCTTGAAGTAGAGATCAACGACACACGATTCTGTATTCATCACCAGCATCGGCTCTCGCACCAGTTATTCACCGATTCTAGATATGCAACAGGAGAAACCAAGGCGATTTAGTGGTGGGATTGGAAGAAGAAGAGGCCATCAATCTCACAGGCTGGAGTGGACACTACACAAACAATAGAACAAATGGAACAGCAGAAAATTAAGAACAGCAGCCCTATTCACTATATGAACAACAGCAGGCCAGACCAATATTATGTTCCCTAATATCTCAAATAAGAAAGTAGTCTCTATTCATATTCATAAAAAAAAAAGTCATTCCAGTACCTAAAACTGCTAAAACTGTAAACAAAAATAGGTAGCTAAATGAACCATGCCATATGGGTTACAAAGGTCAAAGAAGGGCCGAGATTCATGTAGTGTGTACTCAAATGCTAAAGTTCAACCAAATTATATTAAAATAGGTCACGTAAATGAGCCAATCAAGTAGAGAAACATAAAGGGAAAATATATGATAATTAGCTAAAAATGAATCGCCTCATATTGTTTAGAGCCAACTCAGTGGTTGAGCTTTTGCATGTCTTCAATTACAAAAGCTCAACCACTTTATATGGAAACAGGTCACATAAACAGGAAAATCTAGTAGCTAAAAAAACATGCGTACATACCAGGCAAAATCCACTTAGATCTACTTAGAAGATCATTTGAAGGAACATAATCCTCATCTGTTCCTGATTTTGCTGAGCATGCAATTGCAAGTTCTGCATCAACAACTCTGCTAGAACATGTTGTTCTAAAGCAAAATAGATAAGTAGCTCAGTTTTGTGAGATCATGTAGCAGATAAGAAAAAACTATGAAAACCACTGAAATAGTTGATACAGTTTGGCACACTAAGGAAATTTTCAAAAAGACCGGTGCACAAGGTATGCTAACAACATAAATGAACTAAAAACAACAAAAAAAATTACTTAGACTATTGCATAGGCTTGGCTGTACTTTAGTGGGTTCTAATATAGGTCTACAAGAAGAAAGATTAAAACTACGATTACCATTCACTTCGGCATGTTGCATTAGATGGTTCGGATAGGTCTGCAAGAAGAAAGATTAAAACTACGATTAAAACTTTATCTTTTGATAAAAATAATAAGACCTCCTTAAAGCCTCCTCAAGTGTTGCAACGGTTCATGGGTCTCTGGGTACCTTTTCAATTCACTGGTCTTAAGTTGCTGCAAAAGATTCCCAATTAACTAATCTTTTTAAGGGGACGGAACCCCAACAAACTTTATTGATAAAAGAATCAACACAAGGCTACACTTTAGCCATAGTTCTAGGCCCCTCATAACCCTGCAACCTATCAAAATCACTAACCCTTTGGTATTAGAATCACTATTAACATTCATAGAAATTAGAGCAGGGCCTAAAATATAATCATCCTTGTTTTTAGATGCACGAATTTCAGATACAACATTCATAGAAATTAGATCTGTAAATATTCTAGATTTATAATGTGCAGTAGCTATGTATAAGTTAAACTTACAAACAATTTAATCACACCTGGTATGCACATTGTAAGTTGTACTTGAAAGTCTGAATTTAGAAGGTCCTTACAGTGAGCTGTTGCTTTTCCATTTGTAGTAGTTCTGTAGTTGTTATTTGGCGTCCCCGGAGGAGTCTAGTGAGATGATTATGTGACCATGCTATAACTCGGTCTGAGCATTGTCCAAGAATCCAACCTGGCCATATTAAAAACTTACCAAGTGTCCAAGAATCCAACCCAACCAGACCATACTAAAAACTGACCAGTTTTGACCCGTTACTCAACCCGGCCACCCAGCTTTGCAACCTGTAGCCATAACAAAGAGGAAATTATAATATTTGTTGATAAAAGCTAACCCCATCAAATGCAGCAAGAATATAAGGAAGGTTAACTATTGATTCTGTGACCATGCTATAACTCGGTCTGAGCACAGTCAAGTATATATAAATAAAATGGTATATAAAAAACCAATAGAAATAACATATTCCCCTTAAACTAATCCATCTGAACTTAGTATCCTAACGTGTCGGGTTGAGTAAGTCCAAGTTCTAACCAGAGTTGTATATAACCAGTAGCAAAATCCACTGTTAACTCTCATGTACACTGTCCTTCAGCCATGGTAGGTGTGGTTTGGAATAAGCACAAGGTACATGTTTGAGTAATTTGGTTAGTAATTCAGTACACATGAATGGAAAAGCATACCTAGATAGGAGGAGAAGATTACCTCTGTTCACGTCTACAACCTAAAATAACCAACAAATGGCAATAAGAGGTTCTAATTACTGATTTTACAACAACAAATAATTAGAAACACAATTTCCAGATACAAACACTAAGGAATTGTATTTTACAGAGTTCTATGATGAATATAAATGAGAACATCAAACTAGGTCACCAAAACAATGAGAACATCGAACTAGGTCACCAAAAATTGCAAAACTAAAGAGATACATACCTGATTTGTTGTTCAAATGACCACAAGAACAATAACTGAGCAGAATCTACATACAATCAAGCGTAATAACAACATTTAGCTAACTAATTTAGATGATACAGTGACGGTTCATACGAACAGTGGAGCAAAACATACCATCAAAGATGGCCAACGAGTTCACATGCATACTTGTCATTGCAGCCAAAGGAATCAATCTTAATACAATTTCGTGGTGTATATATACACTTTTACAAAATGAATGCTTAAATACTTTGACTTTCATGTGGTCAGTTTTCTAAATAATCTAGACACCTAATTTTGCAATTTGGATCCAAGCAGGTGGTGTTTTCATTTTTCAATGACAATTTTCACAGGCATTTTACTCAACTGAATAACATATTTTTGTTTAATTTCCCCTAAATTTGAAGAAATGTGGAACTGATTCGAACCCCAAAAGGTAAAATTTAGCAATTGGGGCTGAGAAATTTCTGAACCCTAGCTCATCGGCTTCATACCTTAGATAAAAGCATACACAAATTACTGCAGAATATGACTAAATTTAAAATGAAATGAAGAGAATAATCACCCTGATCATCATCTTCATCAAGGGAGGCATCATCATCATCGTTAGGTTCAACAATTTCGGCT
>JBCNJP010000008.1:54846586-54883765 GCA_039602395.1 Deinandra increscens subsp. villosa
TCGAGATTTGAAAGAATTATGGCAGTTTAAAAGTCTGGATTAAAGGAGTGTCTGTCTTGTTGTGACTTTAAATATCTCAGTACAACTATCTTAATAATTGTATTATCACCGGTCCTCAAGTTACTTTTTTTTTGAAGTAGCAAATCAATTATACCAATCGGGACTAGCGAGAAGCTAGTCAAACACCAATGAAATCAGTTCAAAAGAAAAAAATACAATACATACACCGAAAAATAAACATCAAGACCAAAACATAATCGTATTCTTTTCACTTCTAGCAACCAGCTTCAGCGAACAAAAAAAAAACAATTACATACACAACATCATACTAGCTTTTATCCTTCTCTTTTTATTAATCACTTTTTACAGCAATCAAATCATCCCCCTAGGTCCCATATCCTCACCAAAAAATTACCCCTCTCCTCTACAACCCATTACATCGCACCTTGTATCGAACTTACATCCACAACCCCAAAAGCACCCATTTAGGCCATGCGAATACATCCTTTTCCACTAACCAGACCACCCCAAATGGAATGTGCATTTTCCATCCCAACCTATTATGCGAATTGTATATTGTGTTATTAAGAGAAAAGATGTACACGTATATATAGGAGACATAAATACATATTACACCCTCTAGAATACTCTATTATAAATACTAGACTAAAGCTGACTAATATCTCCCCGCAAGCTAAGGCCGGGGAGCGACCTTAAGCTTGGATCGAAGAGTGATGAACCGTTGTGATAAAAGAGGCTTAGTGAAGACATCCGCAATCTGATCATCTGTGACAATGAATTGAACCTTTATATTTCCTCGAGCAACCTGTTCACGAACGAAGTGAAAATCAACTTCAACATGTTTAGTTCGGGCGTGAAACACAGGATTGGCAGTTAAGTATGTAGCACCCAAGTTGTCACACCATAGAGTGGGAGCAGAAGAAACCGGGACACAGAGTTCACGCATGAGGGCACGAGGCCATGTAACTTCAGCGACCGTGTCTGCAATGGCTTTGTATTCAGCCTCTGTTGATGACCGAGATACAGTTTTTTCTGTTTGCGAGCAGACCAAGAAATAAGGTTCGACCCAAGATAGATAGCATATCCCCCGTGGATCGATGGTCATCGGGGCTGCTGGCCCAGTCAGCATCAGAGAAAGCATTAACATTGTGAGGCAGAGTAGAATCGGCATAGGCATGGAGGACAGTAGCAGACCGGTGCTGAAACCGAAGACCATGATTGTATGTCCCTTTCAAGTACCGGAGAATGCGTTTAACGGCGGACCATTGATTTTCAGTTGGGGAATGCATAAACTGGCACACTTTATTGACTGCATAGGCAATATCAGGGCGATACATGGTTACATACTGAAGGGCACCAACAATCTTCCGGTATTTGGCAGGGTTCTCACACGAGGGGTTGTCACCCAGCATCAGGTTAGCGGTAGTGGTCATTGGGGATGTAACCGGTTTAAAATCAGATAGTCCCGCCCGCTGTAGTAACTCAAGAATGTACTTCTGTTGTGACATAATAAGATCCGACCCTTGATAGATAACTTCAATCCCCAAAAAGTATGAAAGGCGGCCCATGTCTTGGACCGGGAAAGACTGACTTAATTTATGTACCACCTGATCAATCGACTGAGTGTTGTTACCCGTGAGGATGATGTCATCAACGTAAACCAACATATATAGAAGTGTACCCTGAGAAGAGTAAATGAACAGAGATGGGTCTGTTCTCGACCCACGAAAACCCAACTGCTGTAGAGCGGAGGAAAGGCGATGGAACCAGGCCCGAGGGGTCTGCTTGAGCCCATAGAGAGACTTATGAAGCCGACACACATGATTGGGATTTTGGGGATCAACAAAACCGGGCGGCTGTTGGAGGTAAACCGTTTCTTTAAGATCACCGTGTAAAAAGGCATTCTGAATGTCTAACTGCCGAAGATGCCAATTTTGAGTGACAGCCAGAGATAAAATAAGGAGAATAGTAGTAGCCTTGACAACCGGGCTAAAAGTCTCCTGATAATCTATACCCGGTTGTTGCCTGAATCCTTTGGCTACCAAACGTGCCTTGTAGCGTGTGATGGCCCCTGTCGGATCACGCTTTAGTTTGTACAACCATTTGCATTCAACTGTGTTGGCACCCGGGACTCTCGGAACCAACGACCAAGTCCCATTCTTTAATAAGGCCGAATACTCTTCCTCCATGGCACGACGCCACTTTGGGTTTTCGTTGGCAATGTTGAAGGATACCGGTTCGGTTTCAGGTGGATCTTTGGTGATATGAAAGGAAGAGGCATTGTAGGGCGTTCTCTGCTTAGGATTGGGACGAAGAGAGGGAGGACAGGTGCGAGTGGCAGGCTGATCCGCAGGAGGGATACGGGTTGTGGCAGACTTGCTGCGGCGGCTGTAAGTTTTGAGGGGCGTTTGTTGGGGAGGGCTGGGTTGTGATGGTGTCTCGGAGGTGTCAGGTGGAGTGGGGGAAGGTGGCGGCGGGTCATCGGGAGGTATAGGCGTAGGGTAGGAGGACACATATGGGTCAACCAGGGGCGGGGGTGTGGGTGGTTTGGGAGGTTTGATGAATGGGAAGCATTGCTCGTTGAAACGAACATGCCGGGAGATGTATAGGCGATTAGTATCTGGGTCAAGACACCAATAGCCGTGATGAGCAGGACTATACCTAAGGAAGACACACGGTGTAGAGCGAAAATCCATCTTGTTCGGGTTATATGGACGGAGGTGGGGAAAGCATTGAGAACCAAAGACCCGTAGGAATGTGTACTTTGGTGGGCGGTCGAATATGTGTTGAAACGGAGAAATGGAGGGTGTTGACCGCATTGGCATGCGGTTGATCAAATAGACGGCTGTGTCGAACGCGAAGTGCCAAAATCGACGCGGAACGTGAGATTGAGCAAGAAGCGTAAGACCGGTTTCAACGACGTGTCGGTGACGTCGTTCCACAATGCCATTTTGCTCACTTGTGTGGGGGCACGACAGACGATGTCGAATGCCCAGAGTGAGAAAGAAAGGTGAAAGGTTTCGGAATTCCCCTCCCCAGTCTGTTTGGACAGATTTTAGTTTCGTTTGGAATTGGCGTTCAACTATAAGCATGAAACGTTTAAAGGTGTCGAAGACTTCGGATTTGGATTTCAACGGGAAGAACCACATATATTTGGAGAAGTGGTCAACACATAACAGAAAGTACTTGTGACCTTCAAAGGAAGGTTCAGGAGATGGTCCCCATACATCACAAAACACCAAATCTAAAACACAAGAACTTTTATAATTTGAAGGTGATAAATGTAATTTAGACGATTTTCCAACAAGACAAGAATCACAAAAAAGACTAGAACAATTGTTTTTCAAAGGTAAATTATTAAATTTCAACATAGACTTGAGAAGCTGGTGGTGTGGGTGACCCAATCTTTGATGCCATGTTGATGGTGTAGCACGAATTGCAGAGAAAGACACTTTAGGTAGAGGTTGGAAGCTTGGAGTCTTGAAGGAATAGAGCCCATCAATTGCCGGACCCGTGAGGAGGGTAATGTGTGTAGACGTGTCCTTCATAGAAAAGAAAGATGAATGAAATTCAAAATAAACGTTATTGTCACAGCATAATTTTTGTACAGAAAGGAGGTTTTGTTTAATATCGGGGACATGAAGGATATTGAGTAAGTTAAAAGTTTTTGTGGGTGAACGGATGTGGGAGGAACCAATATGAAGAATAGGAAGACTCTTACCATTGCCAACGCGGAGGTTGTCACCTCCATAATAGGATTCGGCCGAATCAAAGTGTGAAGTATCCTGGGAAACATGATGGCTAGCTCCAGTGTCTGGGAGCCACACATTTAAAGCTTGTGATTGGTACTCACTAAAGTTTGCAGTCGGTTGGGACCGGGGACGGATTGTAGCCGGATCCCTGTTTGGGCATTGTGACGGTACATGCCCGATGCCACACCTGGTACAAGTTCCAAAAACTGTATTCTCATTAGTTGCCCAAGGAAATTGACTGCGATTACCTGTATGGTGGCCACGGTTGTTATTGCCACGGTCACGGCCGTTGTCCCTTCTGCCAGAAGACTGACGGGAGCGACCAGCAGTTTGGCGGCCTGAGTAGAAGGCTTGCGGCTGCTGTGGGAGCTGTAATTAGAGACCGAGTTGGGCTGCGAGCTGTTGAACAGCTTGAATCGCTTCATTGTTGGGCAGCGAAGACGGTGGGGCAGCAGCAGGTTTCGGTGTCACGTGAAAGGCTTGGGCAGGTGGTGTAACAGGGGCTGTCTTCTTGAGCATATACTCATGATCGACGAACAGGGCATGCAACTCGTTGAAGGCAAGTTGGCGAGACAGGGCTGTTGTCTTGAGACCATTGTATTCTTCACGCAACTCGTTGAAGGCAAGTTGGCGAGACAGGGCTGTTGTCTTGAGACCATTGTATTCTTCACGCAAGCCGGACACAACAAGCATGACAATGTCTTTTTCTTTCATCGGTTCGCCGATGTTAGCAAGGGCGGTCGCATATTCTTGGGCTCGAGTCAAGTAATCTGCCGAAGACTCATCTGGCTTCATCTCTATGCGAAGAAGTTGGGGTTTTAGGGTATATTCGCGAGAGGCCGTGTGTGGTGCATAGGCACGTTCCAGGGACAGCCACAAATCACGAGAGGTGGTGCCCTGAACATGCTGGAATGAGGCTTCGGAGATAGTGGACAGAATCAACATGCAAATGTGTTCATCATTCGCAACCCATATGGGGTGTTGTGGGTTCGGTGAGGTGGTAGCAGCAGGAGCCGGCTGCTCTTTTCAGCGGCTGGGGTGACAAGGATTGTGGCGGAGGGGCAGGGAATAGAGCCATCGACATAGCCAAAAAGATTGTTAGTAACAAGGAAGGGTGTGATCATGGCTTTCCAGTACCCATAGTTCGTGGATGTGGGGGTGAAGCCGAACTTGTGGGAATTGTGTGTGGTTTTCTCCTTTGGATCGAAAGCAACCAAGGTGGCCATGGGAGCAGAGAGGCAGCGACGGCTGAAGGGCAGAATTAGGGTTGAAGCAGGGCGACGGCAGAGACCGAAATTTTTGGAGAGATTGCTGCTATAAACCAGGTTGTGATACCATATTATGCGAATTGTATATTGTGTTATTAAGAGAAAAGATGTACACTTATATATAGGAGAAATAAATACATATTACACCCTCTAGAATACTCTATTATAAAAACTAGACTAAAGCTGACTAATACAACCAATCGTATCCTGCCCCAATCACTTAACAAAATACAATCGGCATCCCGGTTTATGTAACCAAATGCAGCCCATGTTAGCCCCTTCCTTCCTATCATCCTTCCTAACATCTCTAACCCACACAACACCTCGGGAGAACCCATCATCCTCAGCCCCCCATCCATTCACCCCGATAACATCAGAATATTAGATTTTGAAGAATGGGATACCTTAGAGTGAAGGGGCAAGAGTTTGAATGTCTGAATTGAGTTTTTATAACAAATTAAGATGCTAGAATGGAAACAAACTCCAACCAACTCCAATTTCTCAACCGTTATTCTGGCTCTCTGCAAACTTTCATTCCAAAACTCAAATCCAAATCTAATAAAATTTTAATTACCAGATTTCAGAACCGATTCTCATAATCTCATCATGTGTTTTTTTTTTTATAATAAAAACTTTAATTACGTGCCCTAGATTGCCCGTGATTTCCAATTCCTTGCATGTTACGTAGCCACAATTTCTTGTCTTCCTCAATCCTTCCCACTGTAACACTTTGATTGCTCCTAATTTTCATTTCTGTGATTTCCATTGACGGTGTTCTCGAAATCCTCACCGTTCAGCGTACCTGCATATACATAGATCTGTTCATGTTTGACTCGATCCGCTATGTGTTTCACCGATTAACGATTCTGCACTTATGACGTCGCCGCCGACTGAACAATCGCCGGAGTGACCAACGGCCGGCTGTATAGGTTGCGCTCCGGTGAGGAAACCTGTGTCGTAGTTTGTTAGCGGCAACCAAAAATAATAAAAGGTAATAAACCTAGATTAGTCTATTTATAATTATTTAAAGTCAATTATAGTAGTTTTTAGGTTTTCATGATAAAAGGAGTTTTCATCTGAACCCTACCCACTATATTATAATACAAATTTGTCATTTACTTAAAAAATTAAGAGTTTAAGCGGCAAAATCATCTTTGTCCATTATGTAATTACAGAGAGATGTTCAAGTAAAAAGTTTGGTTTTTGTAAGAAGGTTAAGAAGTCATCTTAGCCGTTGGATCTTCAATCTAATTAATAAGGAATGAGAGACAATTTGGTTGTAGACATCTTTATTGACTTTTTATTACGTTTCCCCATTTTCTTTAAACCGTTATAACTTTTACATACGACATTATTTTAAAAAAAAAAATATTACACCTTAAAAACGACCGTTTTTATCTTTAAAATGCGTACAGTGTTGCTATATATAAAACTAGATTATATACCCGTGAGTTTCACGGACTGTGTAAAACAATTTACAATACATATTAATCATTGAAATAAGACAACCTTTGATCAAATTATAGTTTCAAATCACAAAGCTTATAGATCAGTATAACGTGAGGTCAGTTGATATTGAGAATTAAAAGGTTGATATTGAGAATTAAAAGGTTGTTTCATCTGAGATAATAGATTAGATATGAAACATAAAAAATAAATTTAATGCCTCGTATGAAACATAAAAAAAAATACAATTTGTTAACAACATGCCATTTTAGGTGATATTTTTTTTGTTTAACCAATGGCAGATATTTTCTAAGAACCATCCATTTTAGGTGACATTTTTTTGTTCTAGCAATGGCATGTATTTTCTAAGAACCATCAACTGGGCTCCTTTTTTATAATGTCAAATTTAGATTATAGACGGAGACATTACACCACCCACTCGATCATCTCCATTCCCCAAGACCTCACATTTATAATGTCTTTGGTACCTCCACTAGCCAATTGGGCTAGAAATCATATGGGCTCTTCAGATGTCTTTTAGGTGATACCTTTATGTTACTCCCGCTTTTACTCCAAGACTTTTAATATGAATAATTTACTCCAAGACTTTTAATATGAATAAAAAGGAATGTTATAGTGGTAAATAACCAATAAGAAGATAAACAGTAAGAGAATTATAAAGAAAAGAAATAAATGAGCATAAATCAATAGATAAATGAAACCAGACTTGGTTGAAATAATAATTCAACTACAAAAATGTTATCCCAAATTATCCATTTCAACTTGCATTTAAACTCGGCTATAAATGATGATAAAGGCTCAAATCAAGGTCAGGAAATTACTGTAACAGATTCAGTTGGTTGCATGTTTGATGGATGTTTCTATCTGGTCACAACAGATTCTCTTTACGTGGTTCTTCCATTTAAACATCTCCTTTTCGCCTTAAGTGAGAGAGAAGCAAAATAAACCAATGCTCTAGTTCTCTTGAAAATAAATGAAAGGGAGGTACTGCACACATGGTGTAAATTGTTGAAACAATACAAGTACGTTGTTAGAAATTAACTATTATCACTTTTTGCAATTTCATGAAGATAAAGTTAACGAATCCCTTAGATACATAACTTTGAAGTAAATATCGAAGATAATGAAAGCAATTAAATTCCACACAACCTTGACAACAACAGTCTTTAAAAAAGCAGATATTTCTTTGCGTCGTCAATTTTTTTTCATTAAAATCTTTTGTCCCATAAATAGCTTCTATCAAAGACTTTCTAGTCTCCTAACAAAAAGCAAGAAGTGGTGCTATGGTCATATAGATCAGATGAAAATATAAATGGCAACAACAAAACGTTCAAAAATTTAACACAATCTAAGATGATGTAATTAGTTTAAACAAAACTAAATAGCACTAACAATTTTAATATGAACAAAACACACCATGTTGTCATCATTACCTCTTCCAGCGAGCCAGCCACATGTATCTATTCAACCTGTGTGGAACCACAAAACAACTTTCATGGTAATAAACTTCACATAAAACAAAAAGAAATCAAAAATTCTACATGGGATAACAGAAGTATATATGTGCCGACGAAGACACAGAACATGAATGAAACGACACTAAAGTAAAAACTAACATGATGGTAAGGATAGAAGATATCATAAATGCACATATAGTTTTAATACATATACATGTGTAATGGTGTGTTGCTCTTTATGTAGATTATGGTTAAGGTACATTATGTGCAAGTTTGATAGTCAATGTTTCATGAACAGAAGATACATATAACATATTACAGTTAGATTGACCAGAATTTTTAATTAGATATGTCTGATGCATATTAAATTTTTGTGAATTTAATCAATTTGTGCTCTTTGATTTTGATGGTTGCTATTAGTACTTGTTAGTTGTTATTGTTCCATGGCTTATGTTATTTTTAGAGTTGTTACATTTGTATTTTAATCCTTGTGTGTCCCTATTACATAGTTTTTGTAGTCATGATTTCCTAGAGCCTTGTCTAGTGTGAAACTGTTCCTAATTCATAATTCTGACTCTATCTTTGTAATTGTAATAGATACATCTTTTTGTGGCTTGAGGCATTTTTATTTTCAGATTTTTAAAGCATGCTAAAAGCAAAACCAAATAAAACTTAAGAGATATTAGTCTTGACATTGTTTAGCACTCTAGTAAACAATAAACTACCATTGGTGCGTATTGTAAAAAGCTGACCACAAACAGTCCCAAAATGCAACAATCAGATGCAAAAAACGTATGTAGACAAATAAGATTTAGTTGCTATCCTACAAACAGTGGCACCTGTATATCTATCCTAAACCTAAAACAATAACATTGAAAGGACAAGAAAGGCGAAGCGTAAAACTGGTAATAAGTAAAGAACTAAATTAAGGAAACCTGACAAATAAAAAGGCAGGTTTACACGAACTTACAGAGTAAAACCCTGCAAGCAACCACTTCCAGCAAACTGTAAGAAACAAACATAAAGTTAATAAGAAAAATTATTGAAGGCTTAAGCTGTCAAATCAATAAATCATATCTTATCAGGTGTGATAGCATGTCACTAAGCCTAATTTCAACTAACTGTAAATTAAGAAAAAAACTATGGTTAGCAAAAAACCTTTGCAATAGCAGAGCTGTAAATTATTAAGATAAATCATAAAGAGTAACAATTACAATAGAATAGGCATAGTAAAAAATAAGTTGGAAATAAGAGAACCAAGTTTGACAACTGTAAGGTTGTAAACTATTAGAAAAGAGCAACAACTACTCATACATAAGAAGGGACTGAACTGTTTCATAAGAATGATCTTTGAAAACTACACTTTCTTGCTGCTTAGAAGCTGAAATGCCCAACATCCTAAATCGTGCCTTTTGGTGATCTTAGCTTAGCGTAGATGAAATCAACAATCAAATAGAAACTTAAAAGAGAAGAACGAAAGATACTGACCTTCGCAAAACCAAAGAACCTAAATCGATTCAACCTACAACATGAATACATACACACAATTAGGTTGTAAAATCAGTCAAATAAACAATATAAATTAAAGAACCAAAGACACCGACCTTTAGCAAAGTACCTCTCTGTGATTTGATTTGCGTTTTCAATCAGCCATCCATGGTGTGTATTATAATGAAGCTGTATACTCAATTTTCTGACAAATTTGAATTGAACCGCCATTTCCCAATTACCAAATTCATGACGCCTGCAAATTCGAGAGGGATATCTATGTCTGGATTTTGCAACCAACTCCAATTAGCCGATGGGTTATTCAGAGATTAGGCTTTCTTGACTTTTGAAGATGAAAAGCTAAGTGAAGAACTATCTCAAAGAGGAGATTGCGTGGACTGTAACCGATGCTTTTTCAGAGATTGAGGCTTCTTTGCTCTCTCAAGATCAAAAAGGAAGAGCAATTTTGTCTGGTTTCCGATTTAGGGTGGAGTTTGACTGTTATGATTGGATCGATGTGCAGGCTAGGGCATTCCTTGAAGATGAAAAGGTTTTTTTGTTTTGGGTAAAAGACCTGATCGATTCCTCATTGGTTTGAATATTTATCAATTAAGCCCTTCAAATTTGATCCTCTATCTACTATAGTATATATTAATTAAAAAAAAGTAAAAATTCTGAAAAAATTACAAGTGGCAATATAACAAGGGAGGTCTAGATTAATGCCACATAGGATTTTTAAGGTTGCTTTATTAAAGAGTAGATTAAAAAACTTACATTTTCGACTTGACACAATGATATTAACTTTTGACACAATGATCTGAAGATTTTTGACATAATATGATACAATGATCCGAACATTTTGACACAATGATCTGAACATGACACAATGACGAGTATTTGACACAATGATCTGAATATTTTTTGACACTGTGTTCAGATCATTGTGTCAAATCGAAACAATATTTTTTAATTTTTTTTATATATAACAACACTGTATGTTGGATCAGGCCCCTCAAAATCATTACCCACCGACCCGTGACCCGTAAATAAACCCGATTAACCTAACATTCACCCCCTTAATCGGTGTTTGTTTACGCCTTTATTCACTGCAGTGGAATCACCATCTTCTCGATCTCGAACCATCTCGACTTGTACCGAACACCTGATATTCACCTTGGTCATGTTCAAAATCATCCCGGTTCAACCCGAATCAATCCGCCACAATTGTAACATTTCACATGGCATCCCGTTAGATACGTTCATTCACATCTTGACTTATCACGGATCAACGACCTCACCCCGCCCACATCCAAAGTCACCCGATTTGAACTCCAACGCCATAATGTCAAACCGTGTTTTTTTTACTTTCTTACGACCTTTACCGATCACCTTTGTCCAAGAGGCTTCTCCACCGACAAGAAAACAAGCTACCTCGCTTCTACCGCTTTCTTTACCCCTGCTAAACGAACACAATCCAAAGCCACCTGCTTTGATGGATCCCTTCCGTTCGTTTTTCACGCACTACGTCGGTCTCCCCTTATCACGAACAACACGATCAAGGACTTAAAATCATGACAGCAGCACCCCCTGCTGAAAAACATTCATAAAACAACCACGCGACACGCCGATGTTCACCCGTCACCCCCGTCGTCCCAACCGTACTCTTCCCCGCGACAACGAATGACACAAACACCCCACCGTCTCGGTCTTCTGCTATTAGAAACAGTCCCGAAACAGCCCCTACTGTTCCGAAATGAAACCCGATTCCCTGCTGCGTTTTCCCCGCAGCGAAGGGCTACACTCTTTCTCGAAGTCGACTCTCAAACCGTCTTCTCCGTCTTCACGAGCCCTAGGCTCTGATACCAAATGTTGGATCAGGCCCCTCAAAATCATTACCCACCGACCCGTGACCCGTAAATAAACTCGATTAACCTAACATTCACCCCCTTAATCGGTGTTTGTTTACGCCTTTATTCACTGCAGTGGAATCACCATCTTCTCGATCCCGAACCATCTCGACTTGTACCGAACACCTGACATTCACCTTGGTCATGTTCAAAATCATCCCGGTTCAACCCGAATCAATCCACCACAATTGTAACGCTGTACGCGTTTTAAAGATAAAGACGTTCGTTTTTATGGTGTAATTTTTCTAAAAAAATAATGTCGTATGTAAAAGTTATGGAGGTTTAAAAAATAGAGGGAACATGATAAAAAGTCAAAAATGTCCTTCTATCTTTTTTTGTCTCTCTCTAATACTACACATAAAAACTTTACACCATTGATCTTAATTTAATTGAAAATCCAAGGTCTAGATGACTTCTTAGCCTTATTATCCTAATGTAACTTCTTAGAATGATATCACTCTGTTATTATATACAAAAAAAAACTTAATAACGGAATACGTATTTAATAGAAAAATTAATTTAGAGGTGTAATTAGGTAATAATACTTAACTAAATTTTGAAAATCAGTTTTATTTTATATAAATACAATCTTTCATTAAACCCTTAAATATATGTGACGCTTCACCAATGAATTTTTGAAACGTTTTATCACTGGTTTAATTAAACAAATTTTAAACATCAAATCACTGATAGGCCACTGACACCACCCGATCATCTCTATTCTTCGAGTACAAGACTCGAAGACAATCATCAGAAAGAAACCCATTATAGGTGAGAAAACCCTTTGGCCCTACCTAGAACCCTCAAAAAATGTCACATGTGGGACTTGAACCCAATACCTTCCATTTTTAATGTCTTTTGGTGCCTCACATTAACCACTTGGACTAAGAATCATTGTCACTAACACACAAGCCACTTGGGCTATAAGGATCATTGACACTGACACACAAGCCTGGTTACACAATTTTATTACAAACTATCAACCTCTTTAACATATTTACAACTTCGTAGCAACTTGTTTAACTCATTTAGATAAACATGTCATAGCATTTTTGTCATTTCAATATCGTTCTCAATCATATTTTGTGTTGTTAAATTTCCCTCACTTGCCATCGTTCATCTTCTTCTTCATTGCACCTTTTCGCCCTAGTTGTGTGCTTATGTGGGAGATCTATCTTTGTACGAACCTCTTGGACTAATCAGAGTTTAAAGGTTGAAACTTGAAAGGGAAGTGAAGTTTTTGGAATCTAAGATTCACAAGAAGAAATTATTGAATTTCAGTGTATGTAACTATTAATGTTTGTATGCAACCTCTGGCCATGTTAATCATGTATGCATTCCACAGATTTGAACAATTTTAGACAGCTAATGTTGCATACCAAAACATTTTATGGACAATATTTGACAAAACTTTGTATTCTCTTATAAAACAAAAGGAAGTTTAACTTACAAGTTTTTATGCACCATGTACAAGTAAGTAAAGCACATGTGTTTTTTTTGGTACAACCTATGTTGCATTCTTTACAACTTGATTACTTTTCAATTTTCTCTCGGTTGCTTTACCTGCACACTTTAAAATATGTGGCTAGAAAGAGCACACATCTCTCTCTCTCTCTAAATCACCCTCCCTCTACAAAGAAGTGAAGAACTCATCGGTTTTTCTGGCTTTCCGACTGCTCTCTCTCTCATCTGGAACTCTCTACCGTCGTCGGTTATCCGGCTCTATCTTGACTTCTCCGTGGTCGGTTCTCTACGCACGCCGATGGTGGCCGTCGGTATCTATTGTCGCCGCTGTTTTAAATGGCTGGTGACGCCAGAGTGTTGCCATATCATGGTGTCGTGGTGTTTCTTGCCGGAAGGCGGAGACGACTGAAGTTTAGCCGTTGTTAACAGCGGCTTGGTGACGACGGCTAGGGTTTACACGTTGACACCTGTTATTATACATACAACCTTTTAGAAAAGAGGGGAACAAAAAATACCTTCCATCTGAACAACTTCGAACCCAAGATCGGAGCAAAGGAGAGGTGATTGCAGGAGGATTTGATGGTATCTACCGCCGGCGGAGGAGGAAGATATGGAGAGATTAAATCCATTGCACAATTTCGATTTGCGCATAAACTAAATCGCTAAGACAGCCACTCCGAACCACCGCAACACTCTACCGCACACCGTCAGTAGCCCCATCGCTGTTGGAGTCACAAATCATCGATTCGGTAGGCTTTTTCCTCTGATCCCTATTGGAGTCGCAAATCGTTGATTCGGTATGGGTTTTCCTCTATATGTTTGCAATTGAAGGTGTTTTCCATCTGTATTTGTGATTTTCGTTTCACCTTTGCAATTGAAGTTGTTTTCCACCTACTCTATTTATTTCACACAGGCCCTACACAAGTTCTAAGCATTTGTGATTTTGTAGTTTTAGGTTCTTTAAGCAAGTGTATTAGAATTATCATATCATAAGGTTTTTTACTTGAACTATTGATGTTTGTGGAGTGGCTTACAATACTCCGATTCATGTCTTTCGAGAATATTGTTTGTTAGCTTTAGATACAGCAAGAATCATAATCAACAATGGTACAAAAGAATTTTTGTAACATTTGTATTTACACAGAACAATTTCTTCAGTTGATTCAGGCAAGGGCCAATTGGTGGTAATTTGTTCCTTATGTGATCATTCTGCAGTATTGTGGTCAAGAAAATTGAAAACTGTACCGAGTCGCTTACAGGTTGATTAGTTAACCCGTGTTATTAAATTTGGCGATTGGTATGAGTTGTAGAAAGGTTTCACATAAATATATTATACGACACTAATAATAGTCCCTTCAACTTTTTGTTAACTTAAAGCCACAAAGGTTTAATAATCCAATTTCATGTCTTGATATTATTATTTATACAAATATAGGTGTTTGAAGTTAACATGTCTGTAAATATCATTTTGTGTGGTCAGGAAATTATATTGGAAGAATGGTAGGTATTTGAAGTCATGTGTGAAATCCTTTAACAACTATCAAGGTTTGTCTAATTCTTTTGGTGTTATTAAACTTAATAATCCAATTTCATGTTTTGATATTTATATTTAGTCATTTTATGTGGACAGGAAATTATATTGGAAGCATGGTAGGTGTTTGAAGTCATGTGTGAATTCCTTTAACACACTACCAAGGTTTGTCTATTTTTTTAGTGTTATCAAACTGAATCAAATGGACTATGATGTGCATTTTATTAACGCATGTATCATTTTTTCCATTCAATCTTTTGAGGCTCAGACTTGCAGTTTTTTACTTTATAGTTATAGGTATTCTAAAATGCTAAATTGATCTCAGATTCAATATTGCTGCGAATTGGACCGATGTATATTCATTGGATAACATGTTAACTTTTGGTATAGGTTGAAGGAGTCGGATTAGGTGAAAGATTCCATGAGTAATTTTCTCTGAGTGAGGTTTGATTCTAAGTTCAGACCATGCTTTGCTTGAACCTCCATGTGGTACCTTTTCTAATTGACTTACACATGTTTTTTAGGCATGCATTGCTAAATGTTACTGAGAATTTCTTAGGGTTAGAATAGAAAATATAATGCTCCATAGAAGTACAGAACATGCATAAATCCTAGAATTTCTTAGGGCTGATGTAAGCCTTGGAGATTGGTTTGGAGGTATTTGATTGGATTGAATTTCTTAGGGCTGTTTTCTTTAAACTGAGCAGCTTTGTTTTTCAACTCTTTTCTACCGGTGTGTATATAAAAAGGAATTTAACCTTTCGGATGTGTTACAAATAAACCAAAAATGTAACGTTTCTACAAAATGGGTCGTATGCTAGCAACGGGGTTACGTTAATTGTATGGTCACGGTTTGATAATATCTAGATAAGGAGGGAACATCTCTAACAGGTTGAAAAACAAATCAAGCCTATTATTATACATGCAACCTTTTAGAATAGATTACTCACCAATATATAGCTCAGGTTATGTATATGAAAATTTAATTGAAGATTCTTTTTGTTTCTTATTAGAATAGAAAGAATCATGCTCTATGGGGAAATGGCTCTAACAAGTTGATTAGATGTTTTATTTAAATATATAAATCATTATTCTGGTACTATTGTTCTTCAAATTGCTATTAGCATCAACATTTCTAATTAAAATATGTACAAAAAATTGCATCTTGAACACACAACTTTACATCAAGATACATTATACAACAAAGTATGTTTATCAACAAACATCATACAATAATGAATGATAAAATAATAATGTATTTCATGGTATATTGTTCTTAATTTTCTTTTCTAGGTACTGATGGACAGCATTAAAGATTTTGATCCAAAAATTTACTTTTCTATAGTAGGTTTGGTATGCCAAAACTATTTAGGACTATTTGCGCTCACTTGGAAAGTATTTTAATGGAAAAGATGAGCGCGGGATGATGTCAATAACCTACAACTGGCCAGCTCATGAGGTATATAATAAATCCCAAAAGTGTTTGCTTATTTCGTTTCATCGTTTTTTTTTTGCACTTTATTTAGTTGTGTTCATCCAATGACTTTTATGCATGATTTGTTTAATGTTCTATTGGAGTTGATGAGTATTTTTTAAGGGTGAATGGCAATCAGTTGAATATGATCTAAAATTGGCCTATTGAAATCGTCTTTGGAATGTTTTTTGGCCTTGCAAACTGATTTAATATGTAATATTGTTGGAGTTGCATCTTTGTTTTTGATAGCAATGTTTTCTCAAAGTCTCGATTTTAGTAAAATTTCTGGGATTGCTGGATGGTTAGTTCTGGGTATACTACACAACGTACACATACACAAACACACATGAACATGGTCTAATATGTGTAATATGTTATTTTACTTGATTAGGATAAGCTTCTGACAGTTGCATTTGAGGAGACACTGGTGGAGGTAAGTTTAGGCATTAAAAATACACTTTAGGCAACATTCAACCTTTTATGACCCATTTTCTATTTCACTAATCTTTTGTCCTGTTGAGAATAATTTTGTCCTGTTAAAATTATTCTTTTTGCAGCCTAATATGTTAGTGGTGGATGTTGAGAAATTTGTGTCACCAGAACCAGGTATGACACGCTTTTTGATCCAAATTAGAATGAAACTGATGTGTTAACGGCTTAACGCATATTTTTGTGAAGCTTGAACTTATTTTTTATTTTTTTGTTATATTTTAGAAACTTGGTTTTCAGTTGACGCAAAGGAGCCAGTTGGTTATGCCTTTAGTGGAAATTGTGGACTAACCAAATGGCATATTTCAAGGTTGGCTGATCCATACATAAAAGGTCAATTCGGTGCATACAGGTTCAGGTTCAGGACCAAGACACAGGAAGAGACGTTATATCCAAAATGGTTGGAAGAATTCAAAATTCCTATTGCTTCATGGACTCACCTACTGTTCTTGAAATTGGAGTTCGTGATAAAGATCACATTTTTGACGGCACCCTAGGAAAAGGTATTAAACTTGGGGTTGGCCATAATGTTTGTTTATCACAAGGTGTAAAAGAGAATATGAGTAGCTTAGGACAATCATATATAGTTTGATCATATGTTTGGGAGATTTTGGTAACAAATGACCGTAGATTCATACACAAGGTATGTCATATTCCAACAAGCCATCAAGATTAGTGTCATATGCCAAACAACACCAACGCCCGATTCAAAAAGCAGATCGCGCGCAACGCGCGCTCATAGGAAACTTGTACCTAACAATTGTATGATAATTGCCTACCAACATTTCATACCAAAACACTAAAAAACATGTCTTGAAATAACATAAATACTAAACATTTGGACCAATGGGTTGTTTTGTGTAATGTGGTGAGGGTTTTGGTACACTAAGGGTTTTTGCCACATATTTTTCTCATTAATTGGGCAATCTTGTGTGGTGAATATACACTTTTCATGTGTCTAGTAGATAACAAACATATGCCCAAGTTTCTGGTAGTTCACCTCCTAAAATTTGAAGGACTTTACTTATGAAATGGGATATTGACCAAATTTGTGGTGATATATTTACCTAATCATATGCCTCAACATTATATGACCTAAATTCTTCCATCTTTGTTTGGAACTCTAGAACAGTTATAGTCGTTAAACAACCTCGTAAAATATTCTTAAAGTCTTTCCTTCTACTTTAAAGTATCATATTTTGATGTCGATATGTGAGGCAATACCTAATTTCAACAAGTATAAGGCCCTAATTAAAACTATACCAACAGAAACAACACTATATAAGATATTAGACATAAACAATTATATAAACAGGAAACTAAGGGGATTTAAGGGAAATTATAGTTACATAAGGTGTATATGTACCTTCCTACCACAAATAAATGTTAAAATTGATTTTTGTGCTCAACTCTAGATCATCAGCCACACAATGAAATTAAGGTACTAATCCAAACATTACAATCAAATTTGTAGTTGGGTTCAGATGGAGCATTTATGAAATGACCCTATTTAGGTTAACTTTTGAGTTTTAACTATTGTTAGTATTGACCCAAATAATGAGATTATCCTCTTGCATATGCCATTCTTGAGGCGGAAAAAAAATCCGTGAACATGGTTTTTTCGGTGTGTATAAGGAGTGTATAAGGACAGAATTATAAATATTTTAAGGAGGGCACAAAAAAAGTTCTCGAATATTGATATATAAGAAAAAAAAATTAAGTTCTCGAATATTGATATATAAGAAAAAAATTTGAAATTACGATTTCATTAGATGAGTACAAACTAACGCAAAAGCCTTTCACTTTAAGAGGTATCACATACTTACGGGTTTTTTAAGGGGTAGCACACATAATAAATAAATAAAAAACTCATAATTTTTTCCATTTCACGTACGAGTTTAAGGGGTGCCACGGGACTCCACTAGAGTTTCGCACCTGAGTGTGTGGCTGATGATCTAGAGTTTAGCATGAATATCAAATTTACCTTCATTTCTATCATGCAAAACATATGTGCCTTAACTGTCTTTTGTAGCTATAGTTTACCATAAATTAATGTTTTTGCATTATGTGGTGTTGTTTTTGCTATCATAGATTTTGCCTCATGCATATACATCAAATATGAAACTGTAAAGTAAAAGGAAAGGCTTTAAGAATCTTTTACGAGGTTGTTCAACGACTATAACTGTTCCAGGGTTCCAAATTAAGATGCCAGAATTTAGGTCATAAAATGTAGAGGCATATAGTTAGATGGCAAGTATCCCACAATAACTTTGATTAAGATCTCATTACACAGGTAAAGTTCTTAAAATCTTAGTTGATTATTGTAATGCATTGTAATGAGCTGCTTAATTTGTTAAAATAAACTTTTTAAGTGTAGTATATTTGTGTAAGTAGAGTAGCTATCATATGTTCAAGTGAATAGCATGTGTGGTGTTAAATGGGACAATTGATGAAGACATGGAGAAACTATCATATCTACCAGACACATTAATAAGTGTATAACTACACAAAGTTGGTTCAACCAATAAGATAATCATAAACATGTGTACTACTGTACTAGAAAAAAAATGGCAAGATGTGATTCCACTATAAACTTGGACATATCCTTTTATTTTATTAAGGACATGTTTGGGATTCCATTTGAAAATGACTTTTGGCTTTTAGAGGAGGCAAAAAGTCAAAAATACCCCTCCAAAAGCTAATAAGTCACAACATTGTGGCTTTTTGCTGCTTTTGGAGGGGCATTTTTGACTTTTTGCCTCCTCCAAAAGCCAAAAGTCATTTTCAAATGGTTACCCAAACATGCCCTAAGAAATTATTTAACAATTGCTATTAATTATACGTAAATATATTAATAACTTAGGTTGTGTGTAATCGGGCGTTATAGCCCAAAAAACCTTACCATAGCGTCTCTCATAGCGCCCCTGGGCACCCCCCCCCCCCGGGGCGCTATGTTGCTCAAATTTGTCCGGCAGCGCCATCCTCATCACGCCCCAACTTATTCAAGAAATTCAAACTAGCCGTTGAACGGCTAGTTGACCACATTAATATTTTTTTTCTTTTTATCTATCATATACTATATATATATATATATATATATATATATATATATATATATATATATATATATATATATATATATCTTCCATTTCAAAAAAAAAATACACACTCTCTTCTTTTCTCCTTCTACACATTCTTTTATTTTACAAATCACACAATAAAATGGGTTCACCCGTGTCATCATCATCATCATATCTCTGGAACTTCAACGACGAAGAAGAGGGTGAGGTAATTTCGGCATGTGTCAAAGTTGTAAACGAGTTAGTGGCTTCGAGCTCCGTCCCACGACCGGTTCTTCGAAGAACACGTGTTGACCGTGATCGTGAAGCGGCGAACAACCGGTTGATAAATGACTACTTTTCGGAAACCCCTACGTACCGCAATCCGAAAACGTTTGCAAGACGTTTTCGAATGAGCAAGCGTTTGTTTTTACGCATAGCACACGACTTAGAAGAAAATTTACATTATTTCAAACAACGACGCGATGGAATGGGAAGGTTTGGATTCACCGCAATTCAGAAATGTACGTCGGCTTTGCGCGTTTTGGCATACGGGTTTTCGACGGATTTTAACGACGATTACTTGAAAATGGCGGAGAAAACAACACGCGATTGTTTGGAGCACTTCACCGAAGGTACATTTATTTTTTTTACATGTTGCATAAATCTTGAGTTAGTTATTTTTTTTATTTTATAAGTTACATAATTTTTGAGTTAGTTACTTTATTTTTTTTATAAGTTACATAAATTATAGATATTATATACAAGTTAGTTTTTTTTGTTTCTAGGTATAGACAAATTGTATGGGGCACGTTATCTAAGGAAGCCCACGTGGAATGATATTCAGACGCTTTATCAATATCATGATGAAGTACATGGACTACCAGGCATGATCGGTAGCATATATTGCAAACATTGGCAATGAGAGAATTGTCCAACCGCTTGGAAAGGTCAATTCACGAGGGGTGATCAAAAGGGGCCAACGGAGATTTTGCAAGTCGTTGCATCGTGTGATCAATGGATTTGGCATGCGCACTTTGGTGTAGCCGGATCCAACAATGATATAAATGTCTTGGAAGGATCACAAATCAATGAGGATTACGTGTCGGGGAAGCAGACAAACGTAGCATTTTATGCAAATGGCAACTACTACCCTCATGGCTACCTATTGGGTGATGGTATTTACCCAGAATATTCGTTTATTGTCAAGACTTTCAAAGACCCTCTCGATGAAAAAAGGAAATATTTCAAAACGGTACAAGAAGCGGTAAGAAAGGACATCGAGTGCACATTTGGTACTTTGGTGAAAAAATGGCATTACATGAAATATCCATGTCGATTATGGACGATGACGAAGATGACAAATTGTATGCGTGCCATTATAATCATGCACAACATGATCAAGGAGGACGAAGGGCTTGCAATTTGTACCTATCTTGATCATTCACACGTCGAGGATCGACCATACGCGACGATGGAAGAACGTCTTCAAAATACGAGGGAAATGCGTTTAAGAGAACGACATAACGCACTTATGGTGGATTTGATTGAACATGTATGGGATACTCGACCACCACCAAATGCCCCTCAACCTCAACCCGAAGACAACAACGATGAGGATGACGCTGACAACGACGATGAGGATGACGATGACGACGACGATGAAGGTGATGATGGTGACGATGAGGATGATGAAAGTGATGAAGATGAAGCCTACGATGACGTACCGGACGATGACTAGTTTTTTTTTTTCACTATGTTGTATTTCTAATGTATTTCTATTTTTAGAAATAAAAAATATCTTTTTTTTAATTTCTTTATTTAATTAAATATTAAAATATAAAAAAAATAATAATAATAATTAAAGTAATGATGAGATGTGCTTTATGACTACACACCAATGTCACATAACTCCCCCTTTGCCACGTCAGCGATACATGTCACATAATGCCCCATGATGAAGCATTATGACTACACATAGCCTTATACCTTACATAAAAAGAATAAAGTGTCATTAAATTTAACTGAAAAAAACTGAATAAAATTAATGTCATGGCAACGAAATACGAACCATAATATATTAATAACTTATACCTTACATAAAAAAAGATTAAAGTGTCACTAAATTTAACTGAAAAAAATTGAATAAAATTAATGCCATGGCAACGAAATATGAACCATGACGTCAAAGTGACAAATTCTAAAAATTTGAATTGATGTGACAAAATTAACCAAATTAACAGGACATAAATGGATTTTAACTATAAAAAACAACTTAATGGTCATAGATTAGTTTGATGGATATTTTAGTTCATTTTTAACACTAAATAATACTAAGCAAGAGATATATTTTACCGAGTATTTGAATATGAATGAAAACAAAACTACACATGTCATGTAATTTAGTTTACCTAGTCAACACGTCTAACTGAAATTGACCCAAACAAAGGCTAAAGAAATTATTCCTTGTCTCCCTACACTTTAATAACGTTTCCAAAATGTCCCCTTATTATAAGTATCATTTTTTTCTTAGGAACTAACAATTGTTATCGTATATGTTGCTATAGTCAAATCTGGGTCCGGTATCATCACAGGTCAAGCTGACATCCATGATTCACCAAGTTTAAACCCTGGCTATAACAAACAAAAAACATGTTAAAATGGATCAAAGAAACAAAGACTAGTATCTCTGAGCTACCTTTCGATGCTCAACATTAGTTATTTATCCAATAATATATAAATAATATATAGAACAATATAGAAATACATAAAATGTCAACTTTGGCTTTCATGTTTGATTAGGTAGGTATCAACCTATATCTATCATCAATATACAAATAAACTAACCTTACAACTTTTTATCATTTTAAGTACAAATAACATAATTGATCGTATTTCAAAATAATATATATAATTCATCATCTTTTTTTTTAAAGTATAAAACCTTAATCATTATACATATTTTGTTAGGTTAAGAGTAATACTCTCCCCATTTCCCCATTTTCCCACTCCATTTTTGGTGACACCTCATTATTCTCCACCCCTTCCCATTTTTCCCCATTTTGTGGGTAATGGTTTCCCCATTTCCCCAATCACTTTTTTATAATAAAATATTTAAAATAAAATACTAATAAAAACAAATACATTTTATAAATGAAAATTAAATCTAACATTACAAATTGGGTTTTGAGGCTTGAGCTTGGGTCTCCGCTCGCCATTTACTCATTGGGTTTTGAGGCTTGAGCTTGGGTCTCCGCTCGCCATTTAGGGGACGGTCGAGCAACTTCCCAACAATCAAACTTATCAAAGGAGGCACCATTATTTTCCAATTTAAAACGATGTTGTGCCATCTTCAAAATGTCGGAAACACTTTAGTCACTTCTGCGTTGCGAGGAGATGTTGATGAAAATGTTGTTGAACTTTTGCATTTTCGGGTTCACATCTTGGCTCCACTTTGCAATCAACTGGTGTTTCGATCGGGTGTTGGGATTGAGGTTCAACTCCTTATGCCAATTTTTGGTAATTGTTTGCCATAAATTATTTCTCTCCGGATTTTCGGAGGCGTCGACCCAACAATTTGTTAGTACCAACTCTTGTGTTTCATCCCAACGTATACACACTCGGGGACCTTGAAAAGAAGGGGTTGAAGGAGGTTGTTCAATGTAGTTGGGGTTCATTTTTTTTTAAAGAGAGTGATAGATAGTGGGTATTTATAAAAAGTGTGAGAAAAAGTGTGAGAAAATGGTTGGAAATAGTGGGTATTTATAGCGTTTAAAAATATGGGATTTTGAAAAATTGATTTAAAAAAAAAAAAAACAAAGAAAATAGCTTTTGGGGGGGGGGGGGGGGGGGGCACTCCAACGGCTCTCTCCCCACTTTCTCTTCTTTGGTCTCGGTACCCCGGCACGCATTCCCGATCGGTGACCCCGACATCACCGCAGTGGTGTTCCCGATCGAACCGAGGCCACCGACCAGCCCCGATCCCACCTTCCCGAACCCATTACTATTACCCTTATACATACATCTAGAAGCAAATATCGGGTTTGAGTTGCATGGTATTCGGGTTATGAATGTTTCTATACTTTTTTTCTTTATCTTTTTTTAGTAGAAAGTCCACAATACATGATTGATTGTTTGAACTAGCCCATAACCTGCATCTTATTTTATTAATTGTTTTAACTAGCCCATAACCTGTATACACGTAAAAGTATATGAAATTAAAGATTGGTCTATAACTTTTCATAAATATTATATATATTATAATTGTGAATGTGAATGAGCGGGTTTTCTCTTAAAGACACTGTTCATTTGTTTAAAAAAATTTCTTTTAATTTTTTTAACAATTAAAATAATCTTTTTTGTAATAGCTTTTTTAGCATCTTTAACAAAAGGCTTAAATATCAAATTCTAAGGACATTATACATGAATTTACCAATTAAACACAATCTTTTGTAATAGCTATCTTAGTATCTTTAACAAAAGGCGTAAATATCGAAGTCTATGGACATTCTACATGAATTTAACAATTAAACACAATCTTTTGTAATAGCTATTTTAGTATCTCTAACAAAAGACGTAAATATCAAAGTCTAAGGGCAATATACATAACTCTCAATTTACAAATATTTGTTAGTTCTTTACTGTTACACGGATGTCATCATAAATCAACATTAACAACGTCATCTACTGTAACATCCCACATTGGTGGGGAGGAGAATTAAGCATGTCTTTATAAGGGTGTGGATACCTCCCCCACCAAGACGCGTTTTAAAACTGTGAGGGGCAGATGCCTGAGGGCATGCCAACTGTCAAAGCGGACAATATCTTGGTTGCGACGGGTCTGGGCTGTTACAGATGGTATCAGAGCCGGTCGTCGGCCAGTGTATCAGCGAGGACGCTGGTCCCCTAAGGGGGGAGGATTGTAACATCCCACATTGGTGGGGAGGAGAACTAAGCATGCCTTTATAAGGGTGTGGATACCTCCCCCACCAAGACGCATTTTAAAACCGTGAGGGGCGGATGCCTGAGGGCATGCCGGCTGCCAAAGCGGACAATATCTTGGTTGCGACGGGTCTGGGCTGTTACATCTACATGTCTTCCGTTGCAACGCGCAGACGAGTCTATTGCTTGTTAACCACTTAAAACCCTTTTTTTAACAGCCAACAAACATAGAATTACCTAGATACTTCGTACGAGCTAACCCAATGGCATAAGGCCACCCCACCGCCAGCTGGCCCAACCCAGCCACATGGAACCCTTAAGCACGCCCAAGTTATCTTCAGTTTCGTGGAAAATCCACACGCCTGAAGCCCTACTGGTGGTAAAACCTGGCCACTCTCGTAATCAAACCAAGATAACAAGATCATGGTTTTTCTTCATAGAACCCCCATGCCTCAGAATAATATTACTGGGAGTAAGGATAGAACCTGAGTCACTTGGACACTAGGTGATCACCTTAAGGGCATGTGGTGTACCATGGTATAATGGGTGGTGTTATCATGCTACGTGGCAGCTGACTGGATAACACCATTTCATAACACAAAGTGTAGTATACATGGTGTGATAGTGTGATGTGATCTTAATTAAATATTTAGATTTAATATATTGAAAGGAAGTGACATGTGTCGCATTCTGGATGGAGGAGAGACCTCTCAAACCATTTCACGCACAAAATCCACACCAACTTCACGCCTAAATTCATGCATTTGAGGGTGGTTTCACGACGTTTTTTTGTTGCCACATAGGCATAACGGCAAGCATCACGCCACCATACCGGGTGGCCTAACCACTTAAAACCCATAACAACCCATCTGAATATTATAACTTTTGGGGCGATTTTGTAAAGAAAAATACCACGAGTAGTCGAACTGTAAATTTAACAACTAACGGTTGGTACATATTTCCCGTTAAACCGTCGTTATCCAACTCTCCTCCTCTCTGTCACTATAAGCATAGTTTCTCTCACTAGAATCAAATTGAATCCCATATTCTGTCTTCTGATGACCCAAAGAAACCCTGTTCTTTCTTCTTCTTCTTGTTCTAGGGTTTCTTTAAATCAATAAATATTCTCATTCTCTTCCCCCAAATGCATCATCATCGTCGTTAATCCGATCAGCTTCTGAATTTTTTGACTGGATCTTGTTCTTTGTTCTTGATTATTCGCTTTCAATTTTTGGGTTATTTGAACCCAGTATTACGTCTCAATTTGATTTGACTTTTCCAGAATTGTGGGCCCAAGGTATGTAAATCTTGCTAATTAGGGTTTTTAAATTTCAACCCTTCATGGCTTATCTTTCGTTAATTTTAAGGTTTTTTTAGAAATGTGTGTGGTTTGGGATATCTGGGTATTGTAAATTTGTAACCTTGATTTGGGGAATTAGGGTTTTTGTTGGTGGATATGATCAAGCAGATACTGAATAAGCTTCCTAGAAAGCCATCTTCAAAATCTTCCCAAAATGAATGGGGGAAGAATAATATGGCTTCTTTTGATTCAGTTGATGGTTCGAAAACCAATTCGTCTTCTTCGGGTAAGACTTCGAATTCGGGTGTTAATGGAAGTCATGCCCCAAATATGAATTCAAACCAAGGGAAGAAATCCAGTCAACCCGGGTCAACCCATGTAAGTTATGATCAGTTGCCGAGTTTTCGAGAGGTTCCAACTTCTGAAAGACACAATCTTTTCATCAAGAAGTTGAATATGTGTTGTGTGGTGTTTGATTTTAGTGACCCATCAAAGAATTTGAAAGAAAAAGATGTGAAAAGACAGACTTTACTTGAGCTTGTTGATTATGTAACCTCGGTTCCTTCGAAATTCAACGAGGTTACTATGCAGGAGATCACGAAAATGGTAGCTTTGAATCTTTTCAGATCTTTACCTCCTTGTAATCATGAGAACAAACTTCCAGATGTTTTTGATCCGGAAGATGAGGAACCGAGCATGGACCCATCATGGCCTCATCTTCAAATCGTGTACGAGTTTCTTCTACGGTTTGTGGCTTCACCAGAAACCGATGCTAAACTTGCAAAACGGTACATAGACCATTCGTTTGTTTTAAGATTGCTTAATCTTTTTGATTCAGAAGATCAAAGGGAACGTGAATATTTGAAGACAGTTCTTCATCGAATCTATGGCAAATTTATGGTGCATCGCCCGTTTATTAGAAAAGCTATCAATAACATATTTTATCGTTTCATACATGAAACAGAGAAACATAATGGGATTGCTGAATTGCTTGAGATATTGGGTAGCATAATTAACGGGTTTGCATTGCCTCTGAAAGAAGAGCATAAGCTTTTCCTTATGCGCGCTTTGATTCCCCTTCATAAACCGAAATGTCTGTCTATGTATCATCAGCAATTGTCTTATTGCATCACGCAATTTGTGGAAAAAGATTTTAAGCTGGCTGATACGGTGATTAGAGGATTGTTGAAGTATTGGCCCATAACCAATAGTTCAAAAGAGGTCATGTATCTTAGTGAATTGGAGGAGGTTCTAGAATCTACTCAGGCCGCAGAATTTCAAAGATGCATGGTGCCCTTGTTTCAACGAATTGGACGTTGTCTTAATAATTCACATTTTCAGGTATTACGGTTATTCAATTCAGCAAATTTGGTATTGTTTTAGGAGATGTTTATTTTGTAGACTGTTTCTGAATAAGTTAGAATATGTCATTTGTTTGGTTGACAAAATGATGGAATTCAGATTCCGTTCTTTGGCATTGTCTTGTTTGGTTTGTTAATCTGTTAAACGAATTGGAATGTAAATAAAATAAAATACATAATTGCTCTGTCATTCTTTTATAAGCTTTTTTAAACATTTTTTTTCAAATGTTTTGAATTTATATAAACATTCTTATAAGTCTTGCATTTTGAGAAAAAAAAAAAAATCAACCTTTCAATCTTTATAACTTGAAAAACCTTTTTGTAAATCATTCAGTTACTTATATACTTCTTTAACTACCTTTTAGTTCTTACACTATAACAAAAAAAAGTTTTAAACTTTTTAGTTCTTTAAGTTTTAATTACTTTTTTGAAGGCCATTTTGGTAAAAGTGTAAGCATTAAATTGGAATGTTTCAGCTTTCCTTAAGTATACACATGAAATGTTGAATTTGTTTCGTTGAGGAATTCGAAGGCGTGAATTCTAATTCCATTTCTAATCAACCAAACATAATTTTGAGTGGAATTAGTTCCAATTCCATAGCGAATTCTTCAAATCCTTATTGTTCTTATGCTAGCAAGGGCCTAAGGGGGTGTTTTTAGATTGCAATTCACCAAAATTGACCCATACATAAGCAAATGGGTCAAAATCCTCACCTCTAATAGTTATACTCTCTTGTGAGTTCTTACTTCTTAGTATCAAATAAAACTGCAAAAAATTTCCCTTGTATTTGCTTGCTTTCTTACAAAACTTTGACCACAAAGTTGTACGTGTACTCATCATATTGTGCCTGGTTGCAGGTAGCCGAACGGGCATTATTCTTATGGAATAATGATCACATAAGAAATATGATAACTCAAAACCGCAAGGTGATCCTGCCCATAATCTTCCCTGCTTTGGAGAAAAACACACGAGGCCACTGGAACCAAGCTGTTCAAAGCCTAACCCTAAACGTGAGGAAAATATTCTCAGATGCTGATCAACCACTCTTTGATGAATGCATGATCAAATACCAAGAAGATGAACTCAAAGAGAAGGAAAATCAGAAAATACGTGAATCGACTTGGACCCGTTTGGAAAATGTAGGAGCCTCTAATGGCAACGAACCTGGGCTGGTTCCAAAGTTCGCTTCTGTTGCCATTAGTACCTGATATGGTGTGGGTTTGACCCGATAGACTTGTGGGTTTGATCGTTATATGTGTACTGATTCGTGCGTAAAGTTTGACTTGTGGGTTTGACCCGAATGACGGGTGGTTCGATTATTTGATGGGGCCATGGTCATTTGGAGTTTAGGTGATTATTTGGGAGGAGAGGATGGAAGGGTGAAAGTTGAGGTTTTTGTGGATAGAAATGAAGGTTACCCTTTTGTATGTCTTGTTCTTTTTTGGCTTGTGATTTGTATCTTTGGTCATGGGTTTGTTTGTAGTATAAAATCCAGTTCAAAAGAGGAAGTGTTTCTTTGGATTTCTACCCACCATAACTTTATTGATGTAATGCAAAAATTTGATACTTTTTCATGTTTTATTCTTTTTTTTTATTTTTTATTATTTTTTTTGTTTAGTGGGTTTCAAGCCGTGAATATGGGAGAAAATCACAATAGTATGATACGAAATTGATTCAATGGATTGGGATGGTTGGCTCGAGATCGAATTACTCAATGATCGA
Organism: Deinandra increscens subsp. villosa; assembly: GCA_039602395.1. NCBI lineage: Eukaryota > Viridiplantae > Streptophyta > Magnoliopsida > Asterales > Asteraceae > Deinandra > Deinandra increscens. The sequence goes on from JBCNJP010000008.1 coordinate 54,875,288, forward strand.
GCTAAATCAACACTCAGAGATTCAAGGGAATAAGAATTGAATCTGGTGATTATGTTGAAAATGGGTGTTTGTGTTGAACACAGTTAGAGAGAATAGGAAGAAGAATACATTCATTTCATTCATACCCTATTACATCATGAGTCCCTCTATTTATAAGCCTCAAACATAAAGGACCTAACAACTTTTCTAACTCTCAACTAACTCTACTAACCAACTCAACTCTATTTAACCAACTCACAATGCCTTTATTAAGTACATATCATAGTAGTAGTATTTGTTAGTATTATATCTATATGGCTATGTGAAATAAATTATTAATGGGAAAATCACCAAACTATCTGGTTGTTTAGGGAGGAGGGAGTGGGGAAGTTTTGAAGTAGATGAAGTTGGAGGAGAACCAATAGGAGTGTGCCATGCAGGAAAGAGAAAAAGAAAGGATTTTGAAGGATTTTGGGAGGGAGTGGTAAAAACGTTTTTGAAGAATTCCAGGTGGGTTTATTTTAATGTTTTTATTTATTTCTTTTTGTATTTTATAAATTAAAAAACGTTAATTAATAAAAAAAAATACATTAATTAAAAAAAAACATTACATTAATAAAAAAAAACATTACACTAAATAAATAAAAAAAAACATTACAATAATTAAAATAAAACATTACATTAATAAACTACTCCTCAATTTCCGCCTGCGTTAAAACAACCTCGACGTTCTCCTCAATGTGCATCTTGATATCATGTCGAAGTTGGTAGTGTGTTTCCTGATCTCGTAACTCCACAAGGATATCCGGATCTATGTTCACACGAACGGGAGGGTCTCTGATCCAAACCGGTGATATTGCATTCCCTTCATCCTTTAAAATCATGTTGTGTAAAATAATTGCCGCATATATGATTCTTCCACATTTCTCTCGTGTCATTGCTCGGGCACCCCGTGCGAGTATGTGAAACTTACCTTTCAAGGTACCGAAAAAACGTTCAACGTCCTGCCTTGCCGCCTTTTGAAGTTTGTTGAATCTTTTGTCGATTAGATCAACTGGATGATTATATGCCTTCACAAAAGTGGACCAAGTTGGGTATATACCGTCGGCAAGGTAGTACCCCCTCTTGTACCGGTGACCATTAACAACAAATGGACACCTTGGTGCTAACCCGTGCATCTCATTTTGAAACACCGGAGATTGGTTCAAAACATTAATATCATTGTTTGAACCTGCAACACCAAAGAACGCGTGCCAACACCAACGATCCTGTGATGCTATGGCCTCAAGCATGATGGTTGGGTACTTGTGGTCACCCCGATGATATTGCCCCCGAAGGTTTCTTGGGCAATTTCTCCAGTCCCAATGCGTACAGTCAATACTGCCTAACATACCGGGCAAACCATGGTATGATCCATGTGCCTGATATAATAGTGCAATATCATGGCTTGTGGGTGCACGCAAAAACTCATTACCATATAACGCAAAAACAGATTTAACAAAATGATCAAGTGTTTCACGTGAGGTTCTCGCGGACATAGCTAAGTATTCATCGTATTCATCAGGAACGTTACCTGATGCTAGTTGACGAATGGCAGATGTGCATTTGTGTATAGCGGTGAAGCTATCCCTTCCCCGGGCGTCTATCCCCTCTTAGAAGTAACTGTTATGTGCTTGGACATCGGCAACTATCTTCAAAAATAAACGCTTGGACATCCGAAACCGTTCCTTAAACACCGTTTCGTTGTAGATCGGCTCCTCATCGAAGTAGTGTCTCATAAGTCGGTCTCTAGCTTCCATACGTTGTCGGTAAACGTATTGTCTTTGTTGTGGCTGAGGAACTAGTTGCTCATGAGCCGCTACAACTAGTTCCAGAAATTGCGTATCTTCCTCGTCGGAGTCGGTCGATGAATCGGAACTTGAAGGAGGAATAGGTATGTTGAATGGATACCGATCCATTTTGAAAGAAAGTTGAATTTGAGTTAGAATGAAGAGAAGTTGTAGGAGTATTTTGAAATGGGGGTGGAAGGGGGTATATATATTGTTTAAAAATTAATTTTTTTTTTAAGGAAAATAGCCGTTCAACGGCTAGATAGGGCCCCACAATCACTTTCCTTCCTCCGGCGAAAACTAGTTTCCAAACCATGTTCCTGGCGGCGCCGCAGGCCTGGCGGCGGTGTTCGCCGGCGACGCCGCCGGCGCCAGCGGCGTAATCATCCCCATTCCCTCCTGCCTTAGAATTTTTACCAAAATGATCATAACATTTTAGTTTTCTAAAAGTGATCTTTTACCTTTCCAACCAATTATAATCCGAGACCTTTCCAACCAATTATAATCCGAGACGTTAGTGGCGACGGCTAAAAACAGGTGTCACGTGTTCCAAACAAGCCGCCACCTAGGACCGCCGCCTACGACCTGACATTCTATCCAATGATTGAAAATTCTTTAGTCCCACCACGCAACAAATCAAAAACTCCCATTTGTCCTAGCAGACTAAGATTGTAAAAAGATATTGAGACTCTAACTAATCAAGTTAGGGTTGATTAAAAAAAAAATATATACGGGACCAAAACTCAAATTATGTTAAAACCAATGTTTTAAGCTAAGGGTGATACATCTTTGCAAGCCAACTTGTCATCTACATAAAGAAGCAAGTAGATAAAACAACCATTCTCATACTTCTTGTAATAGACACAAGTGTCATAACTGCACCTCTAAAAATTATGAGAAATAACATAACCATCAAATCTGGCGTACCATATTCTTGGTGAGTACTTTAACCATATAATAACTTCTGCATGCTAGAAAGATGTCCACGGAGCCTCTCAACACTCTTACACGATGGATTATGGTGATCATGGAATTTGCTATTTGTTGTGGGGATCTCAAAGGAAACTCGAGTTATGGCATTACACAGACTTGAAGAAATTCAAGAGAGAAGATATGTGGTATTTATGGGTAACTCAAATCGCTTGCATAGTTCACGAATATGAGAACCTTGCTAGGAAGTATTGGAGATTCCTTTTGAGGCTGCTGGATCAACTTAGATGATGCTGCTACGAGAGGTTTGTAGTACCACCATAGGGTGAATTTGTTGGAGCTATTAGGGGTGTGCATGGATCGGTTTGGATCGGATTTTGGCTAAAACCGAATCCAAATCGAACTTCGAATTTTACAATTTTCAAATCCATTGGGATTCGGTTTTTTCGGTTTCACAAATTTCGGTTTTCGGTTTTTTTACGTTTTGGATTCGGTTTTTTCGGATTTAAATCGATATTAATTTTTGGGCTAAAAAAAACTAATAATATTAAATTGGGGTTTACTTATTTTTCGGTTATAGATTAATTGACTACTAATAGCATTCAAAATAAAACTTTAAAATCCATAACGTTGCAAAATGATCTAATCTTAAACAGATACATTCAAACAGGGATGAAACGTTTAGAAAGAAGCAAGCAATGTACGATGAGGTGAAAATTACAATGGCGGCTCAACGTAAAGTGATCGAGAACAAACTAGCATGTGAACAAAAAGAAAAAAAGAAAAGTGATCTCGAATACTTCATGAAACCGCACGACGACGTTGATCCTTAATTCCTTCCACTTGTGCTTCAACAAAAACGAGAAATAGCGGAAGAATATGGATGGGATTGCCCATTTTAAGTTTTTATATTTTAAAAAATCTAGTATTGTTTTAAGTTTTTTTAAAAATTCCAAGTATTGTATAGTTTAATTCCTAGTATTAAATGTTTTGTTTTTATTAAAAGTTGTTATTTTGTTAAGTTGTATAAATTAAAAAAAAACAAAAAAAAAAATAGAAATCGGTTTGGATTTGAAGCCACACCACCACCATACCATGTGGTGTGGCTCCAAATGGCTTCAAAAACACCTAAAATGAGTTGGCACTATACTATTGGTTGGTGGACATGGCTTGGGGGAGCCACATGGCTACCATACCTCCTCCCCTTAGTATCATTACTAAAGTAAGACATTGACGGTTACAAGGTTTCACATGGCTATGACAATGTCACTATTACCTTGATATTTCAAAGTTATTGGTTATAATTATCTAGTTGGCTGTACCTGGATTGAAATCTTTATAAATAATAACTAGATTATTCAAGTTCACAATCTTTGTTATCATATAAAGTGAGAACTTAACAAAGAGAATACATGCGTTAAGGGAATATACAAGGTTCCACTAAGAGTTCTAACGTACCAAAAATCAAACATATTAGTGGATCTCATCCAAAAATGGAATATCCAGGCATAAGTCATTTATCACTCACATAACTGATTATTTATTCTTTTACTTAAATAAGGAGAAACATTTTTCTCACCTTAAACTTTTAAGGACGAAGTTGAAAATCAATTTAACCTGAAAAAGCGTGAGCATCGGATCGTCTACTCGATCTAGCTAATCGGACATCGAAACGTAATTAACCGATTGATTTATTGATCAAAACGAACAATTACAATCAGTGAAACACTCAGAATACAGACACAGAGAACACTTTCAGAAACATACACTTAGCAGTAATCTCGCACGCTCAGAACTGAAAATTACAAAGACCAACAACTATTTATACCCAGCTGGCCGATCCTTGTCCGAACCCCAGGTTCGGCCAGTCCGAACTCCAGGTTCGGACCAAGTTCGGCCAGACCTAATTTGACTTGATCTTGTACTTTGTTTGATACTTCACACGACGCCCATATCAGGTATCAACATAACCATAAAATGAAAGTTATGAGATTAGATCTAATAGATTAAATACTAAGATTGACATACAAATAATGGTAACACTCTCAATCCATTAGGATCATAGTAGTGTGAACCAGTAGATCATGTATGGTACTTCTAAAGATACATCATTAAGTTATGCATCTAAGTATCCTTATAGACATGATAATAAATATGTCATATAAGTTATACATATATTCCTATATATCAATGCTCTAAATACAACAACTCATATGCTAAACAAGGTTACCTAATATGTCTCTAAAATTCATTTTGAAATCCGGACATGAAGACAACCAAGTATAAACCATATGATTAGTTGTTAGTCGCAATTAAACCTTAAAAGTCCTCAACATCAAACATGTTGCATGCCAAGTTCCTAAGGAATTCAAAGATTAGTGGGAGCAGTCCAAGCCCGTATCAATAACTTCTCTTTTAAGGTCAGTGGGAGCAGTAAAAAGTCGTTATACATAACTTTCCTGAAGCACAAGAGGCGGGGGAGAGATAAAATTATATTTAAACTCTGAATTTAACTCTGATTACACCTCTTGTACACCACACTACCATAACATTGATCCACTTCCACCCACCTAGAAAATAATGTTACTCCTAATATACCTGACTTAAATGCTCTATAGGAAATCTATGAAACTATTAATGTTTTTGCTTCAACCCGTTAGATTCAGCTTAGTAGGTCATCACGGCATGAAGTTGCCTATTAACTTTGATGATTAAGAACCTATCTTAATAAAGCTTACATGGATATTGGAAATATTTCTAATCATATCTCTTATACCAAAGCCATTATTAGCAATAAAACAATCATCTGATAGAATAAAGCTATCATTAATGAGCTTAGCTCCCTAAAATCATAATAATGTTAGAAGTTTAGTTTTTCATAGCTAAACTGAAATCCGAAAGGAGAAATTGAACGTTATAAACCATTATTGGTTTCTAAGGGTTATTAACAGTTAAGAATCTTTTTCCTAAAGTATTCTCTAAGAGATCATAATTGTCCTTATTACTCACTCATAATTAAGAGTGACATTTAAATGGACTTATAAAATATTTTCCCTTAATACTCACTCAACATAAAAACATGTTCATAAACTAAACTCAAGGTTTTAAGCCCGAAAGTTAAAGAACACTTAGTCTGTAAGATGAGCAAATTCATATAAAGGGTTAATACAAGCAAACTTACAAGTGAAATTTAAAGTTTGATGAAAGTATAAATATAATCAATCTTCATCAAGAACAAGTGGATAAATAGGCCTGCCTTAATATGAGTGGGAGCAACTAATACAACACTTGCCCTTATACACATTATTTTAGGCAAGTAATATGTTAGTTTTGTTTCTTGAGTCAAGGCGACTTATTCTCGCATAATTTTGACATTAAAATATTGAAGATGCTTCTTATGCAATAAGCATCAAAATACATCAAGATCAACCTAACGAGACATTAATTAAGTCTTATAAAGTTTTAACCATGTGTTCAACACATTACAACATGCAACGTTACTCTCAGTCTGTAACTCTAGTAACTAAAGGAGATTAATGATGAGTGTTCAAATAACTAAATGCTTCATTAGTTAGGAGCCTTACGTATGTTCAAGTCTATACTTGTTTAGATATTGCCTACATTGCTGAAATATTAGAAACGATGAAAATCATTTCCTAAGTTTAGTTAATTATAAAGCATCTAAGATGACATTTCAATATTTATAAGAAACAAAAGACTATTATTTGAACTATAGAAGAAGTGAGAAAGATAAAGCAGTTGACCATCTCTAAATTTTGACTTTGTTATATTCAAAGAAATGAAATGTTAACTTAGTGGTATATCCTTGTGTCTGCGGACAGATTTATCTCATTGATCATGAAGGAGTTATAAGAACCTGATAATAACCAGAGCCAGTTCTGAGAATCTCAAAAAAATTATGGGGCCATGACGAATTTTTTTGGGACCCTTAACATACAAAGTCAATAACTTATATAAAAAGTCAATAAAATAACGTTAATTAAAATAAGAATAATATTAAAAATAATGTATTGTAGCAAAATGTTTTGTTTTAAATAATTATACAAATCGTGAACTATAATTTTTTTTAAATATACAAAAAATTTATAAATCTCGGGCCCTTCAAAATGTCGGGCCCTGGGCGGTCGCCCACCTTGCCATGCCACAAGGCCACCCCTGATAACAACAACCTAAGTTATTATGACACAATATGTTTGTCACTAAACGTTGTTGGTAAACTAATCACTTGACTCATAATTCAATAACTCCATATAAGTAACATATTGAAGATCTAATGTGATAAAGTCAACCACCCTATTTTGAGCGGAGTTGCATTTAATTTCGATGCAAGAGTATTGTTCATTTAAGAACAAGTAGAGGAAACTAAGTCATTGTATTGAAAACAATCATGATATGCTTAAGGATCTTATAACTTAAGGTCTATCCTCATAAGTCTTTTCTAAGAGCTCATAATAAGGACGAGGTTTACTAATGATCAAACATATCATAATATGAATGACTAATTATTAATTAATTCTCATCCATTTTGATTTTGTTGTCTCTAAATATGTTACGCAGCCTAAGTGACATATAGACAGTTATATATATATAAATCAATGTTAAAGGCTTATTTTGTCAATGTTTCTAAACTTAAGTTGAATTTTAAATTCGGGATCCTAGTATGATTAATGGGGCCTCGAATTGAATAGACAATTCTATGAGTGTATTTTTCTGCTACAGTTTTGGTTTAAAATTGAAATGAGTATTAAACCCTGATTAGGCTTATCTAATAACTCATCATAAATGATTACTCGGCCAAATAAGAGAATGTTGGAATATATATATATATATATATATATTATATTGTATGGGCATTATAATCATTTATCTTAATTAATTATTATTCTTATTACCCCTATTAGGCACTTATTCGATGGACGTAATGACCCTTATTCAATTTATAGGGTTTCCCCTTGGTGTATAAATAGAGATCATAGAGAGAGATTAACACTTTAATCACCTAACATAAATCCGTGACCTGTCACTATCCCTTTCTAAAATTCATGGACCTTCTCTACCTTAGTTATCCTTCAACATGACTGCGATTGATGTGCTATGAGGTAGCCTTTAGATTACTATCACTACTACAAAAAGGGTCTTCCTTGACACGCGAACGATGACACTCGCATTTTTGCGCGTCATAAATTTATGTCATAATTTGTAAAAAAAAAACACGGAGGACACTTCATATACGCACGTCAAGAAAAGGCTGTCGTTTTTTATTTTTTTGGAGCCAAAATTTTTCCCCCAAATTTGACCAAAAACACTTCCCGCTCACAAAAACTCTCCCGGCCCCCATTTTTTTCATTCCCGCTCTCCTCTCCCCTATTACTCCGCTCTCCTCTCCTTTACTCCGTTGCCCTAATTTTCCATCGTCGAAATCCGACGACCCTGCCTCTCGTTCTCTGAGCAATTATTTCCTATTTGCTAAGCAATTATTGTTGAGGTTCATCTCTACGGCAATGGATGATGACGTCTCAAACTCACTCCGACGCATGTCTACTCGAGCGTGTAAAGTTGCGCCGAAAATGGCAGCTGCACTTTCCAGCACTGATAATCGAACACAGGTTATTGATTTCTATTTTTACGTTTCAGTGCCAATTGATTTGATTAAAAAGTGTGCGTACTCTAAACGTGTAAATCTGTTTACAATAGGCAATTAAACATCTTTGTGCTTAAC
>JBCNJP010000008.1:54884265-54959265 GCA_039602395.1 Deinandra increscens subsp. villosa
ATGGTGACCCGCCCGCGCTTCGCGGCGGGCCACCCATTTTCCAAAACGCCGTGCCCAAAGTCGAAAACTCTAAAAGTGATTTAAAAGTTGACCACTTGCGCTTAAATCTGAAAAAAATACCACATGTACATGACACGCGGCCTAACACCCATTTTTTAAAACGCTGTGAGCAATGTCAAAAACTCTAAAAGTGGTCTGAAAGTTGACCATCGCGCGTTGCGGCGGGTCACCTTTTAACGACGCTTCGCGGCGGGCCACCCATTTTCCGAAACGCCATGGTCAAAGTCGAAAACTCTAAAAGTGAATTAAAAGTTAACCACGTGTCGTAAAAACATTGGCCTAACACGTAGCCACGTACCGTCATACGTGACCTAACACATGACCACGTGTCGCAAAAACATTGACCAACATATGACACGTGGACACGTGTCAGGCCACGTAACCCAATCTATTATTGAATAAACATGACACGTGTCATGTTATTAGTGGTGGAACATGACACGTGTCATGTTCCTATTGATCATCATATGAATAGTGGATTTTGAGTATGAATAGTGGATTTTGAGTGTAGACCACCCATTCATTATTGCATATATATATAATTAATGTGTAGCTTTTTATCGTTTTCTATGTAAAGCATTCTCACAAAAGAAGAAGCCGAATGATCAAGGTCTCTCTCAACACCCAAATCCTTCTCTAACCACATGATTAAAGACCGGATACTACAGGCTACACGATGGCGAAGCTTTGTTTAACTATGATGGCCTTGAGAAGGTAAGATAACATACACATATTTATGTCGTTCAATAAGTTACTAATTTATTGATGATCTTTTAATTTTATTTCTTAGATATTTCGAATAAGCTCGAGCCAAGTCACATAAATAACGAGGGCGGTGAGCGTGTGGTTGCAGTTGAGTATCATTTTCTCATGTGTTAATATGTTTTTTTTTCCTTTCATTGTGTCATATGGCCGGTCGGACATGATTTTTAAGTATGTATTTGCTCTATCTTCTTATTACTAACTTTATACTCGTTTGATGACTAGGTTGTTAGCATAATAATGACAGAACTATTTTTCACTGCATTTTAATATACCCAAATTCATACAAATGAAACAATAAGTAGCAATCATCATGACCATTTATAAAATATTATACCAACAGCTTGCAATATCTTGTACTTTATCCACTAAACAAACCATGTAAATTCATTAATATTTCTTTCAATCAACCAATTTTTCCAAACCTACATCTACCTATCATATTCATACAAGTTGTTACAAAAGAAAAGATTACAGTCTTAGACACCATGTTGTTAAACGAATCCTGAATTGTGATAATAAAACACGATAGTAATCTAAAGGCTACCTCATAGCACAGCAATCGCAGTCATGTTGAAGGATAACTAAGGTGGAGAAGGTCCACGAATTTTAGAGAGGGATAATGACAGGTCACGGATTTGTGTTAGGTGATTAAAGTGCTAATCTCTCTCTATGATCTCTATTTATACACCAAGGAGAAACCCTATAAATTTAATAAGGGCCATTACGTCCATCGAATAAATGCCTAATAGGGGTAATAAGAATAATAATTAATTAAGATAAATGATTATAATGCCCATACAATATATATATATATATATATATATATATATATATATATATATATATATATATATATATATATATATATATATATATATATATATAGGTAAAAGATCCGTTTAGACCCCTTATTTTTTGAAGACCCCGTAGACCCCTTATAAAACTCAATAAAACTCATTAAAACTCACTAAAAATAAAACTCAGTTTTGTTAATTTAGTTTTTTTATTTGCGATAAGCTTTTAAGAACAAAAAAAGACAATTAAAAAAAAGAAAAACGAAAAACATTAAAAATTGAACATTTTAAGACAATGAGTTTTAAAAATCAATGAGTTTAAAACTCAATAAACTCAATAAAACTGAGTGTTGCGTTTAAAACTCATTAGTTTAAAACTCATTGTCTTAAAATGTTCGATTTTTAATGTTTTTTGTTTTTTTTAATTTATTTATTTATTTTTTTGGTTCTTAAAAGCTTATCGTAATAAAAAAACCAAATTTACAACACTGAGTTTTATTTTTATTGAGTTTTATAGGGATCTACGGGGTCTACAAAATTTAAGGGGTCTACACGGAACCCTTCCCTATATATATATATATATATATATATATATATATATATATATATAGGGTAAGGATCATGTGAAAACAACTTTTATTGCGAAAACACGAAAACAAATATTAAAACCTCTATAACTTTTTCATACGTTAATATTTTTATAAAAATTTTGCACCAAAATCCTTAAAATTATGTTATCTTTAGTTATGGGAAAAATTTTTAAAAATAATCAAATTTTTTTAAAAATTATTATTGCACAGGTGCAATAATTTTTATTATTATTATTATTGCACATATGCAATAATATTAAAACCTTTATAACTTTTTTCATATGTTAAAATTTTTTATAAAAAATTGCACCATAAATCTTATAATTCTGTTATCTTTAATTCTGGAGAAAATTAAAAAAAAATCAACGTTTTTTTTATTTTTTTATTATTGCACATGTGCAATAAAAATTTATTATTGCACATGTGCAATAATATTAAAACCTCTATAACTTTTTCATACGTTAATATTTTTGATAAAAAATTGTACCATAGATCTTATAATTCTGTTATCTTTAATTCTGGAAAAAATTAAAAAAAAATTAACGTTTTTTTGTTAATATTGCACATGTGTAATATAATTAATACGTATTTTATTGCACATGTGCAATAATAAAAAAAATCACGAAATTTTATATTTTTAAATTTTTTCCCAGAATTAAAGGTGACATAATTTTAAGACTTTTGGTGCAAATTTTTTAAAAAAATATTATCGTATGAGGAAGTTATAGAGGTTTTAATATTTGTTTTCTTGTTTTCGCAATAACATCTTGTTTTTATTTGATCCTTCCCCTATATATATATATATATATATATATATATATATATATATATATATATATATATATATATATAGGGTTAGGTTCAAATGAGAACTTTTTATTTTGAGAACTTTTGAGAACTAAATCTCAACCACAAATTTCAGGGGGGACCACTACAATTCATGGGAGGGGGGATACATGTAAATAAACTTATTTGAGAACCAATTTAGTTTGAGAACTAAAAAGAACTAATTTGAGCCACATGTTTATTACATGTATCCCCCCTCCCATGAATTGTAGTGGTCCCCCTGAAATTTGTGGTTGAGATTTAGTTCTCAAAAGTTCTCAAAATAAAAAGTTTCTCATTTGAACCCAACCCTATATATATATATATATATATATATATATATATATATATATATATATATATTCCAACATTCTCTCATTTGGCCGAGTAATCATTTATGATGAGTTATTAGATAAGCCTAATCAGGGTTAAATACTCATTTCAATTTTAAACCAAAACTGTAGCAGGAAAATACACTCATAGAATTGTCTATTCAATTCAAGACCCCATTAATCATACTACGATCCCGAATTTAAAATTCAACTTAAATTTAGAATCATTGACAAAATAAGCCTTTAACGTTGATTTATATATATAACTGTCTATATGTCACTTAGGTTGCGTAACATATTTAGAGACAACAAAATCAAAATGGATGAGAAATAATAATAATTAGTCATTCATATTATGATATGTTTGATCATTAGTAAACCTCGTCCTTATTATGAGCTCTTAGAAAAGACTTATGAGGATAGACCTTAAGTTATAAGATCCTTAAGCATATCATGATTGTTTTCAATACAAGGACTTAGTTTCCTCTACTTGTTCTTAAATGAACAATACTCTTGCATCGAAATTTAATGCAACTCCGCTCAAAATAGGGTGGTTGACTTTATCACATTAAGTCTTCAATATGTAACTTATATGGAGTTATTGAATTATGAGTCAAGTGATTAGTTTACCAACAACGTTTAGTGACAAACATATTGTGTCATAATAACTTAGGTTGTTGTTATCAGGGGTGGCCTTGTGGCATGGCAAGGTGGGCGACCGCCCAGGGCCCGACATTTTGAAGGGCCCGAGATTTATAAATTTTTTGTATATTTAAAAAAAATTATAGTTCACGATTTGTATAATTATTTAAAACAAAACATTTTGCTACAATACATTATTTTTAATATTATTCTTATTATAATTAACGTTATTTTATTGACTTTTTATATAAGTTATTGACTTTGTATGTTAAGGGTCCCAAAAAAAAATTCGTCATGGCCCCATAATTTTTTTGAGATTCTCAGAACTGGCTCTGGTTATTATCAGGTTTTTATAACTCCTTCATGATCAATGAGATAAATCTGTCCGCAGACACAAGGATATACCACTAAGTTGACATTTCATTTCTTTGAATATAACAAAGTCCAAATTTAAAGATGGTCAACTACTTTATCTTTCTCACTTCTTCTATAGTTCAAATAATAGTCTTTCGTTTCTTATAAATATTGAAATGCCATCTTAGATGCTTTATAATTAACTAAACTTAGGAATTGATTTTTATCGTTTCTAATATATCAGCAATGTAGGCAATATCTAAATTAACAAGTATAGACTTAAACATACGTAAGGCTCCTAACTAATGAAGCATTTAGTTATTTGAACCCTCACCATTAATCTCCTTTAGTTACTAGAGTTACATACTGAGAGTAACGTTGCATGTTGTAATGTGTTGAACACATGGTTAAAACTTTATGAGACTTAATAAATGTCTCGTTAGGTTGATCTTGATGTATTTTGATGCTTATTGCATAAGAAGCATCTTCAAGATTTTAATGTCAAAATTATGCGAGAATAAGTCGCCTTGACTCAAGCAACAAAACTAACATATTACTTGACTAAAATAATGTGTATAAGGGCAAGTGTTGTTTTAGTTGCTCCCACTCATATTAAGGCAGACCTATTTATCCACTTGTTCTTGATGAAGATTGATTATATTTATACTTTCATCAAACTTTAAATTTCACTTGTAAGTTTGCTTGTATTAACCCTTTATATGAACTTGCTCATCTTACAGACTAAGTGTTCTTTAACTTTCGGGCTTAAAACCTTGAGTTTAGTTTATGAACATGTCTTTATGTTGAGTGAGTATTAAGGGAAAATATTTTATAAGTCCATTTAAATGTCACTCTTAATTATGAGTGAGTAATAAGGACACTTATGATCTCTAAAGAATACTTTAGGAAAAAGATTCTTAGCTGTTAATAACCTTTAGAAACCAATAATGGTTTATAACGTTCAATTTCTCCTTTCGGATTTCAGTTTAGCTATGAAAAACTAAACTTCTAACATTATTATGATTTTAGGGACCTAAGCTCATTAATGATAGCTTTATTCCATCAGATGATTGTTTTATTGCTAATAATGGCTTTGGTATAAGAGATATGATTAGAAATCTTTCCAATATCCATGTAAGCTTTATTAAGATAGGTTCCTAATCATCAAAGTTAATAGGCAACTTCATGCCGTGATGACCTACTAAGCTGAATCTAACGGGTTGAAGCAAAAACATTAATAGTTTCATAGATTTCCTCTAGAGCATTTAAGTCAGGTATATTAGGAGTAACATTATTTTCTAAGTGGGTGGAAGTGGATCAATGTTATGGTAGCGTGGTGTACAAGAGGTGTAATCAGAGTTAAATTCACAGTTTAAATATAACTTTATCTCTCCCCCGCCTCTTGTGCTTCAGGCAAGTTATGTATAACGACTTTTTACTGCTCCCACTGACCTTAAAAGAGAAGTTATTGATACGGGCTTGGACTGCTCCCACTAATCTTTGAATTCCTTAGGAACTTGGCATGCAACATGTTTGATGTTGAGGACTTTTAAGGTTTAATTGCGACTAACAACTAATCATATGGTTTATACTTGGTTGTCTTCATGTCCGGATTTCAAAATGAATTTTAGAGACATATTAGGTAACCTTGTTTAGCATATGAGTTGTTGTATTTAGAGCCTTGATATATAGGAATATATGTATAACTTATATGACATATTTATTATCATGTCTATAAGGATACTTAGATGCATAACTTAATGATGTATACCATACATGATCTACTGGTTCACACTACTATGATCCTAATGGATTGAGAGTGTTACTATTATTTGTATGTCAATCTTAGTATTTAATCTATTAGATCTAATCTCATAACTTTTATTTTATGGTTAAATTGATTTTCAATTTCGTCCTTAAAAGTTTAAGGTGAGAAAAATGTTTCTCCTTATTTAAGTAAAAGAATAAAAATCAGTTATGTGAGTGATAAATGACTTATGCCTGGATATTCCATTTTGGGATGAGATCCACTAATATGTTTGATTTTTGGTAAGTTAGAACTCTTAGTGGAACCTTGTATATTCCCTTAACGCATGTATTCTCTTTGTTAAGTTCTAACTTTATATGATAACAAAGATTGTGAACTTGAATAATCTAGTTATTATTTATAAAAACTTCAATCCAGGTACAGCCAACTAGATACATTATAACCAATAACTTTGAAATATCAAGGTAATAGTGACATTGTCATAGCCATGTGAAATCTTGTAACCGTCAATGTCTTACTTTAGTAATTATACTAAGGGGAGGAGGTATGGTAGCCATGTGGCTCCCCCAAGCCATGTCCACCAACCAATAGTATAGTGCCAACTCATTTTAGGTGTTTTTGAAGCCATTTGGAGCCACACCACATGGTATAGTGGTGGTGTGGCTTCAAATCCAAACCGATTTCTATTTTTTTTGTTTTTTTTTAATTTAAACAACTTAACAAAATAACAACTTTTAATAGAAACAAAACATTTAATAATAGGAATTAAACCATACAATACTTGGAATTTAAAAAAAAAACTTAAAACAATACTAGATTTTTTAAAATATAAAAACTTAAAATGGGCAATCCCATCCATATTCTTCCGCTATTTCTCGTTTTTGTTGAAGCACAAGTGGAAGGAATTGAGGATCAACGTCGTCGTGCGGTTTCATGAAGTACTCGAGATCACTTTTCTTTTTTTCTTTTTGTTCATGTGCTAGTTTGTTCTCGATCACTTTACGTTGAGCCACCATTGTAATTTTCACCTCATCGTACATTGCTTGCTTCTTTCTAAACGTTTCATCCCTGTTTGAATGTATCTGTTTAAGATTAGATCATTTTGCAACGTTATGGATTTTAAAGTTTTATTTTGAATGCTATTAGTAGTCATTTAATCTATAACCGAAAATAAGTAAACCCCAATTTAATATTATTAGTTTTTTTTAGTCCAAAAATTAATATGGATTTGAATTCGAAAAAACTCGAATCCAAACCGTAAGAAAACCGAAAACCGAAATTTGTGAAACCGAAAAAACCGAATCCCAATGGATTTGAACATTATAAAATTCGAAGTTCGGTTTTGGATTCGGTTTTAGTCAAAATCCGATCCAAACCGATCCATGCACACCCCTAATAGCTCCAACAAATTCACCCTATGGTGGTAATACAAACCTCTCGTAGCAGCATCATCTAAGTTGATCCAGCAGCCTCAAAAGGAATCTCCAATACTTCCTAGCAAGGTTCTCATATTCGTGAACTATGCAAGCGATTTGAGTTACCCATAAATACCACATATCTTATCTCTTGAATTTCTTCAAGTCTGTGTAATGCCATAACTCGAGTTTCCTTTGAGATCCCCACAACAAATAGCAAATTCCACGATCACCATAATCCATCGTGTAAGAGTGTTGAGAGGCTCCGTGGACATCTTTCTAGCATGCAGAAGTTATTATATGGTTAAAGCACTCATCAAGAATGTGGTACATGATATTTGATGATTATGTTATTTCTCATAATTTTTAGAGATGCAGTTATGACAGTTATGACACTTGTGTCTATTACAAGAAGTATGAGAAGGGTTGTTTTATCTACTTGCTTCTTTATGTAGATGACAAGTTGGCTTGCAAAGATGTATCACCCTTAGCTTAAAACATTGGTTTTAACATATTTTGAGTTTTGGTCCCGTAAATTTTTTCCATTTGGTCAACCCTAACTTAATAAGTTAGAGTCTCAATATCTTTTTACAATCTTAGTCGGCTAGGGCAAATGGGAGTTTCTGATTTGTTGCGTGGTGGGATTAAGGAATTTTCAATCATTGGATGGAATGTCAGGTCGTAGACGGCAGTCCTAGGTGGCGGCTTGTTAGTGGCTGGTTTGGAACACGTGGCACCTGTTTTTAGCCGTCGCCACTAACGTCTCGGATTATAATTGGTTGGAAAAGTCTCGAATTATAATTGGTTGGAAAGGTCAAAGGTCACTTTGAGAAAACTAAAATGTTATGATCATTTTGGTAAAAATTCTAATGGTGATTTTCCCATTAAATAATTTATTTCACATAGCTATATAGATATAACACTAACAAATACTACTACTATTGTGATTTTCTCCCATATTCACGGCTTGAAACCCACTAAAAAAAAAAAGCAAAACAGAATAAAACATGAAAATGTATCAAATTTTTGCATTACATCAATAAAGTTATGGTGGGTAGAAATCCAAAGAAACACTTCCTCTTTTGAACTGGATTTTTATACTACAAACAAACCCATGACCAAAGATACAAATCACAAGCCAAAAAAGAACAAGACATACAAAAGGGTAACCTTCATTTCTATCCACAAAAACCTCAACTTTCACCCTTCCATCCTCTCCTCCAAAATAATCACCTAAACTCCAAATGACCATGGCCCCATCAAATAATCGAACCACATCATTCGGGTCAAACCCACAAGTCAAACTTTACGCACGAATCAGTACACATATAACGATCAAACCCACAAGTCTATCGGGTCAAACCCACACCATATCAGGTACTAATGGCAACAGAAGCGAACTTTGGAACCAGCCCGGGTTCGTTGCCATTGGAGGCTCCTACATTTTCCAAACGGGTCCAAGTCGATTCACGTATTTTGTGCTTTTCCTTCTCTTTGAGTTCATCTTCTTGGTATTTGATCATGCATTCATCAAAGAGTGATTGATCAGCATCTGAGAATATTTTCCTCACGTTTAGGGTAAGGCTTTGAACAGCTTGGTTCCAGTGACCTCGGGTGTTTTTCTCCAAAGCAGGAAAGATTATGGGCAGGATCACCTTGCGGTTTTGAGTTATCATATTTCTTATGTGATCATTATTCCATAAGAATAATGCCCGTTCGGCTACCTGCAACCAGGCATGATATGATGAGTACACGTAAAGCTTTGTGGTCAAAGTTTTGTAAGAAAGCAGTTACAACAGCATTTTTTTGCAGTTTTATTTGATACTAAGAACTCACAAGATAGTATAACTATTAGAGGTGAGGGTTTTGACCCATTTGCTTATTTGGTGAAGTGCAATCTCAAAAGAGTAAAATAATCTAAACACCCCTTACTAGCATAAGAAAAATAAGGATTTGTAGAATTCACTATGGAATTGGAATTCATTCCACTCAAAATTATGTTTGGTTGATTAGAAATGGGATTGGAATTCATGCCTTCGAATTCCTCAACAAAACGAATTCAAGATTCCATGGGTATACACTGAAGGAAAGCTGAAATATTCCAATTTAATGCTTACACTTTTACCACAATGGCCTTCAAAAGGGCAAAAAAACTCAAATTAACTAATTAAAACTTAAGGAACTAAAAAGTTTAAAACTTATGTTTGTTGTAGTGTAAGAAACTAAAAACTAAAAAGTAGTTAAAAAGAAGTATATAACCGAAAGATTTACAAAAAGTTTTTTCAAGTTATAAAGATTGAAAGGTTGATTTTTTTTTTCTCAAAATGCAAGACTTATAAGAATGTTTATATAAATTCAAAACATTTGAAAAAAATTGTTTAAAAAAGCTTATGAAAGAATGACAGAGCAATTATGTATTTTATTTTATTTACATTCCAATTCGTTTAACAGATTAACAAACCAAACAAGACAATGCCAAAGAACGGAATCTGAATTCCATCATTTTGTCAACCAAACAAATGAAAGATTCTAACTTATTCAGAAACAGTCTACAAAATAAACATCTCCTAAAACAATACCAAACTTGTTAAATTCAATAACCATAATACCTGAAAATGTGAATTATTAAGACAACGCCCAATTCGTTGAAACAAAGGCACCATGCATCTTTGAAATTCTGCGGCCTGAGTAGATTCTAGAACCTCCTCCAATTCACTAAGATACATGACCTCCTTTGAACTATTGGTTATGGGCCAATACTTCAACAATCCTCTAATCACCGTATCAGCCAGCTTAAAATCTTTTTCCACAAATTGTGTAATGCAATAAGACAATTGCTGATGATACATAGACAGACATTTCGGTTTATGAAGGGGAATCAAAGCGCGCATAAGGAAAAGCTTATGCTCTTCTTTCAAGAGGCAATGCGAACCCGTTAATTATGCTACCCAATATCTCAAGCAATTCAGCAATCCCATTATGTTTCTCTGTTTCATGTATGAAACGATAAAATATGTTATTGATTGCTTTTCTGATAAACGGGCGATGCACCATGAACTTTCCATAGATTCGATGAAGAACTGTTTTCAAATATTCACGTTCCCTTTGATCTTCTGAATCAAAAAGATTAAGCAATCTTAAAACAAACGAATGATCTATGTACCGTTTTGCAAGTTTAGCATCGGTTTCTGGTGAAGCCACAAACCGTAGAAGAAATTCATACACGATTTGAAGATGAGGCCATGATGGGTCCATGCTCGGTTCCTCATCTTCCGGATCAAAAACATCTGGAAGTTTGTTATCATGATTATAAGGAGGTAAAGATCTGAAAAGATTTAGAGCTACCATTTTCGTGATCTCCTGCATAGTAACCTCGTTGAATTTCGAAGGGACCGAGGTGACATAATCAACAAGCTCAAGTAAAGTCTGTCTTTTCACATCTTTTTCTTTCAAATTCTTTGATGGGTCACTAAAATCAAACACCACACAACATATATTCAACTTCTTGATGAAAAGATTGTGTCTTTCAGAAGTTGGAACCTCTCGAAAACTCGGCAACTGATCATAACTTACATGGGTTGACCCGGGTTGACCGGATTTCTTCCCCTGGTTTGAATTCATATTTGGGGCATGACTTCCATTAACACCCGAATTCGAAGTCTTACCCGAAGAAGACGAATTGGTTTTCGAACCATCAACTGAATCAAAATTTGCCATATTATTCTTCCCCCATTCATTTTGGGAAGATTTTGAAGATGGCTTTCTAGGAAGCTTATTCAGTATCTGCTTGATCATATCCACCAACAAAAACCCTAATTCCCCAAATCAATGTTACAAATTTACAATACCCAGATATCCCAAACCACACACATTTCTAAAAAAAACCTTAAAATTAACGAAAGATAAGCCATGAAGGGTTGAAATTTAAAAACCCTAATTAGCAAGAATCACATACCTTGGGCCCACAATTCTGGAAAAGTCAAATCAATTTGAGACGTAATACTGGGTTCAAATAACCCAAAAGTTGAAAGCGAATAATCAAGAACAAAGAACAAGAATACAAGATCCAGTCAAAAAATTCAGAAGCTGATCGGATTAACGACGATGATGATGCATTTGGGGGAAGAGAAGAGAATATTTATTGATTTAAAAAAGAAACCCTAGAACAAGAAGAAGAAGAAAGAACAGGGTTTCTTTGGGTCATCAGAAGACAGAATATGGGATTCAATTTGATTCTAGTGAGAGAAACTATGCTTATAGTGACAGAGAGGAGGAGAGTTGGATAACGACGGTTTAACGGGAAATAGGCACCAACCGTTAGTTGTTAAAGTTACAGTTCGATCACTCGTGGTATTTTTTTTTACAAAATCGCCCCAAAAAGTTATAATATTCAGATGGGTAGTTATGGTTTTTAAGTGGTTAAGGTGATCACCTGGTATTCAAGTGAGCCAGGTTCTATCCTTACTCCCAGTAATATTATTCTGAGGCATGGGGTTCTATGAAGGAAAATCAGGATCTTGTTGTCTTGGTTCGATCTCGAGAGCGACCGGGTTTTACCACCAGTGAGCTTTCTGGCGGGTGGGTTTTCCGCGGAACTGAAAATAACTTGGGTGTGCTTAAGGGTTCCGTGCGGCTGGGTTGGGCCAGCTGACGGTGGGGTGACTTTTTACCATTGGGTCACTCTGTACGAAGTACCTGGGTAATTATATGTTTGTTGGCCATTAAAAAAAAGGGTTTTAAGTGGTTAACGAGCAATAGACTTGTCTGCACGTTGCGGCGGAAGACGTGTAGATGACGTTGTTAATATTGATTTATGATGACATCCGTGTAACCGTAAAGAACTAACAGATATTTGTAAATTGAGAGTTCATGTATAATGCCCTTAGACTTTGACATTTACGTCTTTTGTTAGAGATACTAAGCTGTTACAAAAGATTGTGTTTAATTGTTAAATTCATGTAGAATGTCCATAGACTTTGATATTTACGCCTTTTGTTATAGATACTAAGATAGCTATTACAAAAGATTGTGTTTAATTGGTAAATTCATGTATAATGTCCTTAGACTTTGATATTTAAGCCTTTTGTTAAAGATGCTAAAAAAGCTATTACAAAAAAGATTATTTTAATTGTTAAAAAAATTAAAAGAATTTTTTTTAAACAAATGAACAGTGTCTTTAAGAGAAATCCCACTCATTCACATTCACAATTATAATATATATAATATTTATGAAAAGTTATAGACCAATCTTTAATTTCATATACTTTTATGTGTATACAGGTTATGGGCTAGTTAAAACAATTAATAAAATAAGATGCAGGTTATGGGCTAGTTCAAACAATCAATCATGTATTGTGGACTTTCTACTAAAAAAAGATAAAGAAAAAAAGTATAGAAACATTCATAACTCGAATACCATGCAACTCAAACCCGATATTTGCTTCTAGATGTATGTATAACAAATTATGTATAATGATTAAGGTTTTATACTTAAAAAGAAAAAAGATGACGAATTATATATATTATTTTGAAATACGATCGATTATGTTATTTGTACTTAAAATGATAAAAAGTTGTAAGGTTAGTTTATTTGTATATTGATGATGGATGTAGGTTGATACCTACCTAATCAAACATGAAAGCCAAAGTTGACATTTTATGTATTTCTATATTGTTCTATATATTATTGGATAAATAACTAATGTTGAGCATCGAAAGGTAGCTCAGAAATACTGGTCTTTGTTTCTTTGATCCATTCTAACATGTTCTTTGTTTGTTATAGCCAGGGTTTAAACTTGGTGAATCATGGATGTCAGCTTGACCGGTGATGATACCGGACCCGGATTTGACTATAGCAACATATACGATAACAATTGTTAGTTCCTAAGAAAAAAATGGTACTTATAAATAAGGGGACATTTTGGAAACGTTATTAAAGTGTAGGGAGACAAGGAATGATTTCTTTAGCCTTTGTTTGGGTCAATTTCAGTTAAACGTGTTGACTAGGTAAACTAAATTACATGACATGTGTAGTTTTGTTTTCATTCATATTCAAATACTCGGTAAAATATATATCTTGCTTAGTATTATTTAGTGTTAAAAATGAACTAAAATATCCATCAAACTAATCTATGACCTCATATAGATATAAATTAAGTTGTTTTTTAGAGTTAAAATCCATTTATGTCCTGTTAATTTGGTTAAAATATTGTCACTTTAATTCAACTTTTTAGAATTTGTCACTTTGACGTCATGGTTCGTATTTCGTTGCCATGGCATTAATTTTATTTAATTTTTTTCAGTTAAATTTAGTGACACTTTAATCTTTTTATGTAAGGTATAAGTTATTAATATATTTATGTATAATTAGTAGCAACTGTTAAATATTTTCTTAATAAATAAAATAAAAGGATATGTCCAAGTTTATAGTGGAATCACATCTTGCCATTTTTTTTCTAGTACACATGTTTATGATTATCTTATTGGTTGAACCAACTTTGTGTAACTATACACTTATTAATGTGTCTGGTAGATATGATAGTTTCTCCATGTCTTCAACAATTGTCCCATTTAACACCACACATGTTATTCACTTGAACATATGATAGCTACTCTACTTACACAAATATACTACACTTATAAAGTTTATTATAACAAATTAAGCAGCTCATTACAATGCATTACAATAATCAACTAAGATTTTAAGAACTTTACCTGTGTAATGAGATCTTAATCAAAGTTATTGTGGGATACTTGCCATCTAACTATATGCCTCTACATTTTATGACCTAAATTCTTCCATCTTAATTTGGAACCCTGGAATAGTTATAGTTGTTGAACAACCTCGTAAAAGATTCTTAAAGCATTTCCTTTTACTTTACAGTTTCATATTTGATGTATATACATGAGGCAAAATCTATGATAGCAAAAACAACACCACATAATACAAAAACATTAATTTATGGTAAACTATAGCTGCAAAAGACAGTTAAGGCAAATATGTTTTGCATGTTAGAAATGAAGGTAAATTTGATATTCATGCTAAACTCTAGATCATCAGCCACACACTCAGGTGCGAAACTCTAGTGGAGTCCCGTGGCACCCCTTAAACTCGTACGTGAAATGGAAAAAATTATGAATTTTCTATTTATTTATTATGTGTGCTACCCCTTAAAAAACCCGCAAGTATGTGATACCTCTTAAAGTACTTTTGCGTTAGTTTGTACTCATCTAACGAAATCATAATTTCAATTTTTTTTCTTATATATCAATGTTCGAGAACTTTTTTTGTCCCCTCCTTATAAAATTTATAATTCTGTCCTTATACACACCGAAGAAACCATGTTCACGGATTTTTATTTTTCCGCCTCGAGAATGGCATATGCAAGAGGATAATCTCAATATTTGGGTCAATACTAACAATAGT
Organism: Deinandra increscens subsp. villosa; assembly: GCA_039602395.1. Taxonomy (NCBI): domain Eukaryota; kingdom Viridiplantae; phylum Streptophyta; class Magnoliopsida; order Asterales; family Asteraceae; genus Deinandra; species Deinandra increscens. Next base: position 54,899,237 of record JBCNJP010000008.1, read on the forward strand.
TAAAACTCAAAAGTTAACCTAAATAGGGTCATTTCATAAATGCTCCATCTGAACTCAACTACCTTTCATTGTGTGGCTGATGATCTAGAGTTGAGGACAAAAATCAATTTTAACATTTATTTGTGATGACTGATGAGGACAAAAATCAATTTTAACATTTATTTGTGATAGGCAAAAGGTACATATCCACCTTATGTAACTATAATTTCCCTTAATTCGATCCCCTTAGTTTCCTGTTTATATAATTGTTATATAATTGTTTATGTCTAATATCTTATATAGTGTTGTTTCTGTTGTTATAGTTTTAATTAGGGCCTTATACTTGTTGAAATTAGGTATTGCCTCAGATATCGACATCAAAATATGAAACTTCAAAATAGAAGGAAAAACTTTAAGAATCTTTTACGAGGCTGTTTATCGACTATAACTGTTCCAGAGTTCCAAACAAAGATGGAAGAATTTAGGTCATATAATGTTGAGGCATATGATTAGGTAAATATATCACCACAAATTTGGTCAAGATCCCATTTCATAAGTAAAGTCCTTCAAATTTTAGGAGGTGAACTACCAGAAACTTGGGCATATGTTTGTTATCTACTAGACACATGAAAAGTGTATATTCACCACACAAGATTGCCCAATTAATGAGAAAAATATGTGGCTAAAACCCTTAGTGTACCAAAACCCTCACCACATTACACAAAACAACCCATTGATCCAAATGTTTAGTATTTATGTTATTTCAAGACATGTTTCTTAGTGTTTTGGTATGAAATGTTGGTAGGCAATATCATACAATTGTTAGGTATACAAAGTTTTGTCAAATATTGTCCATGAAATGTTTTGGTATGCAACATTAGCTGTCTAAAATTGTTCAAATCTGTGGAATGCATACATGATTAACATGGCCACAGGTTGCATACAAACATTAATAGTTACATACACTGAAATTCAATAATTTCTTCTTGTGAATCTTAGATTCCAAAAACTTCACTTCCCTTTCAAGTTTCAACCTTTAAACTCTGATTAGTCCAAGAGGTTCGTACAAAGATAGATCTCCCACATTCCACATAAGCACACAACTAGGGCGAAAAGGTGCAATGAAGAAGAAGATGAACGATGGCAAGTGAGGGAAATTTAACAACACAAAATATGATTGAGAAAGATATTGAAATGACAAAAATGCTATGACATGTTTATCTAAATGAGTTAAACAAGTTGCTACGAAGTTGTAAATATGTTAAAGAGGTTGATAGTTTGTAATAAAATTGTGTAACCAGGCTTGTGTGTCAGTGTCAATGATCCTTATAGCCCAAGTGGCTTGTGTGTTAGTGACAATGATTCTTAGTTCAAGTGGTTAATGTGAGACACCAAAAGACATTAAAAATGGAAGGTATTGGGTTCAAGTCCCACATGTGACATTTTTTGAGGGTTCTAGGTAGGGCCAGAGGGTTTTCTCACCTATAATGGGTTTCCTTCTGATGGTTGTCTTCGAGTCTTGTACTCGAAGAATAGAGATGATCGGGTGGTGTCAGTGGCCCATCAGTGATTTGATGTTTAAAATTTGTTTAATTAAACCAGTGATAAAACGTTTCAAAAATTCATTGGTGAAGCGTCACATATATTTAAGGGTTTAATGAAAAAGTGTATTTATATAAAATAAAACTGATTTTCAAAATTTAGTTAAGTATTATTACCTAATTACACCTCTAAATTAATTTTTCTATTAAATGCGTATTCCGTTATTAAGTTTTTTCAGAGTGATATCATTCTAAGAAGTTACATTAGGATAATAAGGCTAAGAAGTCATCTTAGACCTTGGATTTTCATTTAAATTAAGATCAATGGTACAAAGTTTTTATGTGTAGAATTAGAGAGAGAAAAAAAAAGATAGAAGGACATTTTTGACTTTTTATCATGTTCCCTCTATTTTTTAAACCTCCATAACTTTTACATACGACATTATTTTTTTAGAAAAATTACATCATAAAAACGAACGTCTTTATCTTTAAAACGCGTACAGTGTTGTTATATATAAAAAAAATTAAAAAATATTTTTTCGATTTGACACAATGATCTGAACACAGTGTCAAAAAATGTTCAAATCATTGTGTCAAATACTCGTCATTGTGTCATGTTCAGATCATTGTATCAAAATGTTCAGATCATTGTATCATATTGTGGCAAAAATCTTCAGATCATTGTGTCAAAAGTTAATATCATTGTGTCAAGTCGAAAATGTAAGTTTTTTAATTTTATATATAGCAACACTGTACGCATTTTAAAGATAAAAACGGTCGTTTTTAAGGTGTAATATATTTTTATTAAAATAATATCGTATGTAAAAGTTATAACGGTTTAAAGAAAATGGGGAAACGTAATAAAAAGTCAATAAAGATGTCTAAGACCAAATTGTCTCTCATTCCTTATTAATTAGATTGAAGATCCAACGGCTAAGATGACTTCTTACCTTCTTACATAAACCAAACTTCTTACTTAAACCTCTCTCTGTAATTACATAATGGACAAAGATGATTTTGCTCCTTAAACTCTAAATTTTGTAAGTAAAGGACAAATTTGTCATCCTTAAATGTATTATAATATAGTATAGATAAGTTTTTGTGTTAACCTGTTTAATAAACCGGTCAACAAGAACATCTTAGTCTAAGAATTGATGGAAACAAAAAGGTTTTTATTGATATATTTTCTTGATGCATACAATGAAAAACATACGCCTATATATAACTATTGAAGATCAACCAAAACAGGGAAATGTAAAATTATAGGACCGAGGATTAGGGGCTGAGAATTAGGAGTCAATAATTGAGAGCAAACAAATAAAGTAATAAAGGTGATTGATGCACCAGTATGGAAGGTGGTTGACCATGAAAATCCAATACTCCCCCTCAAGGTGGAGCGTGTAGGTTAGTAACGCCCAACTTGTCAAGAAGTGTTCGCAATTGTTGAGCACCTAATCCTTTCGTGAATAGATCGGCGATTTGCATATTTGTGTCTATATGCATAGGTAGAATTTCTCGAGAATCAACTCTTTCACGGACGAAATAACAATCCATTTCAACATGTTTAGTTCGTTGGTGAAATACAGGGTTGTTGGCAGAAGAGTGAAGTTTGGCCATTCTGCATAGTGTCTAACTCTTTTAGTAGCCAACGCATCCACAAGACTTCACTCACAGTGGTGGCCATAGCACGGTATTCGACTTCAGCAGAAGAACGTGATACGAGAGATTGTTTCTTTGTTTTCCAAGAAACTGGTGCACCACCCAAGAGAAGAAGATATCCAGTTCTGGATCGTCTCGTATACGGGCAACCAAGCCAATCCGAATCAGAGTACGCAACAAGTTCGGTTCCTCCCTTACGTGGCAAAATGATGCCTTGGTCGGGAGTGGATTTGAGGTATCGTAGCACCCTAGTGGCTGCGTCCAAATGACTTTGTCGTGGGTCAGCTACAAATTGACTTAGGACGTTAACCGAGTATGCAATATCAGGCCTAGTCACTTGCAAGTACAAAAGTCTTCCCACCAGGCGACGATATTGGTTTGCATCAACTCTAGCCTCATCCTCATTTCTATCGAGTTTCAAGTTTTGTTCTATGGGAAACGAACTAGGTCGACATCCTTGCATACCACTATCCTCCAAGATGTCGAGCATATATTTTCTTTGGCTCAAGACTAAGCCTTCTGATGTCCTTGCCACCTCGATTCCAAGAAAATACTTTAATGTTCCAAGATCTTTAATGCTAAACTTCTCATCAAGGAAAGTTTTCACATATTGGATCTTTATTGGATTATTTCCCACGATGATAATGTCGTCAACATAAATGAGGGCGGCAATGAAGATGTTATTGTCTTTGTATAGAAAAAGTGAGTGGTCAGCCTTTGATGATTTGAAACCAAGGCTAAGAAGGATGGTGGTGAATTTTTGGAACCAATTTCGTGAAGCTTGCTTTAACCCGTAGAGTGACTTTCGTAGACGACACACCCTGGTCTCGTTATTTTTGGAGAACCCTTGAGGAATCTTCATGTAAACATCTTCTTCCAAGTCTCCGTGTAAAAAGGCGTTGTTGACGTCAAGTTGGTGAATCATCCAATCCTTCTTGACGGCAATGGCTAGTAAAGTTCTAACGGTTACTAGCTTTGCTACCGGTGCGAAGGTGTCATGAAAATCAACTCCTTCTGTTTGTGTAAAACCTTTGGCGACAAGTCTTGCTTTATACCTCTCGACTTCTCCATTTGGCTTGTACTTAACTTCGTAGACCTATTTCGAGTCAATTGCACGCTTCCCTTTAGGCAATGTTTCAAGGGTCCAAGTCTTATTTTCTTCAAGAGCTTGTATTTCTCTCTTCATGGCCTCTATCCATCTTTCATCCTGCATAGCTTGTTTAAAACATTTTGGCTCATCGTTGGTACTAATGGCCGCTAAGAAAGATTTGTGTGAGTCGGAAAATTTATTATAAGATATATAGTTAGCAATGGGATATACCGTTGAGGCTTCTTGAATAGGTGCGGATTACGCGTTGTCAACCGATGGAGGAAGTTTCACAACAAAGTCATTCAAGTATCTTGGTTGGGATCGGTTTCGTTGAGGTCTCGTAGTTTCAGCATCAGCATCGACATTCATTCTCACATCTTCAATAGTCACACCTTCTTCTTGATGGCCATGGTTTTGGATTTCATTGGTTTGCCCTTGGATGAGTGAGCTTTGATCCGTAGTCACATTCTCAGTTCCGTCACCTTCACCTTGTTCATTTTGATCCACCATGGCATGTTCATTTGATTCCATATTTTCATCACTAAAAATAATTTGGGTAGGCCCCTCATTTGATTCAAGGGCATCTGGCCTATCTTTGTCGCTATTGACAACACGGAAAGGAAAGTTGCTTTCAATAAAATTTGTGTCTCTAGACACAACTATTTTATCATTTTCCATGTCATATATTTTGTATCCTTTGGTCCCTTGAGGATAGCCTAAAAGAATCCCGGGCCTCCCCCTTGGTTCAAATTTATCCCCTTTTGTCTCGTTACTCTTGTAATATGTTAGACAACCAAAAACCTTCATATGGTCGTATTCGGGTTTTTGATTAAACAACATTTCATAACGAGTCTTATTTCCGAGAACCTTTGATGGTAGTCGGTTAAGGATATAGGCAGCCGTTAAAATACATTTCCCCCAAAATCTTTTTGGTAAATTTGCTTCAAACCTTAAAGCCCGTGTCGTTTCAAGTAAATGCCTATGTTTGCGTTCGTGTAACATCCCAAAATTTGAGAAATACGTGATTAATGTGATTAATACACATGAGATATGTGTTAGAAAGCTAAACGTGTTAAAACGTTTGAAAAATGCATATTTACCCATTACCGGGTAATAAATCGATAAAAGATAGTATTGATATATGTGTTAGTTGATAACATGAGGAAAGAAAATGAAATAATATGTGTTTTATATCAAAGATAATTGATGTTAGCATGAAAAACGTAGCTAAACGTTTATATGATGGAAATAAATGATAACCGGGAGAAAATGCCTTTACATGATTATGTGATATTAAATACATGTGTAAAAGTATGTTGAATAGCATGGATGCATGTGAACTATTCATTTGATGGATATATATGTAGAAATATGTGTTTGGATAATTATACGTATGAAAAATGCATGCTTAAATAGTTAACAAGAAAGTAGAAGGGTAGAAAGTGTAAATTATGGAAATACACAAATATATATATGTATATACATGATTATATATGACCCGAACCTTCGAGAATGTTAGAAACATGTTTAGGAAGGTTATAAGATGTAAAACGATAGTTACATCGAAAGTTAGAAGCTTAATATGCATAAGATAAAAGTAAAAGGGCTAAAAGTGTAATTTATTTAAAGTTATGAATACTTACGGGTATTATACGTATCTATAACTTTTATAAGTACCCCGAGGCTTATAATATATTATAATAACGTCCTAAAATGATTCGGAACATAAATTGATGTGTATTGTAAAGTTTGAGGGGCCAAATGTGTAAATAATGAAAAATATATATAAATATATATAAAAAATATATACGTATGTATACGTATATCATCAAGAGTGTCCCGAGCCTTAGAAACTTTATTTAACATGTTTTATAATAGTTCGGTGCATAAAATATCAGTTTCGTAGAAATCTGGGGCTTAAAATGTAAATATAAACCTAAGGGACTAAAACTGTCAATTGCCTAAAGATACCAGGCGTATCGCGCGGGATCCCCCTCCCCTTGGCGCGATACGCGAGACCTACAGTGACGCAGAAATTGGACAGGTCGCGATTTAAGCCACGTTTTCATGCTTGGGGGCTACGTTTGATCCGTATACGCGTCAAATTCAGCTGGATACTCACCCCTATACGTGTCTAAACATAAAGGCGACCTCCTCTAGTATAAATACGGATCGAAATACACCGAAATTGATCACCAATTCACGAATTCATCCTCTAAAAACCCTCTTTTCTGCCGGAATCTTCGTCGGAGCAATACGAGCAAACGGTGAGGAGTTAGGAGCCGAATTTCTGCAGTCACTCCTTATTTGGTATGCTTAACAATAACCTCTTTCAGTTTTTGATAATATTGCTTCTAAGTATGATTTCTAAAAATATATAAAAACTAGGGTTCTTGAGCTTGTTTTGATGAAATCGGGTGATCGGGTGGGAATTAGGGTCTGAATTTTTGTAGGTAATCCTAATTTAATGTGTTTTAAGAAAGCCCTAAGTTTATTTCATAATTGGAAAAGGTTTGGTTAAGGTTTTGTAAACGGGTCAAAAATTAGGGTTTTCGTGTCGTTACTCTGCCCAAATCGAGTAAACGGTTTTGAATTAAGCTTTGCCATTTTAAAGGATATTATAAAATGTTATAATGGATAATACCCTAAGACGGTTTTGAATAAAAATGAGTTTTGATAATAAAATGAGAAAAATGGGAAATTAGGGTTTCGGAATATAAATATTTAATATAAAATAATCCGGAGGGTATGGGGACTTGAATTTTGGTATGGTAACATGTTTATATATATAATAAACATATATGGGTTTAAAATGGAGAAATAATAAAATATTAAAGATACCGAGTTAATCGGATATTTAGAAGTTCGTGCGGACCGGAAGGGTAAACGCCTGTACTCTGGGGTTTCTGGCAAAAGCGGGGGTGTCGCCATCCCATCTGGGCAATGGCATCCCAACACTGGGCGATCCCGGAGTGAGCGTTTACTTATAGGAATGCACGTCTTCATATTATCATTAAAAGAGAAGGATAACTGCCTAAAGGGCATTTTGGTCATTTTGACCTTTAAAAAGGGATAAACTTAATAATTGAATATTATTAAGATAATAAGATGTTAAAATAAACATAGGAAGTGTTTATTGTATAAAACCTTGCGTTAACGCCATACGATACGCAAATTAGGTTAAATCGGGAATCGTTGCGGAAGTTCCGTTCGTGTAACGAGTTAAAGACATAAGGTGAGTTCTATGAGCCCACTCTTAAATGTTTTAAATGTTTTAAATGTTTTCGGGCTGATATACATACAAATGTTATAAAATGCATCTAAAAGATTTATAACTGAAATGTTGCCTATCCGAATTATCGGAGTATTAAACTGTTGAATTACCTTTGCGTAAATATATATCAGATTGCTAAGGTGCTAATTGTTAATGGATATATTGAACTGTTAAATTGTTATTGAATTGATATATATACGTGGACTGTTATGGAAATGCATATACGTGAAATATCTTGAATTGATAAACTGTTGAAAGGCTTTTGGGATATATATATATATATATATATAGAGAGATAAATATATATATATGGTATATTATGAAATCATTTGTACGTGTTATAACGTAAATATAATGACTGTGATATGATATGTGTTATATTTGCTTCGAAATTAAATAGTCAAGTGATAAAGGGATTATTAGTAAACGTTATAGTGAATATGTATGATTATATGAGAACATGTGATACATTCGCTTTATTATTATGTGGTGGATACGCCGCTGGTACTTCCTATATATAAACATAATAATATTAGTTACCCGGTATATCAGAAGTGTGGAGGATACGCCCTGTATACATACACCAACGGTAAATTGGGGGGTGTCCACGTGTTGCAGTATATGAAGACCTTATCACTGTTTACTAATAATCTTAAGTCACTTGGGTATTTAACTAGGGGCGGGTAGTCGTACATGGAGAGTTATGAGGTAGTGTTGCTCAAGGGGATTGGAGACCACTACAAATAGAAAAGGGAAAAAGCTACTGTCCGTTACAGGGAATGCTCTAAAGGGGTAAACTCGGCAGCTAGCAAATAGGGGAAGGCGGTGCAACTGTCCGTTACAGGGAATGCTCTAGAAGGGTAAACTCGGCAGTTAGCAAATAGGGGAAAGCGGGGCGACTGGCCGTTATAGGGAATACCCTAAAGGGGTAAACTCGGCAGTCCGCAAAGATGGTTTCTCTGCTTATACATTAGCAGGGTTTACACTGGTATTAAATGTTGGGGTTGTAGGAAGGGATAGCGGGATAAATGGTTTTATAGGGGGTGTTTCCTGTTAATGAATATTATGTGTTGTATAATTGTGATATATATTATACTTGATAAATGTCTGTGAAAAAGGGATCTTGCAGGTCCAAGGGTTTTAAACCTCACACCGAGGTAAAACTTTTAAAATATAGAACTCACCAGCGTAAGCTGACCTTTTCCAAAAATGTATGTATGTCAGGTCAGGGTGAGACTTCGACTAGTTACGAGAAGGCCCTGGTGATAAGGGATTAGACGGGCAAGCTATCGGAAGGAAGGAAGGTTGTGACAAGCTGGCATAGATATAGTTATAGCAATAAAACGTAATGATAGTTAGTATTTCCTTATGTAAATTATCTCTTACTTTGTAGTACTTGGCAAATAAATAAAAGTTTAAAATTTCCGCTGCTTAGTAATCTCTGTTGATACCTTGTGTTCATGAGTAAATCCGATTAGTGACCCCTTCTGGAGCCAAGTCTGGAAGTGGGCGTCACAAGTTGGTATCAGAGCCTAGGTTTAAGAGATTTAGGTACTAATGCAGTATCTAGACTTAAACTAGGACTCTGGGAAAACAAAGTAGGATGAGATAAGGAATATAGATGCCAGCCAGGATAGCTTATGCCCGTAGAAATGAGAATGCATTAGGGACATAGTAAATAGCATCTAGAGTATGTGAAGTGTGGAAAAGACCGGATTGCAATTAGCTACTGCAATTTGGTATTAGCCACATAAACAAACCCTAGGTCCTAACTATTGTATGTCCAAGTGCAGAGAAAATATGAGACGGTATAATTAGGGAGCGAGATGACTTGAAGAACCGGTTTTAACTTAGAGTTACCGGTAGAAGGATAAAAAGAAGAATGGACATTTAGAAGGATTGTGATATAAGTAACTGGGTTTTTGAACACATAATAACTATATAATTGCTTTGGTACCGGTACTTATCTGGTTATCATGTATTCAAAAGTTCAAAGACTTTACGTCACATAAATTCTGAGATGTCATTCACCTGGAATGTAGGATGATGATGATAAGAGGCGGATGTGGTAGAGGTAGGAGTGCCGGTAGAGCAACCGGTACAGGAAGGCGTGCGCGTGCGAATCCCGAACGAGAGAATAACGCGAGAGCTAACGTCTTTACTAACGAACAACGAGCAGCTATGGCGGCAGAAGTAAATCAAATGTTTCAGGCGGCGTTGCCTAATTTGATCGCTCAACTTTATGGAGCTGCTGGTGGAGGTGCAAACGAAGCTGGAGCCGGAGGAGCCAATGGTGATGCTGCTGAAGGTGCGGGAAATGCCAATCACGGATGTTCTTTCAAATCATTCAGTGGATGTAGGCCTCCGACATTTGAAGGGCAGAGAGATGCAGGTTCGACTGTTCGTTGGATTCGAGAGATGGAAGCTGTGATAGGTATTAGTGAGTGTCGTCCTGATCAAGCGGTGAAGTATGCAGCCCATTCCTTCAGAGGAGAAGCACTATTTTGGTGGGACTCGATTCTACAATCCCGAGACGAGCAAGCTGTTGCTGCTATGAGGTGGAATGACTTGAAGACGCTTGTAATGAACAAGTTTTGCCCGAGACACGAGCTGGAGAGGATCGAGGTTAACTTTCTGAAGTTAGAAGCGGGTACTATGACCCATCAAGAGTTCACAAGCAAGTTTGACGAGATGGCAAGATTAGTGCCAAGGTTGGTGACACCCGAGGAAGAAAAAGTGAAGAGATACGTTCAGGCCCTTCCTGCTGCTGTAAGGAAGATAGTTAGGCCTCATGTTCCAAAGACGTACCAAGAAGCAATCGACATCAGTGCTATGGTTTACGAAGAATAATATGGCGACAACGGGAGACCGGGAGAAGTTAAAAGGAAGATATCTGAGACTGGAGAAAGTTCAAAGAGGAACGACCGAGATTTTCACAAGAAGAAGAAAGACTCAAAAGGCGACAAGCCTAAGTGTCGTAACTGTGACAAGTATCATCACGGAGAGTGTTGGGTAAAACCAACGAGTTGCTATAGATGTGGAAAGGAAGGACACTACTCTAACAGTTGTCCGGAAACTAAGAAATGCTACGAGTGTGGGAGCCCGGGGCATGTTAAGGCAAATTGCCCTAGGATAGTGAGAAACCCGATACCATTGAGGGCAGTTCCAGCTTCAGGAACCAAGGGTAAAGTTTATACTCTAACTGCTATCGAAGGACCTGATGTGACCTCAGGTACATTTCTCGATAGATAGGTTGCTTGAATACGTGTTATGACTTTAACGTTATTATAAGTTCTATCGATTAGTTTTGTGAATCGCTTGATAGATCGTTAGTTAGGATTGTGAATCCTTTAGATCGTAACTGCCTTAGAAAAATGAACGCTAAACGTTAGAAATCGTCCGAAGATTAAAGATTGCAGCAGTAATGTTTACACTGAGGAAAGGGGAGCATTAATCGAGATTATACACAGAATGTCCAACTAGCTCATTGAAAGTAAGTGATAAATGGTCATAAATTATACTGACTTTGTTGTGGTTAGAATAATAATGTCATCCTACACTAGGCTAGGACTAGTACACCTCTGGTTGTATCAAAGGTGTGGTAGATACGCCGCTGGTACATCTTATATATATACACCTGAGATACAACGAGAAGTGGACTAGAGTTAGTCTTGTGTAAGTAGATAGTACGGGCCACTGTGGAAAACAAATCGGTAGAATTTATGGATATAAATCACTTATTAGTAAGCAAGTGAGGGATTGTTGGAATTCAAGAATGAAGGTCAAGCCATGCAAAGTGTAGATAAACGTTCAACATATGCAAAGGGCAAGAATGGAGCATTAGAAGACTCACGGAGACGCGTTCTTCCAAGAGTTAGCTGAAATGTCATCTGAAGAATCGTTGCGGTTTTGAAGCAAACGAGTTAGAAATAACATCTTTCGATAGAAGCGTTCTAAATGACGGGTTATCGTATGTAGAAATACGTATTGCGATCCTAAATTGCAATTAGAAGGAAGGATTTGGAACAAGATAGTTCCTATAGTAAAGTATTATGAATGCCTAGGTTAGATTCTTAAATCAACCTAGAAAAGAAAGGGGTAAGTTAAGGATATCTCGTTGATGAAATATTCGTAAACGGAGCAGGTTTCGGGACGAAACCTTATTTAAGGGGGGTAGAGTTGTAACATCCCAAAATTTGAGAAATACGTGATTAATGTGATTAATACACATGAGATATGTGTTAGAAAGCTAAACGTGTTAAAACGTTTGAAAAATGCATATTTACCCATTACCGGGTAATAAATCGATAAAAGATAGTATTGATATATGTGTTAGTTGATAACATGAGGAAAGAAAATGAAATAATATGTGTTTTATATCAAAGATAATTGATGTTAGCATGAAAAACGTAGCTAAACGTTTATATGATGGAAATAAATGATAACCGGGAGAAAATGCCTTTACATGATTATGTGATATTAAATACATGTGTAAAAGTATGTTGAATAGCATGGATGCATGTGAACTATTCATTTGATGGATATATATGTAGAAATATGTGTTTGGATAATTATACGTATGAAAAATGCATGCTTAAATAGTTAACAAGAAAGTAGAAGGGTAGAAAGTGTAAATTATGGAAATACACAAATATATATATGTATATACATGATTATATATGACCCGAACCTTCGAGAATGTTAGAAACATGTTTAGGAAGGTTATAAGATGTAAAACGATAGTTACATCGAAAGTTAGAAGCTTAATATGCATAAGATAAAAGTAAAAGGGCTAAAAGTGTAATTTATTTAAAGTTATGAATACTTACGGGTATTATACGTATCTATAACTTTTATAAGTACCCCGAGGCTTATAATATATTATAATAACGTCCTAAAATGATTCGGAACATAAATTGATGTGTATTGTAAAGTTTGAGGGGCCAAATGTGTAAATAATGAAAAATATATATAAATATATATAAAAAATATATACGTATGTATACGTATATCATCAAGAGTGTCCCGAGCCTTAGAAACTTTATTTAACATGTTTTATAATAGTTCGGTGCATAAAATATCAGTTTCGTAGAAATCTGGGGCTTAAAATGTAAATATAAACCTAAGGGACTAAAACTGTCAATTGCCTAAAGATACCAGGCGTATCGCGCGGGATCCCCCTCCCCTTGGCGCGATACGCGAGACCTACAGTGACGCAGAAATTGGACAGGTCGCGATTTAAGCCACGTTTTCATGCTTGGGGGCTACGTTTGATCCGTATACGCGTCAAATTCAGCTGGATACTCACCCCTATACGTGTCTAAACATAAAGGCGACCTCCTCTAGTATAAATACGGATCGAAATACACCGAAATTGATCACCAATTCACGAATTCATCCTCTAAAAACCCTCTTTTCTGCCGGAATCTTCGTCGGAGCAATACGAGCAAACGGTGAGGAGTTAGGAGCCGAATTTCTGCAGTCACTCCTTATTTGGTATGCTTAACAATAACCTCTTTCAGTTTTTGATAATATTGCTTCTAAGTATGATTTCTAAAAATATATAAAAACTAGGGTTCTTGAGCTTGTTTTGATGAAATCGGGTGATCGGGTGGGAATTAGGGTCTGAATTTTTGTAGGTAATCCTAATTTAATGTGTTTTAAGAAAGCCCTAAGTTTATTTCATAATTGGAAAAGGTTTGGTTAAGGTTTTGTAAACGGGTCAAAAATTAGGGTTTTCGTGTCGTTACTCTGCCCAAATCGAGTAAACGGTTTTGAATTAAGCTTTGCCATTTTAAAGGATATTATAAAATGTTATAATGGATAATACCCTAAGACGGTTTTGAATAAAAATGAGTTTTGATAATAAAATGAGAAAAATGGGAAATTAGGGTTTCGGAATATAAATATTTAATATAAAATAATCCGGAGGGTATGGGGACTTGAATTTTGGTATGGTAACATGTTTATATATATAATAAACATATATGGGTTTAAAATGGAGAAATAATAAAATATTAAAGATACCGAGTTAATCGGATATTTAGAAGTTCGTGCGGACCGGAAGGGTAAACGCCTGTACTCTGGGGTTTCTGGCAAAAGCGGGGGTGTCGCCATCCCATCTGGGCAATGGCATCCCAACACTGGGCGATCCCGGAGTGAGCGTTTACTTATAGGAATGCACGTCTTCATATTATCATTAAAAGAGAAGGATAACTGCCTAAAGGGCATTTTGGTCATTTTGACCTTTAAAAAGGGATAAACTTAATAATTGAATATTATTAAGATAATAAGATGTTAAAATAAACATAGGAAGTGTTTATTGTATAAAACCTTGCGTTAACGCCATACGATACGCAAATTAGGTTAAATCGGGAATCGTTGCGGAAGTTCCGTTCGTGTAACGAGTTAAAGACATAAGGTGAGTTCTATGAGCCCACTCTTAAATGTTTTAAATGTTTTAAATGTTTTCGGGCTGATATACATACAAATGTTATAAAATGCATCTAAAAGATTTATAACTGAAATGTTGCCTATCCGAATTATCGGAGTATTAAACTGTTGAATTACCTTTGCGTAAATATATATCAGATTGCTAAGGTGCTAATTGTTAATGGATATATTGAACTGTTAAATTGTTATTGAATTGATATATATACGTGGACTGTTATGGAAATGCATATACGTGAAATATCTTGAATTGATAAACTGTTGAAAGGCTTTTGGGATATATATATATATATATAGAGAGATAAATATATATATATATGGTATATTATGAAATCATTTGTACGTGTTATAACGTAAATATAATGACTGTGATATGATATGTGTTATATTTGCTTCGAAATTAAATAGTCAAGTGATAAAGGGATTATTAGTAAACGTTATAGTGAATATGTATGATTATATGAGAACATGTGATACATTCGCTTTATTATTATGTGGTGGATACGCCGCTGGTACTTCCTATATATAAACATAATAATATTAGTTACCCGGTATATCAGAAGTGTGGAGGATACGCCCTGTATACATACACCAACGGTAAATTGGGGGGTGTCCACGTGTTGCAGTATATGAAGACCTTATCACTGTTTACTAATAATCTTAAGTCACTTGGGTATTTAACTAGGGGCGGGTAGTCGTACATGGAGAGTTATGAGGTAGTGTTGCTCAAGGGGATTGGAGACCACTACAAATAGAAAAGGGAAAAAGCTACTGTCCGTTACAGGGAATGCTCTAAAGGGGTAAACTCGGCAGCTAGCAAATAGGGGAAGGCGGTGCAACTGTCCGTTACAGGGAATGCTCTAGAAGGGTAAACTCGGCAGTTAGCAAATAGGGGAAAGCGGGGCGACTGGCCGTTATAGGGAATACCCTAAAGGGGTAAACTCGGCAGTCCGCAAAGATGGTTTCTCTGCTTATACATTAGCAGGGTTTACACTGGTATTAAATGTTGGGGTTGTAGGAAGGGATAGCGGGATAAATGGTTTTATAGGGGGTGTTTCCTGTTAATGAATATTATGTGTTGTATAATTGTGATATATATTATACTTGATAAATGTCTGTGAAAAAGGGATCTTGCAGGTCCAAGGGTTTTAAACCTCACACCGAGGTAAAACTTTTAAAATATAGAACTCACCAGCGTAAGCTGACCTTTTCCAAAAATGTATGTATGTCAGGTCAGGGTGAGACTTCGACTAGTTACGAGAAGGCCCTGGTGATAAGGGATTAGACGGGCAAGCTATCGGAAGGAAGGAAGGTTGTGACAAGCTGGCATAGATATAGTTATAGCAATAAAACGTAATGATAGTTAGTATTTCCTTATGTAAATTATCTCTTACTTTGTAGTACTTGGCAAATAAATAAAAGTTTAAAATTTCCGCTGCTTAGTAATCTCTGTTGATACCTTGTGTTCATGAGTAAATCCGATTAGTGACCCCTTCTGGAGCCAAGTCTGGAAGTGGGCGTCACAGTTCGACAACCCCGTTTTGTTGGGGTGTGTGGGGGCAAGTGGTTTCCATTAAAATTCCATGCTCATTGTAGAAATCGGTCATGGAATTTGACGTGAATTCACCACCGTTATCACATCTTATTCTCTTGATGGATTTCCCGTATTGGTTTCTGAAGAGGATAGATACCAAATCTATCCTCTGGGCCCAAGCCCAACATGAAAATGGGCCCTGTGGGCTAACATAAGGCCAGGCCCGCCAAATAAAGGCCCAAACTTGGAGAAGAAGCAACAGCTTCTTCTCGACGCACGCAGATAGGCACATGTGCATATACACCCATGTGCAAATCCGTTAGAGCATTTTTAGTCACCCATTGGAGAGTGGCCCCCACTCTAACAATCAGCATTCTTGCATGTGGTCCTAGACCAATAAGAAGACGACACGTAGGACAGAGAAACACCTGAGATATTCTCCCACTCGCCGTGCCATGCACGCGCTGACGTCATAGGGGCTCAAAGAAACCCTAGTTTACTGCCTATAAATAGTAAACTCGGAATTCATAAAGAGGTCAGCTACTCTCTCTCTGTCACTCACTAAAATATTACTTTCATCCGATACTGATTCTCACGCCGGAGGGCCGATACGAGGGTCCCTCTCCGGCTCACCTCGTAACGCCTTGACGTGTTTGTTCATAGTGTGCAGGTTCATTGTCCCAGCTTGCTCACCCTCTCCGGCTCACTCGATTACCTAAGGAACCAGTTGGTTTTGGTTTCTTCATTGGCGCCATCCGAGTTCAAAACCTGAGCTTTTACAGCATTCAGTCTCTGTTTTCGAGTAGCCATGTCGGAATCGTCGCCATCACAAAACTTCGGAAGCACGGGTCGCACCAGGGAGTCCCTGGGACTCCAGGAATACCCGCACATTTCTTCTGGAGATAATGATGTGTCTATTAGTGACCCCACGTCAGTTTTCATCCAAGCAGCGGGAAGCGTGGGTCCAGCTACTTTATCAAATCTGGCTAGCTCCATTTTTCCAGGCATGAACGCGGGAGGACAATCCAGCCCTTATGCTTTTGGCGCTAGTTCCAGTCCAGCATCCACAAGAATGACTCCCGCCAGGCGAAGCATATTTGCGGGCCCAACTATCTCCAACGCTTCTCCGTCGTTCCAGTACTCGGCGGTGTTTCGTCCGCCAAGCTCTTTTGCTACCCCAACCCCAAACGGAACTCTATTGACGGACACGAGTACGGTTGTATCGCAGAGCACTCCTGTGAGCGTCCCGCCGGCGTTCACACCTGCAGGTTTCAATGACCCACCCCCTGAGGTCGCACGGTGGATAGAACACCAACGCCAGTACTTTCAACAACTAAATGAACTTCAGAACGCCTTTCGCTCAAGCGCGTGCTCACAGTTGAACTTTGAACCAATTCCTCCCCAGGGACCTCCACCTACGTCCACATTCTCGGTATTTCCGCCAGTCAGCGTAAACCCAATAGTGCGCCCCGTATACACCGAGCCTAGGCCAACAGCCACTTATGTGCCACCTCCAATCTACCAGTCCGCATACATACCACCGCCTTCCCCGCCGGCGGTGGATTACACTGTTGCTTATAAGCCCACATCTATTGTGGCCCAGTAAAAGTTTATAGCACCCATTGCGCTAGCAAGCTTCCCCGCCAAACTTAAAATGCCTTCAGTAGTTGGGAAGTATGATGGTCTATCTGACCCAAATGACCATTACAATTGCTTTATCAACGCGGGTACTTTGGAGAACCCAGGTTGGACCATCCCTGTATGGTGCCACATGTTTGTTCAGACACTGGTTGGGACAGCGCGTTTGTGGTTCGATTCCCTTCCAGTGGGTCAGATATCAAGTTTTGAAGAGTTAATAGACAAGTTCTTCCAACAATTCTCCCAGCAGAAACGCCACACAAAAGAAAAAGCGGAAATACTTCATATCCGCCGGAGAGACAATGAAACAGTGGAAAGCTTCATCACCAGGTTCAACATTGAAAGCCTCCAGATAGGTGGGGCAACTGAAGATTTGATGATAGCAGGTTTTATTCAGGGAGTAAGGGAGGAGCATTTGGTGAGAAAAATTTTGAGCGGTGGACAGCCACAGACAATGGATGAATTAATATCAATAGCCAAGCAATACGTTCGGGCGGAAAAGACAATCGTTTTGAACAGGGCATACGAGCAAGGAAAAGAACAGGTCAGATCCCAAGATTACAGGAAAGACTTTGGCGGCAGCCGACATTCTCGTAGGAATGAGAGGCGTCCTAACAGCCGCTTTACTCCCTATCAACCAAGTTCTGAGACACAGAGCTCGTTCCACGAAACTCGCCATGGAAGAGATATGTCCGCTGTAAAACGGGAGCAACCCGCATCTTCATCAAACTGGTATCTCCTAAAGTCCCCAAGCGTCATTTTCAAAAGTGAAGATCTAAAGTGGGAGGAGCCAAGGCCCCTAAAAGAAAGCAATACCCGCGATGTAAAAAAATACTGTGACTATCATAAGGGTCATGGTCATGTTACCGACGAGTGTTTCGCACTAAAAAAGCAGATAGCAAAGTATGTGAAGGAAGGAAAATTGGCACATTTGGAAAAAGGAGATGACAAGAAAAAAGCCGACTTTGCGAAATACAAAGACGTCTTCATGATGCGAGGCCGCCCGCGAAGGGAAACAAAGACAGGTCAGCGGGTCGAACCTTGGATGCATGCCCCGCTGACATTTCCACCTCAAATAGGCAACTACAACGAATGTGCAATCACAATTACTCTCCGAATGGGAACCTACAAAATGCGCCGAGTTTTGGTAGATACAGGCAGCTCCGCTGACATCATCTATGAAGAATGTTTCCGGCAATTAGCTCCGGAAGATAGGGACCGCTTGGAACCTGTTTACGAACCCTTAAGCGGGTTCTCCGGAGAAACATGCATGCCCCTGGGGCAAATCGACTTTCCAGTAACAATGGGAGACGGTATCAAGGACAGAACGGTCATGACAACTTTCCTGGTTGTACCGGCCAAAAGTGAGTACAACGCCATAATTGGCAGGCCAACTTTAGGAAATCTCTCCGCTGCAGTCTCCACGGCACATGGCCTGTTAATGCTCCCAACCCCGCGGGGGGTTGCCAAAGTCTGGGCTGATAAACCAATCATGGTGGCAGAAATATCACCCCGGCCGCGCGCACCGCCAATCAATGAAACGGAAAAATGGGTTATCAACCCGCGATTTCCAGAGCAAACAGTTGCGCTGGGGGCCTCTTTGTCACAAAAAGTCAGATATCATCTAAAGCAGTTATTGAAAGAAAATCTGGATGTCTTCGCTTTCTCCCACCAGGACATGACAGGGGTACCGCGCGACGTTGCGGAACACCATTTAAGAATCTATAAAGACGCCAAGCCACACGTGCAAAAGCAAAGACACATGGGAGAAAAAAGGAAAAAGTTCATCACTTCTGAAGTCGAGAAACTTGAAGCTGCTGGAATTGTTCGACAGATGAAGGAACAAACGTGGTTGGCCAACCCTGTGGTCGTTCCAAAGGCGGATGGATCTTGGAGGATGTGTGTTGATTATACCAACCTTAACAAGGCGTGCCCCAAGGACGCATACCCTTTACCGGTAATTGACGTCAAGGTGGACTCTCTGGTTCCATTTCGTTTTAAGTGCTTTCTAGACGCCTACAAAGGGTATCACCAGGTGAAAATGGCTAGGGAGGACGAAGCTAAAACAACATTTTACACTGAGAAGGGTATTTTTTGTTACACAAAAATGCCTTTCGGGTTAAAGAATGCGGGTGCAACGTATCAGCGCATGATGGACAAGGTCTTTGATAAGCAAATTGGGAAAAATGTGGAAGTGTATGTAGATGATCTCGTGATAAAGAGCCTGGAAGAAAATCGCCTATTGCCAGATATCGTGGAAACATTTTCCGCACTCAGGAAAAACAACATCAAACTAAACCCGGGAAAGTGTTCTTTTGGCATGGAAGAAGGAAAATTCCTAGGGGTTATAGTAACAAAAGACGGATTCCGTGTTCACCCAGATAAGGTATCCGCGGTGGTAAAAATGCAGTCTCCAACTTCCCTGAAAGAAGTACAGGCACTCAATGGAAGGCTAGTCGCCATCAATAGGTTCCTATCTAAACATGCGGAACGATCCCTCCCATTTATTTCAGTACTAAAAAGGTGCTTATCAGAAAAGTGCTTTGAATGGACTACTGAAGCAGAGCAAGCTTTCCAGGACCTTAAGGCATACTTGGTCAACCTACCCGCCCTAACGGCTCCGCAAGTCGACGAAACGCTAAAAATGTATCTCTCAGCCTCACAGCGGGCCGTTAGTTCTGTGTTACTAGTTGAGCGAAGAGAAATACAAACTCCAATCTACTACATAAGCCGTGTTTTGACAGATGCAGAGGCCAATTACTCAATACTAGAAAAATTGGTACTTTCACTAGTACATGCCTCTCGCCGCCAGCGGAGGTATTTCCAGGCCCACGACATAGAAATCTTAACAAGCTACCCGCTGCAACATGTGTTAAGGAAACCTGACCTCTCGGGACGCCTCTGTAAGTGGGCTATCGAGCTGGGAGTGTATAACTTAGCATTCAAACCTAGAACAGCTGTGAAAGGCCAGGTTATAGCAGATTTCATCTCCGAGATCCCCGCTGGGACAGAACTTTCACCAGAAGAGCTGTGCCTACCAAAGGTCAAAGAAGTCCCTACAGATCAAATCTGGGAATTACACTCCGACGGCGCTTCCAGCATGGACGGCGTTGGAGCAGGAGTTATACTGATTAGCCCCGCGGGAAAAGAATACGCGCGCGCATATAAATTAAATTTCCGAGCAAGCAATAATGAGGCAGAATACGAGGCTCTGATTGCAGGCCTCAAGTTGGCACTAAGGCACAAGGCCAAGCACCTTCGCGCGCATGTAGACTCGCTTTTGGCGGCCAATCAAATAAACGCGGAGTACGAAGCCAAGGATGAAGCAATGGCAAAATACCTTAGTGTCTGCAAGGCGCTAATTAAAACCTTCGAGAGTTGCGAGATAATTCACGTCCCGCGAAGTAAAAACAAAAAGGCAGATGCGCTGAGCAAACTAGCTTCCTGTTTTGCGGAGCCCCTTCAGAACGTGCATGTGGAAGAAATGAAAGATCCTGCTATTCAAATTCACCGGGTAAACGTAGCCCAACAATCTCCCGAGAGCTGGACCACACCTATCGTAAAATACCTAACTGATGGGAAACTCCCGCAAGATAAAGGGGAGGCAAGAAAGCTAAGAAGCAAGTGCGAGAATTACCAGATGGTAAACGGCGTCCTATATAGGCGAACGTACCTAGGCCCACTGCTCCGTTGTGTAGACCCGGACGAAGCTGGTTATTTGATTAAGGAAATACACATGGGCATTTGTGGTATTCATGCGGGACCAAAGGCTGTGATAGCAAAGCTGAAAAACGCGGGCTTCTACTGGCCGGGCATGCACGCCATGGCGGTAGAAGAGCTGAGGAAATGCATGAGTTGCCAGAAGTACGCACCTATGATCTCCCGGCCAAAAAATGATCTAATTCCGGTGACTTCCGCCTGGCCATTCCAGAAATGGGCGGTTGACATTGTGGGCCCTTTCCCCGAAGCTGCGGGGCGGGTAAAATTCCTAATAGTAGCCGTCGATTACTTTACAAAATGGGTAGAGGCTAAACCACTCGCCACAATTTCCGCAGCACAGGTGAAAAAATTCCTATGGGAGTTCATAATATGCCGCTTCGGCATTCCGCTATACCTGGTCACCGACAATGGGACCCAGTTCGCGGACAAGCTTCTAAAACAATGGTGCGAAGAGCTACAAATTCAACAAATCTTTACTTCAGTCGCACACCCACAAGGGAACGGCCAGGTAGAAAGAATTAACAGAAGCCTCCTGGATGGAATCAAGACCAGGCTGGACTTCGAAGGAGCCTCCTGGGTAGACGAGGTCCCACATGTCTTATGGGCCCATCGAACAATGAAAAAATCAAGCACTGGAGAGACTCCTTTTAGCCTAACATATGGCTCAGAAGCCATGATTCCGGCGGAAGTTGGAATCCCATCATACAGACATCTCAACAGCCACCTGGTTAACAATGATAAGGAGATCCGCCATAACTTGGATTTACTAGAGGAGCGCCGTGAACTGGCCGCTTTTAAGGAGCTGAAATACAAGGAACAACTAAAAAAATACTACAACAAGCACGTCCACAAGGAAACCTTTAAGGAAGGTGAATACGTGCTGAGAAGCAACGAAGCAAGTAGAGCCCTCCCACTGGGGAAACTCGCGCCAAACTGGGAAGGCCCTTACGTAATCAAGAAAGACCTGGGGAAGGGCGCCTACGAATTGGCCCGTTTGGATGGGAAGTCGGTTCCGCGAACTTGGAATTCCGCTCAGTTAAGGAAGTGTTATATGTAAGTTTGCATTGTGAAAAGAAAATTTATCGCATGATCAATGAAAACCTAGTTCTTTCGGGTTCATTCTGTTTGCTGTTTTTACCGGATTTCGATTACGCCAGAAAGGTTAAAATCAATCGATAAATAAAATAAACCCTTGCATAAGTCAAATTGCAAGCTCAAAAGACTTAAGTAAACATACACATTTACTCCGCGATACACCCTAGAAAAAGGAATGTAGATTCGGATACCCTGTCTGCAGCAGGCATTCCCTTTGGCACAAACTAACGTGTGAATCGATACCAGCGCGGTAGAAAGCCGCCTGTATCTTCGCGGGCGCACCCTTGAAAAAGCAAGGTGTCCGCGCAAAGTCACTGATACCTTGACAAACAAATCGAGCATTCAGAATACACATACGCTAATTATAAACAGCTATACGACAAATTTGTAGAATAACAACCAAACACAAGCTTCATTACATAACACAAAAGATATTAAGAATTCTGTGCCCCATGGGCGAAGATTACAATTCAAAAAACAAAAATTACAAAAGGGCTACACTGAAGCCCCTGGCTTTCCACCCGCATTGCTCCCCTCAGGCTCCTGATGGGGACCTCCATCTTTAGATTCATCCCCAGCTTCTTCTGAAGAATCATCAGCGGGGATGAGCAACTGACGCACGCTGGTGACCTCGTCATCAGTCTCCATTTCGCACAGGGTCTGGAAGACAGTGGGACTTTGGTCGCTCAATTCTTGGCCCGCCGCACGGAAGTCACTCTCAACTTTTGGATCATTCCATACGTGGGAATTGATGTTACCCGCCTCCAGACCTACGCGGTACCCAGCGCGCAAACCATCATACTGCCCCAATGCGCGGGCAGCCATCATATACCTATAGAGGGCATTCTGGTAGGAAACGCCTTCCACAGCAGCGCGGTGCGCCCAGGCCATCCCTTCCTCCAACATCCACTTGATGCTGTCCCTGAGGCGGGAGGAGCGATCCTTCTCCGCCACCAGTTGAGCTTCAAGGGCTGTTCGAGCGGCCACCGCCTCCACCAGCTGGGAATCCTTCAAAGCCAGCTCTCCCTCCATCTTTGTGCATAACTGGGTAGAGCGGGCAAGGTCGTCGCTGAGAGTCTGGCGGATCTTCTCAGAATCCGCCAACTCAGACTGAGCGGTAGCAAGCTTAGTCTGGGTAACTTGGAGCTCCCCTTCACGCCTCTGATAGGCGCTGCGAGCTTTGGAGTGGATCTCTTGGGAGCGGTTGAACCTCTCCTTTTCCATCTCCAAGTTGCCTTCAGCGGTCGCCAACTCACCTTTCAACCTGGCGACCTGCGCCGTCGCAAGGTCCGCACGCACCTCCATCTCTCTCCTTTTGGCCTCCGCCTTCCTGGCATCATCGGCCGACTCAAGTGCACGTTTCTTCTCTACAAGAACCTCCAACCTCCTCTCCTCCTGCCAGGCGGTAGGCCTGACGATAACCTTCTCTTCATCAATTTCTTGGCGATGAAAAAGCTCATGCATACGCTCTGCCACCAACAACATCCCCATGATCGCTTCCTCCCGAAGGGTTTCAGTACTCTTTTTGTGTAGAAGCTCCTTGCCCGCGTCAGTAAAGGCATGGTGCAGGAACTCCCGCCTAGAATCATGGGAATCAAGAAGGGTGGTAGGTTGAATGCCCCAGTTCGGCACATAAGGAGCGGGGGGGGGGGGGGGGGCTTTGAGTCTTTCTGAAGTAGCCCTGGTGGGGTACTGCCAAAAGTCGGCAGGAAGACTAGCGGAGCTAGAAGCGGTTTGCCCTGAAGTTTGGGAAACGGGTACCATGGTGCTCTGCAGGTTCGCGGAAGCACCGGCCTCGACCGCTTTGGATTTTTCTTGTTTCCTCAATTCCTCCTCCCACTTAAGGTTCTCGGCCTCCTTCTCCCGTATGACTAATTCAACCCGCGCCTGTTCGTCAGCAGCCGCCTTCTCTGCTTCTTCTTTTCGGCGGGCTTCAACCTCAGCCGCCACCTTCTCCATCTCAGCCTTCCTATGCGCCTCAGCGGCCCTTTTCTTCTCAATCTCCTTCTGGCGGGCCTCGGCCGCCAGCTTCTCTCCCAACTCCCTCTGTTGCCTCTCCACCACATCGTCCACCTCCAAGTCAATTTGTTCAGGAGAGACAACCATATCAGCAAGATTGGCCTCCTCAGCATACCTCTGCAGGGCCTCCTCGGCGGCCTTTCTCCTCTTTTCCGCAGCCTCCCTAACCATCTGAAGCTGGGCTTCCCGGGCCTCAGGGTTAGTAGTATTTACAGAGGTCTGGCGGGTCAGTTCGAGGACGTCCGCCGATTTACCAGCTTCAGGCGGTTTCAAGGTAACCTTAAGACCCGCAACGCTGAAAAAACCCTTGCCTTTACCATGAGGAGGGAGCGGGGGCGGAGAAGCTATTTCAGGATCAACGACCTCAAGATCCTCTGAAAAGGGAAAAGCAATAGAAGTTAGAACACCAGGAGAAAAAGGCAGAACGGAATCCAGAAATCGACAAACACTTACTATTACGAGAATCCAGAACCATTTGGGATACAATCCCCTTCTTCTTTTTAGGACGTGGAGGAGACTTCAAGGCAACAATTTCCTTCCCTTTCCTCTTCTTAGAAGGACCAGAAGAGGCGGAGGCATTCCGCGCCTCCCTCTCTGCAGCCTCACGCTCCGCAGCCTCCCCGATGCTCCAGGAGGTCATGAATTGGGGAAGGATAACCATACCCTGACCACCAGTCTCCTCGCCAGGAAAAATCACCCCAGCAATCCCGCAACCAGGCAGGTAATCTTCCAAATACTCCGCATTAGCTCTGGCGGAGGAACCCTGAAGAAAAAACGACGACAGTAAGCAATTGAGCGGCTAGCAAAACAATAAAAAAGTATAAACCTGCACGTACATCAGGTTTAAGGTTCAAGACGCGGATAGGATCCCAGGACCCATCTAACTGCGGATGAACAAAACAGTGAACGGTCCTGTCCAGTATTGGAACTTCGCCATCCGCCAACCTCTTGGGGACATATCTCAAACCTTCCTTCAAATGTGGGAACAAAAGTTCCATCCACACCACCGGACCTGGCCACAAAAAAGAAAACAGAAAGTAAGAACACCCGCGCCAACAAAAGGGGAAAGGAAACATACCTGGCTCAAGAAAAGTTTGACCAGGGATGAAGCCTGGTCCGGTACCGCCATAAACCACAGGAAGAAAATTCCCGCAGAACCAATGATTGTACCGTGCCAGGCAACATCCTAGCCAAAAGATTTGAACGTTCAGTCGGGAAGATCGTGGATGTCACCTGAAACGGCGGAATTTTCTCTCCGCTCAAAATCTGGAACTGTCCGCTTAAGATCCCATTCGCGGCTCATTCCCAGCCGCACTAACCCGCCTTCCCCAAAAACCTGGAGGTCAGTAGGGTTGTCCTTTAGCCAAAGGTATGGCGGGGACTTCAGTGTGGCGGGCAGTGCAGTCAAGTCGACAATAATATCCGCGCCAATCCGCCTCACCATGTTTACCGGAATAACGCCGGCATTTACAAAGAAGAATTTCTTCCGCCACTGACGGTCTGCGCTAGCATCAGGTTTGGCACCCGCCAAGTTGTCACCACCCCGTTTATCAAAAGTGTACCAGTCCCCCTTCTTCACCAGTTTAAAGAAGGCTTTGAAAAGTTCAATAGAGGGCGTCCGCCGAAGGCTGCGGAGAACAAATTCGAAATGAAAAACCTTGGCCAAACCAAGAGGATGAAACTGAGAAAGATGAATCTGAAAAACCTCAAAAACATGGGCACAGAAACCAGACATGGGGATTCTGAGATGAGAGAAGGCAAAAAAATCAGAATACAAGGCAATTTTGTCCTCAGGACAAGCAGTGATCAAACTGCCTTGCCTCGGAAGAACGGCCCCAT
Organism: Deinandra increscens subsp. villosa; assembly: GCA_039602395.1. Lineage (NCBI taxonomy): Eukaryota > Viridiplantae > Streptophyta > Magnoliopsida > Asterales > Asteraceae > Deinandra > Deinandra increscens. The sequence continues at coordinate 54,925,075 of JBCNJP010000008.1, forward strand.
ACTTCTTGTCAGAAAGACCATAGGAGCCCAGGAAAGACGTAAAGTCTGCCTCCTTCCAATCTAAGGGATACTTGGACATCACAGAAGCAGCCATGGCCAAGTATAACGAGAAAATGTAGTCTCGCAGCAAAGAAGGAGGAAGGAAAGGAAGAAAATGGCAAAGAAAAATTCTAGGGTTTTCGGAAGAAGAAGAAGGTAAAATTTTATGGGGGGAAAAGAGGGTTTTTATACTAAAAACCCGATCACTTCCGCGCAATCTAGACCGTCGAATTCGAACGGACAAAACAAGAGGATGGCGACACGTGTCCCTGACAGTTGGCAAAAAGTAATGGAGATCGTGCGCGTGCCCGACGACGACACGTGTCCCTGCGAAACAGTATCCTGCAGGAGTGACATCACGCCATCGCCGTAAAAACTGCACTGATAAGTGACGTTTGGTAACCAAGCATTTAATGAAGTTGTCTCCTGGTCAGCTATTCTACTTATCGTCACAATCCACTTATCAGGCACCAGTTCCCCAAGAAAAATATATATAAATTCAATCAGAAAATAGTCCGCGTCCGCATAGCCAAGGAACTTGTGAAATGCCAATAGAAATTATTTTCTGCGTTAAGTCACCTCCCACAACAATAAAAAGAGCATGATCATCCGCCTTCACTTCCGTGCATCTTGTAAAACTTTAACCATGCAAGAAAAAGGACCAGCGCGGATAATACAAAATCTACCCACCAAGGACTCCCTAAAAGACATGAGCAAAAAACTCCCGCCAAAATACTACTTTCTTAGTCCCGCGCTAATCCTTACGCACAGGACTAGGGAAGACTTGAAGAGGATAGATACCAAATCTATCCTCGGGGCCCAAGCCCAACATGAAAATGGGCCCTGTGGGCTAACATAAGGCCAGGCCCGCCAAATAAAGGCCCAAACTTGGAGAAGAAGCAACAGCTTCTTCTCGACGCACGCAGATAGGCACATGTGCATATACACCCATGTGCAAATCCGTTAGAGCATTTTTAGTCACCCATTGGAGAGTGGCCCTCACTCTAACAACCAGCATTCTTGCATGTGGTCCTAGACCAATAAGAAGACGACACGTAGGACAGAGAAACACCTGAGATATTCTCCCACTCGCCGTGCCATGCACGCGCTGACGTCATAGGGGCTCAAAGAAACCCTAGTTTACTGCCTATAAATAGTAAACTCGGAATTCATAAAGAGGTCAGCTACTCTCTCTCTGTCACTCACTAAAATATTACTTTCATCCGATACTGATTCTCACGCCGGAGGGCCGATACGAGGGTCCCTCTCCGGCTCACCTCGTAACGCCTTGACGTGTTTGTTCATAGTGTGCAGGTTCATTGTCCCAGCTTGCTCACCCTCTCCGGCTCACTCGATTACCTAAGGAACCAGTTGGTTTTGGTTTCTTCAGTTTCCTATCATTTTGTGAAAGTGAATTAAACATTTGCCAATATCACTTTTATGTTTGATAAGAAAAACCCACACGGATCTACTAAAGTCATCAACTATAGTAAAAAAAATAATTGGCCCCCGAAAATGAAGGTGTGCGATATTTTCCCCACACGTCGCAATGTAATAATTGAAAACATTCTTTTGTCGTAATGTAATAATTGAAAACATTCTTTTGTTTTAATTGAGCTAATAGGAAAAGCTGACCTGGTGTGCTTGGCCCTTGAACAAGACTAGGGAAGACTTGAAGAGGATAGATACCAAATCTATCCTCGGGGCCCAAGCCCAACATGAAAATGGGCCCTGTGGGCTAACATAAGGCCAGGCCCGCCAAATAAAGGCCCAAACTTGGAGAAGAAGCAACAGCTTCTTCTCGACGCACGCAGATAGGCACATGTGCATATACACCCATGTGCAAATCCGTTAGAGCATTTTTAGTCACCCATTGGAGAGTGGCCCTCACTCTAACAACCAGCATTCTTGCATGTGGTCCTAGACCAATAAGAAGACGACACGTAGGACAGAGAAACACCTGAGATATTCTCCCACTCGCCGTGCCATGCACGCGCTGACGTCATAGGGGCTCAAAGAAACCCTAGTTTACTGCCTATAAATAGTAAACTCGGAATTCATAAAGAGGTCAGCTACTCTCTCTCTGTCACTCACTAAAATATTACTTTCATCCGATACTGATTCTCACGCCGGAGGGCCGATACGAGGGTCCCTCTCCGGCTCACCTCGTAACGCCTTGACGTGTTTGTTCATAGTGTGCAGGTTCATTGTCCCAGCTTGCTCACCCTCTCCGGCTCACTCGATTACCTAAGGAACCAGTTGGTTTTGGTTTCTTCAGTTTCCTATCATTTTGTGAAAGTGAATTAAACATTTGCCAATATCACTTTTATGTTTGATAAGAAAAACCCACACGGATCTACTAAAGTCATCAACTATAGTAAAAAAAATAATTGGCCCCCGAAAATGAAGGTGTGCGATATTTTCCCCACACGTCGCAATGTAATAATTGAAAACATTCTTTTGTCGTAATGTAATAATTGAAAACATTCTTTTGTTTTAATTGAGCTAATAGGAAAAGCTGACCTGGTGTGCTTGGCCCTTGAACAAGAGTCACAAAAATTGTTTCTAAAGTCGGAAGAGACATTTTTAAGAAAATGAACCTGGGTAAGTTTTTCTGTAGACGCGTTGACCCAATCTCTTGTGCCATGTTTCGGTAGTTACTTTCAAGGCCTTTCTTTCTTCTCCGAAAATTCCCATTCGGTATAGACCTTTCTGCACTCACCCGCACCAATCAAGTTTCCCGAACTAAGTTCTTGCATAACACAAAAGTCGGGGAAGAAAGTCACGGCACATTGGAGACTTTTTGTAAGACGGCTAACAGAAAGGAGGTTACAATTGAAACTAGAAACATACAAAACTCCTTCAATTTCTGTGCCTCCCGGTAGCGTATAATCACCTCTACCTTCGACGGGAACGGCATCACCATTCGGAATTATAACGGGGTTCATGGGTGTTTTTCCTTTTATTTTTAAGAGAGTCAGCTCTATAGGTTATGTGTTCCGTGGCTCCTGAATTAATGATCCATTCACCACCTTGATTTAGCTTACCCGTCATATTGGCGACCGGTTGTGTTTCATCATTTTCCATGTTGTTAGCCTCCGCCAAAGAATTGAGAAATGTGTTGAATTGATCACTTACGAGGCCTGGGATAGAGCTTGATTCAGGCCCGATGCAAGCCGCTCTCGGCTTCGTTTTGTCATTTTTTCTTTTAGTTGGGCACGAATCTGGGTAAACGGCTCTCTTAAAACATCCATCGTGACTATGCCCATAATTATTGCAGAGAGTAGAGTGTTGCAATTCTTCTCCACGCCTTTGGTTCCTTGGGAAAATTCCCTCTCGTTGCTGGCTCAAAGGGATTTCATGTTTCGAATGAACGAACACCTTGAAAGTTGACGCCTTTATTGGCCTGAAGGGATCACTCCCTTCCGTTTGAGCCTTGTTAGCCATGGCTTCCGACCAAGAGGTATGGCGTATCGCTGTGAATGGGTTTTTGAAGGTCAATCCTGCTCTGATGCCATCTAAGAATTGATGGAAACAAAAAGGTTTTTATTGATATATTTTCTTGATGCATACAATGAAAAACATACGCCTATATATAACTATTGAAGATCAACCAAAACAGGGAAATGTAAAATTATAGGACCGAGGATTAGGGGCTGAGAATTAGGAGTCAATAATTGAGAGCAAACAAAGAAAGTAATAAAGGTGATTGATGCACCAGTATGGAAGGTGGTTGACCATGAAAATCCAATACTTAGTTATTATATAGGTTAAACTAGGCGGTCATGAACGCACATTATGAGAATGACATCGACTAGGTTAAGTATGTAGAGGGAAAGCGTATGAGGTTAACATGTCCCCATTTTAAATATCAAAATAGATGAAAAAGTACCATGTGAAAATGTATTTGAATGCCATAGAAAAGTTAAATGAATGTTAGAAAACATGAAAATGAATTTACATAAATTGTATTATCAAAATATGAAGCTGTAGAAAATGTCAAAATGATGGGGAAAAAATTATAAGTATATCATATTTAATTTTAACTCGGCTTGGTATTTAATAAAGTTTACATCAAAAGGTAGCTAGGATCTATTTTGAGTAAAACTTGTACTAAAATGTAAATAAGGATAAGTATGTCACAATGTTATATCCAATATTTAAGAAATATTATTTTAAAAGTTATAAAAGAAAATTTTAATATATGTAAAATAATTTATAAAAATCAAATAATAAAAAATTAAATAAAACGAACTTTAGGTGAGAGTTGAAAAAAAGTTTAATGAGAAAACTTAAAACTACAAAAACTTGGTTACAATAGTGTGCGTTAAAAGAAAAGGCAAAAGTTTAGAAATAAAACTTAAAACCATAGAACTTTAATTATCCATTACTCATTATAATTTATTATATTACAAGCAATTCGACCCGCGCCTTGCGGCGGGTCGAAAGTGTTAGAAAGTACTCGATCAAAATCGCGTTTAGCTGTTCTCTAAATTATGTTCCCTAAATTCTATTTAGATAAATAGTTTTGCGGATTCGACCTAAAACAGACACGAATCGATTTATACTAAACCCTAACCCGTGAATTTCGGGTAGAGTTCATATTGAATCTTCGATTCATGTCAGAAATTCACACCCCTTAAATTGTTAACTATACACACCCTTAAATTGTTAATGGTAGAAAATTACCCGCCCGCGTTGCGGGGCGGGGCGAGAAATCACATTGTAAAGTATAAGAATGGCCCAAGCGCGTTGCAGCGGGTTTATTTGATACCAGATGTGTCTACAACCGGCATTGATTTCTTGTAGATTTTACCACCCAAACGTTGTGCCGGAAATAATGCGAGTACACAAAACAGTTACATTGCCAGAGTGTAACGTAAACAAAACGCAAATAATAAAACTCACAATGACATTAAACTGTTAATTGCAAAGAGTGTATCGTATCACAAACACAAATAGCTCAAAAACTTTGTTATTAACATTGTCCCCTAATACTCTGCCTCTTGGGAGTTTTTGTAAAGATAACTTTTAAAATTTAAAAAATGGAAAAAATATGTTTTGGGTTAACCCAACCCAAGCTAAAGGCTTACCACAGAACTACAGAAGGCTACCTTTTGAATAGTCGCCTCAACATCGTTGGTGGGGTTGAATCATTTCACAGTGCCTGGCCAAAAAAAAATATCACTAAAGAATTTAACCACAAAATAAATAAATGACACATTAATCAAACAAAGGAACTACCTGGTTCCATGTACGATTGGCATTTATAATATTAAACATAGTAATAACAGTTACCACTCTAAGGCTATCCGTAGTGGATGAAGCCCCGGGTGAGGGGTTATGCGCCATGTGGCGGATGACGTGGAAATGGAGGGTTATGAGGTAAGGTGTGTAGTGGGGGGTTATGAGGATGGGGGTTATGAGGTATGAGGTGTACCAATAAGAAAAAAGCAAAAAAAAAAAGAAAAAAAAAACATGAAACTCCTCCTCCTTCAACGGCGCCATTAACATGGCGCTTCTTCAAATTTTGGCTAAGATGGCGCCCCCGGGGGTGAGTGCGGGCGTTATGAAGGGCGCTATGGGCTCCATGGCGCCCCTATGGAGCCCCACAACGGATAGCCTAACTGTGGACTTTTGTAAATGTAAAACAAAATTGTAATCCTCTGTTCAAAATCAAAACAAAACGTTGTTCAAAATCAAGATGAAACAGATCAGTCGTAAAATTATAAAATTTCAATGCCATCTACAAATCAAAATTTCAGATTAAATTCAGAACGAACTGATAAAACATTATAGTGCAATGTGGATCTTACATAAAAATAAAAAAATAAACAATAGTGCGAAAATTGAGAAGAGAAATTACCTTGAGAGAATTGAAGTAATCTGAGCTTGATTTCCGTATGTATAAACTCCTCCATTGTAGATGACTATTAATTCAAAACTCAATAAAAAGTAAAAATGTAAAATTCAATTTTAGTTGAGTACAGCTATATATATTGGGAAGTGGGAAGATACATAATATTACTATTACTATTATTATTAAATAAATATAAAATCAAAACACCTAAAATTGGGACCGTATGAAACGAACTCAACTTTCTTGTAAATCGATTTAAAATTCATACATAAAATATGAAATTAGTCATAGTTAAATGATAAATGACAATACCAGAATCGATCAACGAACAGAAGTCGAAAAATAGGCATCAACGAAAACTTATTATTAACCTTTCACGAACGTCGGAGCTTCAGAACGTCGGCACCTCATCGCTATGAAACCGGCGAACGACAACCGTCTCCGGAAGCAGAGCATCGACGGAAGCTTCGCGTCGGAAACGGACCGGCAAACTAAAACCGGAGGCGGAGCATCGACATAAATCCATTTGCAGATACCGTAGCCAGATATCTCTACTCAAATCCAGAGAACAAAGATAGATCTTTGCTCAGATCCGGAGAGCAAAGACAACGATGATATCGGAAAAAAGAATCGGAGGTGGAGGCAGAATCGTCAAACGGGAGAGATGAGAAAGATGAGATATGCCAGTGGAGGCTTTTGAGTTTGAACTGGATGTATCATCAAGGAAATGAGAAGGCAGAGAAGATAGAACATGTGTAATGATGACAACCCATATTGAGAGAAAGAAAGATGCTCACGTGAAGCAACACCCACACATCCGATCATAGAGCATCACCGACAGAAACAACAAATGAGAACAAAGAGAAACGATGATGTGGCCTTAACAGTAACCCTCAGTGTACAACTCAGCAATTGAAATTGTTATATAATTAATATGGGAATAGTAATTTCAAGTATTTAAAAGTAATCACGATTCATATATGTTTTAATTTTTTTTGAAACGGCAAAAATTTTATAAAAAATGAACACAAAGGCCAAAAGGCCAAATACAACAAAAAATAAAAGAGCTTACATTTTTAGGAGAGAGTTAACTAACCACTCTGTCCAAGTAAGACAACATTTTCTATTCCTATTAGAGAACCAAAAGAAAGAGAATAAAACAATATTATCAAAAATATCGGCGTTCCGGACTCTTGTCAAATTGAAAATTTTGCCGTTCCTCAATAGCCAAATAAACCACCACGACGAAAAGCAGATGAGTTCAATAACTTCCTTCTTTTTACGAGAAATAGAAGCCGCGTCAATAAGATCAATTAATCCGCTAGGATGCAAAGGAGCAATGCAACCAACATCTAACCACTTACCAATTTGACACCAAATCTTGTCAGCAACCTCACACAAACCAAAAATATGAGCACACGATTCTACCGAAACCCCGCATGTCGCACACAATATATTAGGAATTTCCTAACCTCTTCTACTTAAATTCATACAAGTAGGCAACCGATCAATCAAAATTCTCCATGACAAAATATTTATCTTTTTCGGAATGAATCTATTCCATCTAGTTGCAACTTCACACTCAAGGAGCAAGACCCATCAATAATCTTCCTGATAAACTTCACTCAGAATTCAGTATCACCATCTAACGCCCAATCCCAACAATCTTCGTTGGAATTTATTGTCATCGAGGAGACCAAAGCCATAAGATCCATAAGGTCCGCATGCTCGCGACCCCCCTTTATCAGCCGAGACCAATTCCAAGAGTTATCCACCAATTTATCCCGAACGCAACACTCCTTTTCCACATCCAGCCGAAAAAGCCTATTAAAACGATCACAAAGGAAAGCCTTTCCAACCCAAACGTCTTTCCAAAACAATGTACGCATACCGTTACCAATACTTTTTCGGATAGATGAGAGAGGAACAATATCTTTCTCATGGAAAAGGGAAACCGTCTTACGAATTCCATTCCAAATCCCACCTCGATTGGTCAAGCGATTATCAAACAAGCACTCTCCATGAATATTATTCACAACCTTAACCCAAATAGCGTTGTTGTTTTTAATAAACTGCGATCGCCATTTATACAATAAAGCCTAATTCATGGCTTTAAGACTCCCAAATCCTAAACCACCAACCTCCTTTTCAGCAAGAACGCGTTTCCAGTCGACCCACGCCATTTTCCCAGCATTTTTATCATCTCACCAAAAATAATTCGCCCGAAGGGATTCAAGAGTCTTTAAAATTCGCCAAAAGGAATTCCAAGATATTTAAAAGAAAAACATTCTTCTTTGCATCCCATAATTCTCGCCATGTATTTGATCTCAGGTTGCCCAACACCTATCCCAAGAATCGACGATTTTTGGAGATTAAATTTTAAGACCCGAAGCCAAATAAAAGCAATGGAATGCGTTTATCAAATTAACCAGATTCGATTTACTCCAATCACCAACAACATTAACATCGTCAGCATAAAAAAGGTGCGAAATAATCAGATCATTAATCTTAGCTCCATGAAACAAACCTGCCGAAATCACCTGAGAAATTGCCACACGAAGACACTCCATCGCGATAATAAATAAAAAAGGAGCCATCGGATCTCCTTGTCTAAGCCCACGTTCCAGAACAATTCCTTAGTAGGACTCCCATTAACTAGAACCGAAGCCCTAGCCGAGGATAAGCAAGCTCGAATTAAACTAACCCACATTGGACCAAATCCCATAAACACCATAATATCAAAAAGGTAATCCCAAGATAAAGAATCATAAGCTTTGGGAAAGTCAATTTTAAACAACATCAACTTTTTTCTTTTCCTCTCGTACCAATCGATCATTTCATTGACAATAAGCGGGACATCCAGAATTTGCCGACCTTTGATAAAAGCCGATTGTTCTGGACTAACAATCTCATCGATAATTGAGGCCAACCTGCAAGCCAAAATCTTGGATATGATTTTATATTGAATACCAATTAAGCTTATAGGTCGAAAATCATTAAACATAACCGGATCCTGACACTTCTGGATAAGAGTGAAAAAAGAAGAATTGCACCCGACAGAAAATGAAGCTATCGAGAAGAACTTGGTCACAAAACCAATGATATCATTTTTCAAAAGCTCCCAATTCGATTTTAAGAAACCAAACGTGAAACCGTCCGGGCCAGGGGATTTGGAACTACAACACGACCACACCGCATCTTTAATTTCAGAAGAAGAAGGGATCGACTCCAATATCCTCACATTCGCTTCCGAGATCGTACGAAATTTTTCACACATATTATTCATTTTGATTCCTTTAAATCCAATGAACTTAGACTTAAAAAATAAAAAAAAAACAGCTTTAATCGTATTGGGATCCCCAACCCACACCCCATCAATTTTGACACCCTTAACTGAAGAGTACCGCCTTTTTTTGTTAACAATCCCATGATAAACACCGACGCCTATTTCCCAAAGTCTCATCCAAACCCGAAGCACGCTCAATTTCACGATCAACTTCCTCCAGCTCATTTCGAAGTTTCCGAATCGCTTGATCACGAGAAGGCCTATTACGACGCCACAATTTTATTTTTCCTTTGAGATCTTTTAACTTATTCTTAAAGTTGATCATTTTGCAGTCCGACGCACCGTAATCACCCACACCCCAAGATGAAATGACAAAACGATTAAAATCTTCCTCCGCGAGCCAAGAGTTATAAAATTTGAATGGCGAAAACCCACCTCTTTAGTACGAAGCAAAATAGGCCGATGATCCGAAAAAGATTTTTCCAAAGCGATTGATTCAATATAAGGATACACCGTTAACCAATGGTCTGAAATCAGGAATCTATCCAATTTACTTAATTTAGCATTATGAACATCCACCCGAGTAAACTTATAACCTCCCAATGGAACATCCCATAACGAAGAGGCATCAATAAACTCATTAAAATTAGAGGCGTTTACAGACAAAAAATGCATATCCCTTTCTTTCGTCACTAGAGCGGACCGAGTTAAAGTCACCAAAAACCATATACTTCCCCACATGAGCTTCCATGAAACCAAGAATAGTATTCTAAACTTCAACTTTACGAGACTCCGATTGAGGAGCATATACGTTAACTAGAAAACAAAACTGTTTTGATTCAATCCATTCAGCACCAATAATGAGAACGTTATCCAACTTAAACACCTCCTTTTAATTAAAATAACCTAGATCCCAAATAGAAAGGAGGCCACGCGAATGCCCGTTAGAAAGAATATACTCAAAATCGAATTTATTATTACCCCAACATGCACGAATATTGACAATGTTAACAGACGACATGAAAGTCTCCTGAAGACCCATGAATCTAACCGAATGAAAAAATGCTAGATTCGCCAGCTTTTTGCGTTTGGACCCGCTCCCGATGCCACTAATATTTAAGGATAAGACATTCATTGATCAACCATAGACACACTCAACCGATGAACCACCTTTTGTAAATCATTTTCGTTTCCCTCCATATCAAGGCCCATGACATTACCCATATAAGAATTGATATCAAATCCTTGATTTGTCATTCACCCCTCAAAGGGTATATATACAAGTGTACAATAACGGAAGGTAATATTTCCCAATCATTACAATAAATACAATTGATATGGGAAATATATTATACCTTATATACATTTGGCAACTTATAAGTACAATCTTTAAAACATAAAGAACAACTTTTATTGCATATCATACAACCATCTTAACTTTTTGGGTACAACCTCTCTATAGCACAAATGAATATGTAGCTTCCAAGTCATTTTGTACAGCTCCATTACCTTATATCTATTCAGAATCAGTGAGCAGGTAAGGAAGCAGGTGAGCAACCCCTTCAATGTCACATTTTCTAGACCATGCCTCTAAGATCTTCTCTCACGCCTCATGTATCTCTATCGATTGAAGATGTACCAATCCTCTTCAGATTTTGGAAGCCCTAAATCATTAATGTGATTGCTTGCTTCTCTGGTACCCCACCGTTCTCATGCTCTGATCGTCCCTCTTCTTTCTTGATCTACTTTTCTGGTGTCGTTGTTTGGATTCGACCTCCAGGTTCGTTTCTTAACACTGATTGCGGTATTTTATCTTTAATCTCATTTGTCTTGCTTAGGTTTTTGGCGGCTAATCTCTCTGTTTTTTGGCTTAGGGCCTCTAAGAGAATTGCAAAATTCGTTTGACAATCTTTGTTTTCAGACTTTAGGTTGGAGCGGCTTCCACTGTCCACATGTATGTTTCCATTTGGTTTCCCTCAGACCTCAGTTGAAGTTCTATTTGTTGTTTAAGGTGGTTGGGTTTTCTTATTACAGGTGTTGGTACACTCCACCATGTTTCGTTGATTAGATTTTAGATACATACGTTTTTTGTGTTTGATCATTTTCGAATTTCATATCAATCGCAACTAAATTTATGTTCCAGTTTGTTGTGTTTTCAAGTTTCATGTCAATTGAGCACCATTTTCATATGAACTGCATATCATTTTTTTTCTAGCCACACTTATTATTTATTCAATTGAATGTTAATCTTTGTTGCAGGTGTATGTGCTCCTGCTTACCCCAAATTTGCGCCTTCTCCTGTTAGTTATTCTACAGTACATCATTGATATGGTAGGTTTTGTTCACCTCAGGTTTTCTTGAGCTCTGTTTGTTGATGTAGATTGATTTTGTTTGAGATAGAGTCCAACATTTACTTAATAGTAGATTTGTAAAGGTAGATTTGATAGCATTCAAAAAAGGTATAGACAAACCAAAAATTTTGTTCTATTAGTCAAGCACTTAAAAAAAGAGACCGAGCAATGCTCTTCATATTTAGCATATCAGCCTTGAAGTGTTTGTGTGATGTAGATATGATAATTTACATTGTGACAATGTGACCTTTCAATGCTATTTTAATTGGTGAAGATTTCGAGCTTATAAGCTCTTACCAATATGGTACTCTTTCTATTTTTTACACAACTTGATAATCAAAGTTGCTGTTTATAGCAGCCCAATGTTATTTTGTACAAGAATTTACACACATAATGTGTTCCTTATTGGTTTGTAGGTTGTGCGTCTTGCTGCTCTTGATTTGAAGGTACCATATATTTACTTTACCGCGATTTTATATATAAAAACCTTAGTCAGGATAGAGTTATTAGCATGGTCGTTGATGTGTAGATGTTTATTTAACAATTATTTTTGAGCCACAAAGCACTCAAAAACAAATTTATCAACATAATCAGTCCCTAGGTATCTCACGGGTTTTAATAATTATGACTTTTGCCGCCGCTGAATGGTGGTTTGAACGTATTTTGTAATACAACAAAATTTTAATACATTTTATACCAACAAGATATGTTAAAGAGGCTTTAGAAAACAATTGCATGAAAGAGCATGGATTCTCTAATATTTATCCATAATTAACAACCATTGAATGAATTATGAACATATGAGTCCATACCTAAGGTGCATAGCTAACAACAGTACTGGTAGTGCTTGGGATTGGGAGGATAAGATGTATGCAAACTTTTTCATTTAACTCCAAACCCATTTATCCATAGCTAAGGTGCATAAAACCATATTCTGAGCCCATCTGGGCCAATTTTAAAACCGGATTGGATCAAGTCAAACTAATTTAAAGTCAAAATAGATCAAACCCTGATTGGATTACAACCCAACTTAGAACAAACGTTTGAGCATGAGAAATTTGCCAATGATTTGGGTTTAGAGTCTGAAATGTGAATGTGTAATAGCTTTCCATAGTTGCCCTCATAATTAGGAAGCAACGATGGATTCTTTTTTTCAGTGTGCTCACTTGAGCGAAGTTTAACGGCAGCTCACAAGTAGTGTTATGCTCTTACGATCCACTCAAAAGTCGGATTTGGTCTTCGTTGCCTTCAGCCCTTTATCCAAGGTTAGTTCTAAAGATCACATTATTCAAACAACTCTTCATACTTATCTAGATATATAATGTTATTGCAGCTCCTCTTTATATTATCTAAGATTTTGTTATATACTGTGACCTTTATTAATTAGAACACATTCCAAAGTGATTGATTAAGTTTGATACTTTGAGTTAACAATTTTTTGATTTTCTTTCGCTTATACTGAGCCTTGGATTTCTCAGAAGTGAAGATATCTTAGAGAGCTTCCTCAGAAAACTATCATACTCAGCTACATTCACGAAATGGGTCATTGAATGTTGTTAAATTTATGGTACTACATTCACGAACAGGCTTTCACCCGTGCATTTTGTCTCATTGATCGGCTAACCAAGTTTCTTACTATCGATAGATTTGTAGATGGTTCACGACAATACATTATTTGAGTTTGTGATATATGAGTTAGGGCTGGTTCAATTATATATAATGAAAAAATAAAAACCAAAACCCACATAAAATCCTGTAATTCATTATCTAAACCTTAATATGAGAAAGAGCCTTTTTTTATATTTTTATGGTTTGGCTAACCGACTTTTTAAAACGGTTTGACTCCGTCGCGAAGCGCGGGTCGACCCACTTGTACTATACATAATACATGCTAATACACCTCCTTAGTCTAAGGTGGAGGCTGACGGAGACTTAGACTGGACCGAAAATCAAGAAATAAAACCCGAGGTAGCCCTTTGGTAAAAATATCTGCAATTTGGTATCGTGAGGGCACATGTAGGACCCGAACTTGCCCTTTCTGGACCTTCTCGCAAACAAAATGAACATCCATCTCTATGTGTTTTGTCCGCTGATGTTGAACCGGTTATTTGTCAAGTATATCGCACTTACGTTGTCACAATACACGTGAGTAGCTTTGGTGGGGGGGGGGGGGGTTCAACTCGAGAAGAAGGTTCCGTAGCCAACATATTTCCGAGATGACGTTAGCCACGGCTCGGTATTCGGCTTCCGACTAGACCTGGAGATTGTTGGTTGTCGTTTTGAAGACCAGGATATTAGACTGTTTCCCAGATAAACACAATAACCGGAGGTCGAGCGTCGAGTGTCGGGGCACCCATCCCAGTCGGTGTCCGTCTATGCCAAAAGGTTTGAGTGGGGGGCAGATTTGGTGATGGAGAGGCCGAACTCGGATGTGCCCTTTATGTATCGTAGGATCCGTTTTAGTGCATTCCAGTGATCCGTACATGGTGAATGAATATAAAGGCAAATTTCTTGGACCGCATAGGATATATACGGTCGGGTAAATGTAAGATATTGAAGAGTACCACACAAACTTCTATAAGTGGTTACATCATCGAATGGTGTACCTGCGGATTTGCCAAGCTTGGCGTTGTTGTCGACAGGGGTGGCGGCCGGCCTGCACGAGGCCATGCCGGCACGCTCCAGAATTTCAAGCGCATATTTTTGTTGTCTAAGAAAAAGACCGTACGGGTTTCGCATCGCAGATATCCCCAAGAAGTAACTTAAAGGCCCCAAATCCTTCATGGAGAATTTATGAGATAGGCGGCTCATGAGTTGTTGATGAAGAGTGTCCGAGGAGGTTATGAGGATTATATCATCCACATAGAGGAGTATGTAAGCAGTGTCACCTCCTTGCTTGTATATGAATAAGGAGTGAGCAGAGATGTTATGATGAAACCCCATGTCTGTTACATAATCAGCGAAACGCTTGTACCAAGCCCGAGGGGCCTGCTTTAGGCCATAGAGAGACTTTTTCAATAAGCAAACATGATCTGGAAAATTTTTGTCTCTAAACCCGACTGGTTGGTGCATGTAGACGTTCTCTTTTAAATGCCCATGAAGAAAGGCATTTGTGACGTCAAGTTGATGGATTTTTCCATGAGTGAGCAAGAGCAATGGATAGCACGGTTCGTATTGTTGCGGGTTTGACGACAGGGCTGAAAGTATCTCCATAATCGACTCTGACCTGTTGAGACCTGCCATCACAAACCAACCGAGCTTTGTATCGCTCAAGAGACCCGTCAGAATTAAATTTATGCTTATATAACCACATGCAACGTATTACATTCATATGAGGTTTGCGCGCGACTAAAGTCCACGTTTCATTTTTCATAAGGGCATCATATTCGTCGTGCATGGCTCGGTTCCAATCGGGTTGGGAGAGGGCGTCTTTTGGATTACGAGGAATAGGGGTGATGGGAGTGGCATGAAGGTTGAACAATTGCTTGGGTTTGATAATGCCATACATGCTTCTGGTGTGTATTGTGCGGTTTTGGTGGGGATGGGGGGCAATGTTTTGAGGCTGTATAGTGGTGGCAGAGGATGATTGGGGCACAGAAGAGGTGCTAGATGAGGCTTGGGATTGGGCCGGTGAAGTGTGGTCCGGCGGGGTTTGTTGGACCGAGGGGGTGGACGGCAGAGAATGAGGAGGGGTTGAGTGTTGGGGGGGGGGGGGGAGGGAATTAGGTGTGTGGCTGGTTGGTGAGTAGGTTGGATTCAGATGGGGTCGGATGGGTGGTTGTTGAGGATGACCACATGTATGGATGGGAGTAGTCTGTGAATGATTTATAGGATGATGGTGGGAATTGAAGCTTGGAGAATGGAAATTTGACTTGTCAAATATGACATGTCGACAAAGAATTATTTTGTGGGATGTTAGATCATAACACTTGTATCCTCGATGGTTGGGAGGGTAATCGAGGAAGACACACGGTGTGGAATGGGATTGAAGTTTGTTGATGATAGATGATGGGAAGAGGGGGTAACAGAGACAACCAAAAACTCGAAGATGAGAATAGGAGGGTTGTTTTTGAAAAAGAAGTTGGGTCGGAGTGGAGCGGGGGGGTGTTTTTGTTGGGAAGTATGTTGAGAATGTAAGTTGCCATCGAGAGGGCGTGATCCCAAAACTTTGGGGGGGGGGGGGGATGAGTGTGCGAGGAGCGTTCGAATGATGTTGTTTATTGAACGTATTTTACGCTCTGCTTTGCCGTTTTGAGAACTAGTATGCGGACATGAGAAACGGAAGGACATGCCGTTAGTGGCACAAAATTGTTTAAAGTTTGTGTTATTATATTCCGTTCCGTTATCACATTGAAAGTTTTTTATGTTTCGTTCGAATTGGGTTTTAACATGGGACGAGAATGTGAGAAAGATGGCAAAGGCTTGTGATTTTCAAGCAAGGGGAAAAGTCCATAGGAAATCGGTTTTGTCATCCAAAAAAAGTATGTAATATCGATGTCCGCTTGAGCTTAAAATTGGTGAGGTCCAAATGTCACTATGAACAATGTCAAATGGAAAATATGTAACTGAATTAGATATAGTAAATGTCAACTTGGTAATTTTACCAAACACACAAGATGAATAAGGAGATTGTTTATTATTATTTGAATAAGCAATAGACATAGAGTTTCTAAGACGAGATGAAATGTCGGTCAATGGGTGACCGAGACGTTGATGCCATAAATCTTGAGTCAAGGCGGCAAAAACAGAATCATTGGTGACTTGAGTGGTATTGTTGAGAGCGAGCGGGTATAGGGCGCCGGTGCTATTGCATCGGAGAATAGGGAGTCGTGTCTTGAAATCCTTCACATTAAAACCAAAACGATCAAACTCAATTGAAATATTATTGTCGGTAGTTAATTGACGAACGGACAATAAATTTTTAATGAGAGAGGGTGCATGAAGGACATTTGATAGGTGTAACGGGGGAAAAGGTTTGTATAGATATTGGGTACTGTGGCCATTAATTGGAACAGTAGAGCCATTGACGACGATAATACTTTTATGTATACTATTAGAAAAATAAGACGAGAAATTACCCGATGCATTAGTCATATGATTGGTGGCCCCCGAGTCCATATACCACGTAGAATCCGTCGGAGTAAGAGTCATCGTGTTGAATGCTTCCGCAAGATCGGGATCAAGAGCAGTGTGAGCTTGAGGAGCGTTGGGCCGTGGACCGAGAATACCGGTTGTTGGGTTGGGTGGACGGAGGCCTGCATTAGTTGGATACGGACATGGTGGACTGGGCCAAGGATAGCCATGCGGCTGGGCCTGTTGTTGTTGGCTAGCCCAATAATAATAAAACCATGCAGGAGGGGGATGTGGAAAAGGATAATTGCTTTTCCCACGTCCGTTGTTTACCCGCTGTCGAGCACGGCCTCCATTTCCGCTATTTCGATTTTGTTTCATTGTCCACGATATGCGTCGCCCGAGGGGCATTGGTCTGGTCCCGAAGACTCACCAGGAGGGTGTTTTGACTTCGGTTGAGATGCGGTAATAAGATCCGATTCAGAAGCGATAGCAGAGGCAGTGGCTTGCTTCGATTTTCTCGTTTCCTCAAGTATTAATTTGGAGCGGGCTGTAAAGAAGTTAGGCAAGGGGGAGGTTTGTTTAATGAGCATAGCCACCCCGTCGTATTGTTCGTTGAGGCCCGAGACGAGTTGGAGAACCAAACGCTCATCGCAAACAGGCGCCTTAACATTAGCCAGTTGAGATGCCAGGTTCTTTATCTCTTGACAATATGCAGACATATTGGGAAAACTGTCAAGTTTGCATGTGGAGAATTGTTGCTCAAGATAGATAGCCCGTTGATACTGTGTCACACCCCCAAATAACCACTAACGGGGTTTATACCGTTAAGGGGTGCGAACAAAACAAAACCAAAACCATTAGTTACAAATACTAAACGAATCAGAGTTAAGTCCAATGTTCATAAATACAACAGTTTAAAATACGCAGCGGAATAAAAACATAAGTCTCTCAGCACTAACCACGTGCTTTAATTACAAAACATAAATTGTCGTTAAATTCCCGAATTTAGTTTAAAATAAAAGTAAGTATCTTCTTGTGCCATGCCAACCTCCAGTGGATACTCTTCAACGATCTGCAAAAGTGAAAACCACACAAGTGTCAACCTAACGGTTGGTGAGTTCACGGTGGGCATGACATGCATTGGCCCGGTCTCATAATCGTATTCATCAACATATAAATAAGTAATAGATTTGCAAAACATTGCCAAGTGTTGAATTACCGAATATGCACTAGTTAAGTAAAAGTTAAAGCGGTCAACCGATATCGCGGGTAGCTAATCCGGTTTCCATGCACTAAGGAAGTCGTACTAGGGCTGAAAGCTGACGTAACAGAGTTCGGCATTTGCCGATGGTTGCTGCCTCCAGTTGTGTCCCTTTTGGGAGGCCCACAACTAAAACAAGCTGATATTGATCTCCGTTCGGCCTCCAACCGGTTGGTTACACATTTGTGTACCGCGGAGCAGGGTTTGTCAAACCCTCAGTAGATCTACCCAACATCCCCTCGCTTCTCAGATCAACAGTACTAAATTGAGGACTTTTAAGTTTTTAAGGCATCCTTAGAAATCATGTGATATCATTTGGTTTAGACTTTAACCTACACTAGTCATATTAAAAATGTTTATTCTGGATTTCATTTGAAATCCTAAAAAGAGTTTAAGTGTCAAAATGGTCGTTTCCGGATTTCAATTGAAACCCCAAGGATGGACAGTTGCAAGTGCTCCCCATAAAACACTCCAACTTCCATGACAGGTATCCCATTTGGTAATACCTCAAAATGTCAGCGTTGTTTTTCGTTAAGTTCATTCGTTGTGTCCCAAACGGGCTCACAATTAAAGGGTTAGTGAAACTCACCTTAGGTTGCTCAGCTACACTTGCTAATTAATCCAATTATTGCTTAACGAAGACCTATGAACACGTTTAGGTCTTAAGTATTAGTTTTGTGTCTAATCATTAACTTATCGTCACTATGGCCCATAACATAGCACGTTGGAACTACGACATGACATAACGACACACGACACCGATGGTTGATCATAAACAAGGGTTCACATATTACAGAAACCATAGCATGTTTCATCATAGCATAATCATGTAAGTCATAGCATAACATTAAAATAAGTTGCACAAGTTTGGGTTTAGGTCTGGTCACAGTTTCGCTAGTATAAATTCGCTAGGCAGTTTCGCTGTGTGCACGAGCAGCACTTTCGCTAGGCAATACCCGATGACACAGTTTCGCTAGGCTACTTTCGCTCGAAACTGTTGGCACAGTTTCGCTAGCCTAGTTTCGCCCGAAACTGGTTTGAACTTTCGTCCAGGGAATTTCGCTCGGTAGTTTCGTTCGGACAGGTCTGGTTGGTTTACCCGGCGACACTACAGTTTCGCTACATAGTGTCGCTGGATGAAGATATACATAATTTCGCTACATAATTTAGCCCAGAGAACACGCAGTGTCGCTGGTCGCGAAAAACTCACAAATCAGCCTAAAAATCAACCTAACAGCTTCCATACTTCATGTAATTCAATATCTAGCATGCATAATCATTTACCAACATAAACCAGTAGGCTTTAACACCTTAAACATGGGTTTTTCATCATCAAATCACCAAAAGCACATTTTAAACCTAAAATGACCTAATTAGCATGAATCTTCATTATGGTTTGATTTCAAACGTAAAGTTACTGACTTTATGATAGATCTAGCCTTCCTAAGCATCATATCAGAAGATCTAACGATTCTATGGAGATCTAGGCATGCTTTATGAAGAAAACACATAGAAAACACATAGAAATGGTTCATGGGACTCACGGTCGATTCTAGGATCGATGGATGATCTTCACAACTCAGAGATGATGGCTGATTCTTGGTGGTTCTTGGCTGGAATCAGCTGGTCCAGAAGTTTCAGGAGAGTGTGTGTGTTTTTGGAGAAAAGGTGCAAGAAATGGGGCTTCTAGGGTTTTATGTCATTATATAACAGGAGCTAGTTTCGCTGGTCAGTTTCGCTGGCCAAGCGAAACTGGCTCTGTAAGTCTGTGGTTTGGCTACCGGGCGACACTATAATTTCGCCCGTAGTTTCGCTGGAAACCAAAAGTGACCAGTTTACATTTTTAAGCAAGATAAGCACGGTTCATGAATTGTCATGTTATTCATAATACTAAATCATGTACTTAAATCACATTGCACATAATAACTATAAATAAATGAACACATAACACATATGGGCGGGTTCGGTGATCAACCAAAGGTCGTGGACGTATTCGGCCTAGTTAAGCATTAGTTACTAAGTTGACACTTATAACGTAACTAACGGAATTGTCTAACGGAAGTTAACCTTGAAATTCTCGGATGTCACATACTGATTGTCATGGAATATGTCCGCAAGAGCAGACCAAGCAGCGGCGGCAGTCGTATCGAGGGTAAAGATTGTGGATCGAAGTTCGTCGAAAATCGTCCCGTAAATCCATTGAAGAACAATGGCGTCGAGACGTTCCCAAGAGACGGTAGTCGAGGATGAGGCGACGGATTTTTCTGCAGCGGGAGGGGTGGGTTTGGTTTTGTTGGTGAGATGATCGGGAACGTCAAACGCACGGAAGTGAAGTTTGAACAGTTCCGACCAAGATACGTACTGGCCACTATTGGTTTCCAAGGTCACAGGAATGTAGCTTTTGATGTTTGTAACCGTGATCGCGGGGTGAATTGAAGAAGACATGATGCGAGGGATAAGTAGGGAAAAAGAAAAGATGAGGAGATGAAAATGGCGATGGCAGGAGAGCCAAGGCCGTCGGCAAAGGGAGGGAGAGGAGGGATCATGGTTAGGGTGAATTTCTTGATACCATATAAGAATTGATATCAGATCCTTGATTTGTCATTCACCCCTTAAAGGGTATATATACAAGTGTACAATAATGGAAGGCAATATTTTCCAATCATTACAATAAATACAATTGATATGGGAAATATATACTATACATAATACATGCTAATAACCCACCCTAATCACGCGATCAAGATCATTTAACAACGAACCACTGCAAGACGTCGTATCCTTAACAAAAGATTCCGAAGGCTTTACAAGGACCGAATTCACTTCCTCCTCGTTAACAAATTTCGCCCCATTAAAACCAGGGGGTTTCGAAATATCAGATTCGCTAAAAGCTTGATCCGGGTCGCAACCTAGCGACTGGACTGAAGCGACATCTGCCTCTTTCTGCTCAACCGATTTGTTACCAATAAATTCATTCATTTGCTCCTCTTTATTTTCCTCCTCAATAATTTGATTCAATGAAAATGGATTAGGCGAAGCTAGACTTGTTTCCCCCATTTGCGATTTAATCGACTCCACTGATGCCCCTTGGCTTTTACCCTCTAAATGATCAGTAGCATTGTCATCCAACCCTGCGGCTAAATCAGCATCAACCGACCCCTTTGAACCCTTTTCATCATCCTTAATATCCAGGTTGTCTTCATTCCCCATCAAGGAATCCTCCTCTTCAGAATCTTCATCATTAACTTATCATCCGTTTCGTCAACAATAGACGGACCCCATGTCCCAAAAGATTTCCCCCAATCTCTGCAACTATTTTCTCTTGAATATGCTTTCTGCAATTAGATAGAATGCACACATTTTTTTTTATCTCCATTGGTTCATCTTTATCATCGTCTACAAAAATCACTTTCCCCTAAAGACTGCCAATTTCTTTTAACGTCTCACTATTCCACGCCATCATAGGTAATCCAAGGAACTCAACCCATACCATTCTTTCATCCGGAATGAATGCATCAAAGAATGATAAAAATCTTGAGAACACTTTCTTCATAGATTCATTAGACTTAAACATTGAACTTTGATTCACTGAATCAAATGATAAGCAAACCCATCTACCACCAACATAACGAATACCCACTCCTTTAAACCTTTCAACCATACAAATTGAGTTCAAACGAACAAGAATCGAGACGTCAATGAGTTTACCAAGGATACAATATACTGAATTTGTATATATCTTGTTCGGAGGTTTGGTGATAATGAGTCGCTTACTATCGTCCATCTTAACAGTCCCCCCTGGATTAACAACATTATTAACATGATTTGAATCACTTACCAGCACCAGAGGAGGAGCCGCAACTTGCTTAGGAGGATTTATATTCTGCAAAGGAGGAACAGAAGACAGAACTTTCGATGTAGACTCGCCAAAAGCCGCCGGTTTACCCATCTGTTTGCTATCCCCGAACTTTGTCACATCCGCATAAAGATGATGACTACCAAACCACATGGATCGTAGATTAGTAACCATATTCTCCACGTTATCCACTTTAAAAATTATATATGTTTTAATTATTAAGTTGATTCTATAAAATTTTAATATTTAAAAAAAAAATATATATATATATATAGGGGAAGGATCCTGCGAAAACACCCTTTTTTTTGTGAGAACTGCGTAAACAAATCTTAAAACCTACATAACTTTTTCATACGTTAATATTTTTTTTTAAAAAATTTCACCAAAAGTCTTAAAATTATATTATCTTTAATCCTATAAAAGTTTTAAAAAACTTAACGCTTTTTTTATTTTTTAAATATTTTTTGTGTGGTGCACATGTGCATCACAAAAAAAACTCATACTTTTAGTATGAGTTAATATATTTTTTTTCTTAGTCGCACCATATGTCATATATTTTCATCATTTTTTTGCGTTTTTATTGAATGATGCACATGTGCATCATACCAAAAAAAACGCTCATACAAGTGATATACATTAATAGTTTAAAAAGAAATTGCACCCTAAATCTTATAATTGTGTTATCTTTAGATTTAAAGAAAAAAATAGCATTTTATAACTTTTTTTAATTATATGATGCACATGTGCATCACACGGGAAAAAAAACGTTCAGTTTTTATTTTAATATTTTGCTCCAGATTTAAAGATAACGTAATTCTAAGACTTTTGGCGCAAAATTTATAAAAAATCGTTAACGTATGAAAAAGTTACGTGAGTTTTAATATGTGTTTTCGCAGATTTCACAAAAAAATGTGTTTTCGCAGGATCCTAACCCTATATATATATATATATATATATATATATATATATATATAAGATCGAAACACTTAATAAAAGATGAGTGAGTTTAAAGGGAAAAAATACTTTGAGTAACTTTAATGGAACATTTAAGATACTTGCTTAGTTTTCTATAAAATTACCCAAAAGTTAATTATTTTGATGTCATGTAGAAAGAGGTATTGCGTGTAGTAATGCCTCCATCTATCTCAATGAATCACTGAAGGATACATTAGATTTCCTCGTTAAAATATTTCCTATGTAAAAACCACCAAACTAATTAAATACTATAACAAGAAAAAAGAAATAAAATAAAATAAAATAAAATAACATAACAGAATTTAAAAAAGAAACTGAATATTAGCTCTAAAAGCTCCAAGGGTGGGCGGTATGCCTTGCGGCTACCCCCCACGGCTTATTTCGGTTTCAGTTGGTTTCCACAGCTTCCATATCGTGTATTGCTGCTTCATTTGGCTACTTGAAATGCGGCTTGTTATGGCTAGAAGTAGCCGCACGAGCCGAGAGGAAGTGAACATGGGGTGACCGTTGGTGAAGCCTTTGAAGCCTAAGGAAAATTCATGACCATACTCACCATTTAAACTTCAAAATCTCTAATGTGGAACCACATTGGATGTTCAATTTGAAGCCTTAGGCTTTATTCATGACAATACCTCAATCCTAATATGTCAGGACCAGATTTGAGCACGTTGTTCTCATATGATTCATCACACAAGTGCGAAAATCATGTGTGATGGTCGATTCCGGATGAATAAGCATCAATGCTCAGCTCAAGAACACACACTAACACCAAGAACACACACACAAAGGCTCTCCGTAGGAAAATACTCCTTGAAGCGTACCCAATAGGGTTTTCCAATTGGTATTTATACTACTAGAGAGCCTGGGACAAAAAGAATGTTTGACACAACACAATCATTACCTAGTATTCAACAAAATATTCCATCAGGACAACAAGTTCGCTAAGAGTTAAATCAAGTTCGCTAACAAGTACGCTAGGTAACAACAAGTTCGCTAACAAGTACGCTAAGCAATAACAAGTTCGCTAACAAGTATGCTAAGCAATAACAAGTTCGCTAACAAGTACGCTAAGCAATAACAAGTCCGCTAACATGAACAAGTTCGCTAACAAGTTCGTTAAAAACAAGACAAGTACGCTAGGAACAAGATCAAGACTGCTAAGTAAACAAGTTCGCTAGGAATAAACAAGTCCGCTAAGATATGTAATCAAACAAGTACGCTAAGAGTAAAACAAGTCCGCTAGGAGCATAAGTCACAAGTCCGCTAAGAATCTCAACAAGTACGCTAACATATAAACAAAGTTTACCAAGTACATATCCAAAGTCAATTACAAAACATAGTATCAATTACAAGTTAAGACAACAAAAAGTTTGTGTTGCTAAAAAATAGGTTCTAACAATTCCACCCTTGTTGGCAATGCAAACTCTCGAGCTTCAAGCATCTTGACCGATCAAGCTTTAGCAGAAATCTCCAGTTCTCTCTAGCTGCAGGTTTGTCTTTATCAGAAAGTACGTGAATACCCATATCATACAGCCTATAGAGATCTTGCCAAACGAGCTTCTTCAGTCATTATAATTGTTCAGCTCGACCAATCGTCTTGACTTATCCAAAATGACACTTGAACCATGTTCTTCAATCAACCAACAATTTGCTGTTCTCAGGAGTTCTGAATCAAGAGTGAGTCTACCTAATTCTGCTAGCCTTGTACACCACCAATTTGAGAATATCAAAAAGTAGTTGGTATCGTAGCATTCATAATGTCTCAACTGAACAGGTATGGTCCGCAACTTCTCATAATACATTATCTTTAAGTAGGATTGAGAGAGAAGACGGAGTTCTATTGCAACAAATATTCTGATAGCGTCAGCACCATCTCTTTCAATTACCAACTCATGAGTCATCCCATTATAGTACCAACTGATCATAGGAGCATTTTTCTGGTTTCCACGGATAGTCTTTGCTTTTACTTCCTTTCCTATATCCTTGAACATACCACGGTGAGGAGCACGAAGTCTTCTTTTCTCTTCTGCCAACTGAGCTTTTCTCTCTGCTTCTGGATTTTGACTGAATCTCTTATCATCATAAGCAGACTGGATCAACGCAGCAGCCCTTATACCCTTTGGATGTTTAGTGTGGTTCACCAAGTCCAGGTACTTAAGCTGTTTGAGTTCCCAAGAGAACAAGCTAGTGAGAGCTTTGAAGTCTCCGAATATTTGGACATAGCCATTTCTCCTCTTTACCATGAAAGCATCAAAGGCTTCATCATACTTCCAACCCAAGATTTTCATCCCATGATTGACATTAGGGTTGCTAGGCATTTTCCTTAAGTTCCTGGCAGCAAATAATTGCATAGCCTTCAGGTTAGGAGTCAGCTTTTCCCATTCGTTATAGATTGGGGGATTATCTTTTCTCTTGAGAGCATCAGCCCGTTCCTCTTCATTGATTCTTATTTGTTCCAACTTAGCCAACCGCTCTCTCTTCCGGTACTCACACACAAACTTCCGGAGACCAGTAAGTCTATTCTTGTAGTATTCCTTTTTATCAATGTTTTTGAATTTACAGAAGTTACGGAGTGCTTCAGAGTTCATACTGTTGGTGGTGGATTCAATGTATGCTTCAGTGTAACACCCCAAATTTCACAGATACATGATATATATAGTAAATACGTGTTTATATTATAAATATGTGAACTTAATTAATGGATGTGGTAAACTATGCATTAAATAGGTTGCATGTGTTAGAAATACGTGTTTAATGGCCTATATGATGAAATATGCATAAACAGATGTGTTAAACGTTAACGAAAGTAAAGTATGTGATGAATATGTGTTTATATGAATAACATAATAATACATGTGTGAATTGATGGATATATAAGTATAATTACGTGTGTTAATAGTTAACGGAAAAGTAAAAGGACTAAAAGTGTAATTATTGTAAAGTTATAAATGTATACGGATATTATACGTATATAAGTATCCCGAGGCTTAGAATATAGTAAAAATATATCCTAATATGATTTATAAGGTGAAATGATAAGTATTGTAAAGTTTGAAGGGCTAAAGCGTAATTTAGCAATTAATAAAGAAAATATATATAAATGTATATATATGTTATCGTACGAATCCCGAGCCTTAGAAACCTTATAAAATGTTATAAATATGTCCCATAAGGTTTTGGTACATAAAATGATAAAAGGTTGGAAGTTTAGGGACTAGAAATGCATTAAACCTAAGTAGAATGGCTAAAAGTGTTAAAAACCAAATTCTGGCCGGAAAAACCAGTGGCTCGCGTATCGCGAGCCACCCCTTGATGTCCTGCGCGATACGCGAGGAGTCCAGACCTGCAGAAAATATACCAGGCTCGTTTTTGAGCCACGACACACACTTGGAGCTCAAGTTTAACCCTCATACGCGTCGATTTTTGAAGATTAGTCACCATAACACCTGTAAGGACCTTAGGGCGAACTCAAACCTATAAATAGCAGCCTCAATTCGTCCAAACAACTCGCAAATTCACTGATTTATCACCCAAAAACCCTAAAACCTCATCAGAACTTCGTCGGAGCAATTCGAGCAACCGGAGAAGAGTTAGAAGCCGAATTTCTGCAGTCACCCCTTATTTGGTATGCTTAAAAATAACCTCTTTCAGTTTTGGCTAATTCGATTTCTAAGTATGCTTTCTAAAAATGATGTAAAATTAGGGTTCTTGATGTTATTCTGCTCAAATCGGGTGATCGGGTGGGAATTAGGGTCTGAATTTTTGTAGGTAATCCTAATTTAATGTGTTTTAAGAAAGCCCTAAGTTTATTTCACAATTGGAAAAGGTTTGGTGAAGGTTTTGTTAACGGGTCAAAATTAGGGTTTTCATAACGTTACTCTGCCCAAAATTGAGCAAACGGTTTTGAATTAAGCTTTGCTATTTTAAAGGATATTATAAAATGTTATAATGGATAATACCCTAATTTTGTTTTGAAAGAAAATGATTTTTGATAGTAAAACGAGAGATACGTGAAATTAGGGTTTTGAAATATGATTATTTAATATAAAATAATCTGGAGGGTATGGGTACTTGAATTTTGGTATGGAACTATGTATATATATATAATAAGTATATATGGGGTTAAAATGGATAAATGATAAAGTAGTTAAGATACCGAGTTAATCGGATATTTAGAAGTTCGCGCGGACCGGAAGGGTAGACACCTGTACACTGGGGTTTCTGGCAATAGCGGGGGTGTCGCCATCCCATCTGGGCAATGGCATCCCAACACTGGGTGATCCCGGAGTGAGTGTCTACTTATAGGAATGCGCGTCTTCATAATTATCAATAAAAAGAAGATAATATACCTATAGGGGTATTTTGGTCATTTTGACCTTAATAGAAGTAAACCTTAATAATTAGATATTATTAAGATAATGTAAGAGATAAATAAACATAGGATATGTTTATAATGTTAAACCTTGCGTTAATGCCATACGATACGCGAATTAGGTTAACCGAAGGATTCTGTCGGAGGTTCTGTCCGAGTTTAACAAGTAAAGAGATAAGGTGAGTTCTGCGAGCCCACTTTTAAATGTTTTAAAAGCTTTAATGTTTTCGGGCTGATATACATACAATGTTCAACTGTTTACTTAAAAAGTATTTGAAATGCTTTTATCAGAAAGTTTGATTATCTTAACTGATGAATTGATGAATTGTTTAAAGTGATACGTGTTATGTTATGAAAATGCTTATGAATCATTATACGTGTTAGTATTGTATATGAAATGATGATGATAGAATAATGCATATGAAATGATTGTTAGAGTTATGTGCTATATTTGCTTTGAAACTAGGTATCCAAATGATAAGGGTTTGTTAATAAACGTACAAGTGAGAATGTATGATTATATGAGAACAGGTGATACGTTTACTATATTATTATGTGGTGGATACGCCGCTGGTACATCCTGTATACAAGCATGGTAGTATAGTTACCTGGTATATCGAAGTGTGGAGGATACGCCGCTAGTACATCGTGTATACATACACCTAGGTAAATTGGGGGATGTTCAGTTGTTGCAGTATATGAGTACATTATCATGTTTATTAGCACACCTGAGTCATTTGAATATCTAACTAGGGGCGGGTAGTAGTACTGTGGTGGTTAAGGAGATGTTCGATAGAATGGAACGTCTAAAGAGGGTCAAGGTTACGTGAACGGTTGTCGTTGCTGAATGGTTGGGGGGCTTCCAGATGAAGTCACCTGAGCAGTCTTCGAGACCGGGAAGGTATAGGAGAAGTAGGACGGTTGTCGTTACTGAATGGTTGGGGGCTTCCAGATGAAGTCACCTGAGCAGTCTTCGAGACCGGGAAGGTATAGAAGAAGTGGAGCGGTTGTCGCAACTGAATGGTTGGGGGGCTTCCGATAAGTCACCTGAGCAGTATTCGAGACCAGGAGGTATAAAGGTATATGGAATTCAGGGCGCATGAGATAAAGGTTATTGAGGTAGATGTTTTTCTAGAGAAACGTGTATGATTATGATGTTATGTTATGTATGACTTGTTATGTGTTATACTTGATAAAAATTGTAAAAAGAGATTTTGCAGGTTCAAAGGTTTTAACCTCACAAACGAGGTAATGTTTTTAAAATGTAGAACTCACCAGCGTAAGCTGGCCTTTTCCCAAAACCATATGTATGTAAGGTTTAGGTGAGACGTCTGGGAACAAGGGTGGAGCCCTCGTGATAAGAGACTGATCGGGCAAGCTATCAGAGGAGCTGTTGGAGGTGCTGGCTTAGTGTAGATAAATAAAGACGGATATAGTTAGTCGCTATATAGTTAGATTGTAAATTATCTCAATTACTTTACGTACTTGGCTTTATAATAAATAAAAGTTTTAAATTTTCCGCTGCTTATCTTTGTTGTGCCACGTGTTCATGAATAAATCTGATGAGTGACCCATCCTGGTGCCAAGTCTGGGAGTGGGCGTCACATTCAGAGTCAGGAGGGTCAACGGACGAGTTCTCTGGAGGAGGAATGTATGTGATGCCGATGTCAAGGGTAAGATCAGAGAGATGATCACGGATGGGAAGAAAGTCCACAGTCTTGGTTGTGTCAGCAAAGATATCAACTAGGAGATTAGATTGTGCTTCAACAGTTTGATTTTGAGGTAGGTGAGAATTCAACCTCTCCTCATCAGTGTATAGCTTGGTTAACTCAGTGTCAGTGAGACTCATCAGATATTTTAATAAGAAGTTGTCTTTCATCAGAGTTCTAACCATGTTGGCTGTAACAGAGGTGTCATCAGCATCCACATCGGTGCCCTCTAAGTTTGTGACAATGCAGATCAAAGGTTCATTTGTTCTTGTTGATTCTGAACGACCCGGCAAAGTGCTCGAGCCTTTTGCATACATGACATGTAACATTTCGGGTTTTCCGATTGCCTGATTTCATCCGTATTGTAACCCGATCCGCTAATTGATAATCGAATTTATGGGTATTGATCGATTTTGATGTTTATTAACATAATTTCATGTTATTGGATCCATTATCATGTTTATTGATCGATTTGAGGTTCGATTTGCCTTTAATTTGGATGTTACGCGAATATGTCACTGAATTATGTTCGACCGGGAATTTGATCAATCTAAACATGTATGACCCTTGTGTGTAATACTAGTTACACACATAAGTGTATACAAGTGAAGGTTGGTGTGAATTCAAGGTCTAGAACGAAAACAGTGTAAGTTCGGTAAATCTCGCGCGATTTCGATTTTAACCGGGAGATCACATTTTTGAGTTCGTATATCAATTTTATCATGTTTATGAGTCATATGATCACTTACCATGTCATGAGTCATCACACACTTGATCGGATCGCAAAACGTTGGTGAATTGCTTAAAAACGAGAAAAACGACAAAACCGACCAAAAATACACTTTTTGTGATAATTTATCAACCGTTAATCGTTAAGGGACATATCATCTATCAAATTTAGTGGATTAAATGTGGTTGGCATTATGGTAAATTTAAAATAATGAATTTGGGCGAAAACGGGGGTCGAATCGGGGTTTAAACGCGAAATCTGGAGCAAAACGACACACGCGCGCGGCCCAGAAAAGCGCCGCGTATCGCGACGCCTTCTGTGGCTCGCGGCGCGTACCGCCCACCGACCACCCGTTGGCCAAACCCTAAAAAACGGGTATTTATACCCCTTAACTCGATCCAGCCTCCATTCTCCTCATTTTTAACACCTCCTAAACCCTAAAACGGCTGTGATCAACCAAGACCAAGACCCTTGAAGATTTTTGTGTAAAGTTTGGTGATTCCGAGCCTCGATTAGTGTCGGTTTTCATCCTAAAAGGTTAGATTCATCAAACCCCATCTCCATCTTCTTGAATCTTTCATCCCCCATCATCAAGATCCAACCTTTATACCTTTTAAACCTAGATCTTGCATTTTAAGCATAGATCTAGTGTTTTTATACAAAAAGGAATGGTTTTTATCAATTTTTATTGATTTTTATGACACTTTTTGTTGAGATCTTGTTAGATCTTTATAGATCTTGCTAGATCTAAGTTATGGCTGGAAAAGATCCTATATATAAACATGATTTGTCATGTAGATTCATCTTAACAAGTCGATCTAGGGTTCTTTTGATAAAAACATGGTTTTTATGATAAAAAAAAGTCCACTTTTTCTTGATTTTCTTCCATGGATCTTCATGGATCTAAGTTTTACCTAATCAACTTGTTGGATCTTGACATGGACACCATTACAATGGTAGATCTAGGGTTTGGGATGAAGGAATCATCACCATGATTATAGATCTAGGGCTTCATGAAGTAAAAAGACAATTTTTATATGTTTTTCTTTATTTTTCTTGCTAGATCTTGTTTGGACCATAGAAATTGTTACATTAGTGTAATGACTCTTGAATAGAACATGATTTTGGACCTAGATCTAGGGTTAGGCCATGTCTAGAATAAATCTTGGATGTTTAGTTATTTTAATTAGAATAACTAGTATTTTTGGGATTTACAAATAAATCATTTTGAGTAAATTATTGTGTTAACTTTGGTGATATGCCTTGAAATTTTATTTGGTAATTATATATGTATAGATCAGCCCTAAATTAATTTTTGATGATTAAATATGGTTCGGTTGATTTTATAGAAAATAATCAAGTTGAGACGTCGTAAAGTTTTATGACTAAATAAATAATTATTTTGCTAGATGGTTGACCTAAATTTGGGTTTGACCATTTAAATATCTATTTTCCCATATCATCTAAATACCCCACCAACAATTCGCGTATCCGATCGAGTCCGTCGTGTCATGACGAGTCATACGATTATTTACTTAGATACTTATTTATTTATTTATCTATTTGTCGGTATTCTCTCCATCACGTTCGAACGTAAAGGTGATCTCCGGGTTTGATTCGCGCCACTATTCTACGGTTTTACTCTCGACGCTTTCGCTATCATGTGAGTTTTCATAGCCCCTTTTTACTTAAATGTTTTTGAGGTGCAACATGTATCATTTTAGCAAATTCCATTTTCACATGCGTATTCTATGTTACATGATTTCTTGAAACATGTATGATTGTTTTGATTGTTTGGTTGAACGATGAACGATGAACGATTGAACGATGGAACGATGAACGATTGAACGATGAACGTAATTATTAACATTAAACATCCCGGGGTTACGATAATAGATCTATTGGCCTGACAAGCCCACTTGGCCTGCCTCGCGTGTGGCGCCTTGTGATTGAAAGCCTAATTGTCAAGGGTTGGATTACGTTAACTTATCATTTTTATCATTAATCATTTTTTTTATCAATTATCATCTTATTTAACTTGTACACATGTTTTTGAACGTTATCACTAAACCTATGAATTCTCACCAACTATTGTTAGTTGACTCTTTTTATAACATGTTGCAGGTAATGCGGTTGATTTGGACATCATCACTTTAGGGTTGCATCGGCTTTAGAGAGACCTTATTAAATAATGAACCGTTATGCTTAGACTATGTTTTATGTTGTTTATCGTATGTTGTGACTTGGATGCTATGGTTTGTTTATTTGCTATGAAATGGGTAACTATTATGATTATCGCAACCTAATTTAGTGTTGTGAGCTTCTGGACAATCTTCGCGCCCCGACGTATTCCGCCATCGGTTGGGGTGTGACATGACAGCAGGAGGATGGTTTGATTCATATCTCTTGAGTGCTTCGGCCTTTTCCTCGAGTAGTCTATTTTGTTCCCGGTGAGTTTCATCAATAAGCGCTCTACGAGATCTTTCTTTCTGAGCTTCTCTTTTTAGATGCTCTTCAGCAATTTCTTCAGGAGTTAAAATCCTTTTTCCTCTATCCTCAGTAGAAGGACCAGGTTGTTCTGTAACCGTAGGCTCTTGAGTTGCAGTCACATTGGGTTCATCTTCAGTGTCAGAATCAGAGGAGAAGTGCACAAAGGAGGCTTCAAAGATTTGATCACGGAAGCTTTGCTCAGCTGATACATTAGAAACAGATTGACTCTCAGATTCTTGGGCAGCACTTGATTCAAGGTTGATGAAATCAGGATTTGCAGGAATAAAACCTGGAACATGGGGAGCAATATCCAAAGCAGAAGCCTTAGCTGAGGTTTGCATAAGCTCAGAAAGTGAAACCTGCACATATATATATCATCCACCTCCTTCTTCACTTGAATAGGAGTGGGAAACAGAGGTTCCATTTCTTCATCTTCACTCTCGATCAGATCCAGATCAATGTAATTCAGTGGATTGGCATCATTCATGATCACATGCATACGTTCTTCTAGCTCATTCATGTCTTCTTCATCACCGAAGTCTACAGAATATGGATGTTCCTCATACGAGACTTCACCAGTGTCATCTCCGATTGACTCGATCATAATACCGCAAGAGTTTCTTCTTGAGTAGATCTTTTCTGCAGAGTATTCCCTGAAGTTGGCCATAGCAAAATCTAGGAAGGTCGGGTCAACGTGCATATGACAGACTCCTTCAGTCAAGGGAACCAAGGCAGTGGATGTGTCAGTTGAAGTTTGAAAGGAGGGTACAAGAGAGAGTTGAAGATTAAAATTAGATGCATCAGCAGCTTCCTCATTTGAAGTTCCCTCAATAGCAAGTGCCTTGGCTGCCTGTGAAAATCTTGGAAGTTTCAGCAAGCTTCTTGATTGAATCCAGAGTTTCATCTACAGGCTCGTCATGAAGGAGACTGTTGACAAAGGATTTATCGTCGTCTGAGGAGTTCAGCTCATCTCCTTCTATGACCGTATCTTCATCAAACTCAAAATCACTGTCATGCATGGGGCTTGAGGTGTCTTGAGCACCTGTAGAGTCTTTACCAGCAGGCATGGTTGTAGAAGAAGTAGGATCTTGAGAACTGTCGCCATCAGTTCCTTGATTAGTTTGAGGCTGGTCTTCAGGCAACTCACTTTCTTTATCACCAACATCATCACCATCTGGTTTGTCACTATGTTGTTTATCTTCACCTGATTTGCTTAACAAATCCTTGAGTCTTTGAATTTCAGCTGTCTGTTCAGCAATTACAAGTGACTGGTCACTGATCTTCTGATTTGCCACTTGTAGAGAACAATTGAGGTGATCGTTCTGACTTTGAAGGTTAACAATTTCAGCTTGTAGTTCCATCATTTTCTTAGATTCAGAAACTGTTGGGCTTGTAGTCACGGTACCAGAGGGGTCAGTGGTAATAACAGCATCTTCAGCTATGGTCTCCAGAGGTCTCATATCCATATCAATCCTATCACTGTGATCAGCAGGAGATGGAGAAACAGGTGTTGTAGCTAAAGCTGTATCCAGTTGAGTGCTAGACGAACCAACAAATTCGTACTCATCTGTGGAACCGGGCTTTCTCCTGACTTTGAGTTTCTCTGTGCAGGACTTGCTTCTTATCGCTCTTACCGTGAGGAGATCCGAAGATTGATTACTATCATCAGCAGTAAATGTAAGATATCTCTTAGTTATCTTAGGAGGAGACTTAGGAGGACTTTCAGTCTCAGCTGCAAGATCATATGTAGAATCCACTTGATCGAGAGACACTGAAGAGTCGTCTTCATCTAGATCATCCTCTGTCGGTTTGTAGCTTTCATCAGATGATGATTGTTGTGTCAGATTTGTAGAGGCCCTGGAAGATTCTCCAGTCCTTTGTCTTTTCCGAGGGTGAATCTCTTCAGTTTGAGCAGGACTGTCATCTGAGCTTGAGGAGTTAGATTCATCACTACTTGTGTCATCACCTTCCTCAGCTTCTGATGAGATCACATTCACTGGACTCAAGGAGTGTTCAATATGCTTAGATGCTTCAACATTTCCACCCTGGAGATTCCCAAGGTCTTCAGCAGCAGCAGCAGGATCTATGATAACTGGGGCATTCAAGTCCAATTCATGGTGGACTTGAGCCGCATCAGTCGGTTCAATTTGTGCTTCTTCTGCAGCTTCACCCATGTGAATATCTCCTTC
>JBCNJP010000008.1:54959765-55052870 GCA_039602395.1 Deinandra increscens subsp. villosa
ATCCTTCAACCCTCCTTTCGGTATCAGAGGTTTCTCAACCAGGGCCACTTGTGGATCTGCATCTGTGGTTACAGTTGCGATTCCTCTTGGAGTTGGGAACCGAACTAAACCATGCGCTGTTGAAACTATAGCGCCCAAAACTTTAAGCCCAGGTCGACCGATAATGACATTGTGGGGGGAAGGAGTTGCAACCACAATAAAAGTCATCATCTCTTCTCGAAATAGTTTATCGTCACCAAAGATCACTGGGAGAGTTATTTCTCCCATGGGATGCACCACCTCTCCAGAAAAACCAATGAGAGTGGAATTATGAGGCTTCAGCCTTTGCTGCACATCCAATCCCATTCTTCGGAAGCAAGACTCATACATGATTTCCGACGCACTTCCAGTATCGAGATAGGTCCGTTTCACTAGAAACCCAGCAATACCGACAGTCACAATTACTGGATCTTCTCTCGATTCTTTACCATTCAATGGTGGAAATGTAATCTCTTGACTTTTCCATTTTTCTTCTTCAAACTTTGTTTTAACATTGCGATGCCAAGTGTTCGACCCTCTTCGTATCATTGCGATCACAGCTTGTTTAGCAGCTGGAGGACGTCCCTCCTTAATATTTTTAACCAGATGCGACAATTTTCCGGATTTGATGGCTTTTTCAATCTCGCCTCGCAAGTGTCTGCAGTTGTCTGTATCATGACCACGATCTTTATGGTAATCGCAATATTTACCCATGTCACTTCCTAAAGGATTGTAAGTCCTTTGAGGTTTCGAAAATTGAACATTCTCCGTCGCTAAGATCTCACTTGGAGTTTTTGTAAGCGACGAGAAATCATTAGATCTGGGCTCCCAGGCCTTCTTGTATCCTCCATAATTACTTTCTCCCCTACGATCATAGGGTTGAGATCTAAACTTTTTCCAGGATTGATTTCTTGTTGGTGCAGTGGAGACACTTGCATTTGCATTCCGGTAATTGCCATTCTTCTGAGATGGTTTTTGGGTGCTGATACCCTGGATATTTCCGGAAGCACTTCTTCCTTTTACATAGGTCCTGACACGATCCATAAGCACCTCCATTGTTTGAGGCAGATCCTCATGCAACTTTTCCACCAAGTGCGTGTGTCGAACACCATGGCAAAAGCCAGATATACGTAATTGATCCTGTGCTCCAGATATTTTCATAGTTTCATTGTTAAAACGCATAACGAAGCTTTCAAGGCTTTCGTCATTTCTTCTTCGAATGTTATGTACTTCTGTCACTTCTTTTGTGCACTTCCGTTGTTGACTAAATTGCCTTAGGAATTTCGTCCTTAGGTCTTCAAAGCCACTTATCTGTGCATTTGGTAGTGCATCAAACCATACTCTTGCAGGTCCAGTAAAGGTCTGTACCAGCATGTGGCACCATGTTTCTTCTGACCATCGTTCAAGTCTTCCAGCAGTAATAAAATCAAATATATGATCATCTGGATCTGTTAGCCCACCATACTTCTTTATAGAAGTTGGCATCTTTAGCTTTGCTGGAAACTTAGCATTTGCGATCCAATTCTGAAACTTAGAATGCTCTTGCATTGAAGCAGGAAAATAAGGCACGAATACATCCTTTTCTCCTGATGTCATAAAATCCATAGGTCAGAATAAGATCAATGCCTTTTTCAAAAATTAAGGTCTTAATGTTATAATTCAATCATAGCATTTATAGCTCATTTAGAATTGATCACATTCGCCTCTTGTATGAGGTCTTTCAGGACGACACTTCCAACACAAGTATAATTAGTTCGGAAGTGTCATACAGTATTAATCTTCACAAGAGATCTTATTGCAATCACTTCCGACGCGCATACGTCTTACTCGGAAGTCTTCTCTTGCTATCATAATCACTTCCGACGCGCGTACGTCTTACTCGGAAGTCTTTATTTGCTAATCATAAGCACTTCCGACGCGCGTACGTCTTACTCGGAAGTCTTCACTTACTATCATAAGCACTTCCGACGCGCTTACGTCTTACTCGGAAGTCTTCATTTGCTATCATAAGCACTTCCGACGCGCGTACGTCTTATTCGGAAGTCTTCATTTGCTATCATAAGCACTTCCGACGCGCGTACGTCTTACTCGGAAGTCTTCATCGTAATATCAATTTTTTGAAAGATCATATCGACACCACTTCCGACGCACACGTGACTTACTCGGAAGTGGACATCTGTATCTCATTCTCTATCTTCCTTTTTTTTTTTTTACAACTCAACTTATGAGTGTGCATTTGAATTTTCTGAAATTCAAATTTGAAGAAGGTTTTCCCGCCTTAATTGTTGTTCTTATGATTTTCCAGATTTTTTAGGCAATCTTCATGAGAGCCTCTTTGAATCTTCAAATCTTCATCCGGAATTCATTCATCGAATTTCCAGATTTCATAGTTCACCATATGATCCTCAATTGTGTATCCATTCATAAGGATTTCACATCATCATTAAACCATTATCATATCACAAGGATCAAAATGCATCAAATTACCAAATCAACAATTGATCATGAACTTTTGAATTAAGCAAATTCAAATTAATTTTTCCGATCCAAAATATGCGTATCGATCAAAAGTTTTCAAAAACTAATTTCGCTACTCGATCAAAGCGTTAAAATCGATACCTGATGATTTTGACTGTTTGATAATTGTACGATCTTCATTTAGAAGATCATCCAGATCCTTCAAATCGGTAGTTTTTGCAGCATCCTTTTCTGGAGTGAATTTCAGAGTGGCGCGAACTTCCTGCAACCACTGCTCACGCTTCTCCTTGTCCCTTAACTGCTTCAGGATCTGCAAATTTCTCATCAGGAAATCTCGATCAAAACCTCGCAAAATCTCTACAGCATTATTCGGATCCGCATTATCGTCTTCATCATCATGATCCGAATACGGATTATCGTCGGACTGATTTGGTAAACGAAACACTGAAACCTTCTCACTGAGTTTTCCAGCTGATCCTTTCGAACTATGAATGTTCTTCGGTGTTCCTTCAAGGTCAAAAATGGACTTCTTCTTCACTGACTCATCCGATTGCTTCTCCATTTTTCACCAATTCCTGAGAATTCGGATGGCGCCAATTGATGAATCACAAAATCTCACCGTGCGTAAATGAGAGATCACGACTCAACTAGGAACCAGCTAATCTAAGAAGAATAATCGATGAATCTAGAAATTTATTGATATCTCAAGTATTTGTTTACAATTGGGAGAAACACACAGTAAATGTGTATTTTCTGGAATTAGAAGTTACATTGCAAATGAGTGAAAGAACTATTTATAGAGCCTCTGAAGTCGCATCTTCATGAGTTGGTCGGATGCACTTGCATCTTGTTCATCTGCAACTGCATCGCTTCCAGCTCATTCTCTGTGTGACACTTGCTCTCGGGATCTTTACCATCGGAAGTGTAGATGCCAGGACACTTGCATGTCCGGTCTTGACCTATCCTCATCAACTATCAAATTTCTTAAAAGTAAGGAAATTGGTCTCTCCCTTCACTTCATGTGCCAGTCCGCATTTGATACCCTCGTTAAAACCAACAGCATTGGCGGCTGAGTTCACCTTCAAAGCCACGGGGATGACCTCTGAATGGACCTTCTTTGCAACCATATCCAACCACTCTGCAATCAACCATTTGCTCTTTTCATGTAAAGAAGCATTCTCGGCTTGCATCTGCTCACGCTCCTCAGCCATTGCTCTCATAGTTTCTTCAAGCTTCTTCACTTCCGATTTTGCCATTTCGGATTCTGTAAGGTTGAAAATGTGAGTTTAAGAGCAGGATGGACATGCATGTGAAAGGACAAAATAAAGAATACAAGTTGTACCTCTTTTTGTAGTTTCAATTTGGGCCTCATGGTGAGAGGTTGCTTCAAACAATTTGGCTATTTGATCCTCAAGCTTCTTCTTCTGTTCCAAGTGCTTGGTTTTTACCGCTAATTCATTTTCTTGAGCCTGCTTGAGGTCTCTCTTGGCTTCTTGCTCAAGCACCACCAGCTTTCGGTTCCTTGTTGTCAAAAGCTCAATCTTGTTGTTCAAATCATTAATTCTTGTTTGATCACCAACAGAACTGGAACTTGCTATAAGTGCTAATAGCTTCTTGTTCAATTCTTCAATTTTCGATTCTGCAATGATCCATCTCCCAAACACATCCGCCACTAAACTTTGTTGTTTTGCTTGGGCCAACATCAGTTCATCAGAAAGGTCTTCATTAGAAATTTGATGCATACTGGAGATGTCAATTAGTGTGCTTCCCAGGAGTGTGAGTTTCCTTGCAGTAGGAGTTTCCATGCATGAATCATCATTCTTCACATCCCATTGGGGAACAAAAGTTGCACTAGCACTTGCGGCATCCAAATTCCTTCCTATATTGCTCCTTAAAGTCACCAAATCAATTTCCTTCTTCAACCAAGAAGAAGTGGGAATAGCAAAGCTTAGGGTACCCCTCTGAGAAGAAGAAGACGTGTGAGCAAGAGTGACTAAAGTAGTCAATGGGGTAATATCCTTCTGCAAAACATTCGCATCAGAAACAGTTTGACCCTGAGGTATTTCAGGTGAATTTAGCAAATAATCGGTAATTTCAAAATCTTCGTTGAAACAAGGAGTTACCACAGTGTCCTTGGTTTTCTGCATATTCTCCCCTTGATAAGTTTCCACTTCGACAATATCAGAAGCATCAGAAGTTTTTACCTTAGATTGACCAGGTGAGGATTGGAGGTTCCAGCGTGGAGATTTTCTCTTGGAGACAGTAATGTCCTTAGACACAGTCACATTAGAAGAACGCTTCGATTTTCCACCACCCTTCGGAGGAAGTGATGCCTTTGACATAATAGTCACCTGATTGCTTGTGATCTCTTTCTCTTTTCCCTTGGGGTTGCCACTACCGCTACCTGATTCGCTTCGTGCCACAACAACATTACCGACAACACCATCGGTTCCCACTTCCGCTTCTGTTCCTTCATTATTTCTTTCAACAGCAGTACCTTCTTCACGAACTATTTCCTACGTAGTACCTTGATTTTCAGGGGTCTCTTCAGGACGGTAATCGAAGAAGGAGGAAGCCGTTTGCCGGAGGAATGGCATGGCCCCTTCTTCCATTTTTTCCGCATCAAGATCAACGTCTACATAGCTTTTCAACTGCATTGCTTCAAACAAATCCATCTCTATGAATCAAACAAAGAAATCGGTCAAAATACAGAACTCTAAACTGATAGACAAAAATGGTGAAAGGGGAAAATTCTTACCCTTCCCCTTATATCTCAAAATGGGCCATAAGTCGGGTGTAAACCAAGCCCTACTCATCCTACAAAAGAGTAAGACTGCTTCGGGCAATTCACGGATAGGACTAGCACATTCAACCAATTTATCAAAAAACTCCTTTTTATAATCACCCGTTTCTCGGATCGAGTCATGAACAACATCCTCCACAACTCTCCATTCCATCTCTGAGGGCACACACCTATCATCTACATAAAAGAACCGAGATTTCCAGGATCGAGGATTTTGGGGAAGAAGAGTGCTAATCCTAGACACCCCCTTATCCGTTCGAAAGTATACCAATCCCCTGCCATTGTAATCCTATAGAAGGCTCTAAACAATGTGACACTAGGAGAAATGCCTACGGCTCTGCTAGTAGCCTCAAAATGACTCAATCTTGAAAGACCTTGAGGATGCATCTTTGAGATATGCACCTCGAAGAACATCAAAGCTTTAATGAGGAACTTGGTGAAGGGTAGACGATAGTTTCCAAATCGAAACATCTCTACATAAATCCCAATTTTGCCTTTAACAAATGGAAAAATCGGCGTATTGGGGGGGGGGGTGGAAGCGAAGGTCTTAAGGAGAGTGGAATATGATACCTTTCGATCAAATCATCTAAATCTTTAGGCGACAAGGTCGAAAACGAAATGTGCATCTTATGCTTATTTGATTCATCGTCTATCTTAACAGATGGAGATGCCATTGTAAAAATCAAAACAGAATAATAGAGGAGGGCAAATAACTAACCTGTGTTGAAAAATATTGTGAAGAAACG
Source organism: Deinandra increscens subsp. villosa (assembly GCA_039602395.1). Lineage (NCBI taxonomy): Eukaryota > Viridiplantae > Streptophyta > Magnoliopsida > Asterales > Asteraceae > Deinandra > Deinandra increscens. The sequence continues at coordinate 54,965,811 of JBCNJP010000008.1, forward strand.
ATTAGGATTTGAAGAAACGAAGAATGACGGCAGAAAAAAATGAGGGACCAAGGTGAAGAAGAAAGGAAAAATTGTGGAGATGAATGGGTTTTAAAAGGTTCTTTAAGCAGTTTAAATTTGAATTTAAAAAATTCAAAAAACTGAAAAAACCGTCTTGTCAAATAACTCTGAACCGACACGTGTCTCCTACTAGTACTCAAGTACTGTCACGCCGAACGTCCGTCTGACAAGGTAACTATTCACTTCACTTGCAGATGCGACTCATCATAAGAAATCGACACTTGTTGCATAAGCATCAAAACTCTCCGATGCGTATGTTCTCATGACACTTGCATATGCGATCCAACATAAAGATGACAAAGGATTAGGGGGACTTGATGACCAGTTTGTCAAATGCCATTGGAAGCCGATAACTTGCTTATTAGATGAATTTTGAAGAATTTTTTCTCCAAATTGAAGCATGATGCGTGTTGCACTCTTTTTCCCTTAATCTTGGTTTTTTCCCACAGGGTATTTCCGGATAAGGTTTTAAATGAGGCAACGTACAAAAACAAAAACGCATGTGGATATAAAAGATTGATGGACAAGACGGAAGTGTAGCATGTCTTTAGCCTTTAGTCCATCTTTATTGCTTGAATAATCAATGGACTATGGGGACTTGATGAGGATAGGTCAAGAGTGGACATGCAAGTACCTCAAAGGTGACACTTCCAGAGATAAGCACCACATGTGGGGGCAAGGTGAAAGGTGATGCAGTTGCGGATGGTCAAGACGCAAGTGCATTTCTCCAGCTTATGAAGATGCGATTTCGAAGAGTAGTATAAATAGTTTATTTGATAACTTGTAACCCTCAACTTTCAGATCTCAAATTACACCTTAAATTGTGTGTATTTCTGAATGTCTTTTGATTAGTGTCAAATCAATACAAATCTCTCAGTTCCAATACTTTTCCATTAATTTACTCAATTCCTAGTTAGATCATAGGGTCAAACTTACAACCGGTGAGATTCTGTGTTTCATCAGTGTCGATCATTCTTGTTCTGTGAATACATGTTTGATTTCTATGTTTGTTATTACTTTGCAATTCTCGTTGTACACACACATACATACTGTTTTCGATGTGGAATCAATCAAGAAGAACTATCGCTGCGATGGATCATTTTTAATCTATAATCATATCGGTGGCAGTGAGTCGGTTCTTTGCATGTGAAAGTATGGATGGATAACGTTGATGGAACCTAAAGTGACTTTGTCAGATTACAAAACCACTAGTTGATAGTGTGTGTGTAAAAGGGACAAGTTGATTTTCTAATAGCAAGCCTTTTCTCCGTAATTGTTTTTGGTTGGTAAAGGATGTGATGGCACATGGGTCTCATGAGACAAATTCCACACATTTCTGTCCTCCAATATATTCTCGTGTACTCTACAAAACAACAAAATTAATTTGTTTTGTGGAAAGACTTTTATCAACACATAAATTTAATTTGTGGTCTAAATTAATTTGGGAAAAAAAGTGATAATGATGGCACATGTGACACATTCTTCTCCACAACTACTTTTGAAACTTTCAAATTGCCTATTGAATGCGGTTTGGCTCAAGTTATATGGGACTCCATAAGTAGTTGGTGCTCTATTCCTAGTCTCTATATCTTTTCGATACATGACCTATTGACAATGCATAAATTTATTCGTGGTAATGCTGCTCGAAAAAAGGCATTTCAGGTTGTGATATACACGGCGTTATGGGTCCTATGGAAAACGAGGAACGATGCTATCTTTAATCATGGCCCGGTATCGTTGGAGAAAGTGATCAGTGGCATCAAGGAGCTGGGATACTTATGGATCAAGAACAAATCAAAATTGGGTCTACGATAGCGGGACTGGTGTCAATTTAATATTATGTAATTTACGTTTAAACTTTTTGGTGTAATCTTTTGACTACTGTCTTGGTAGTCGTTTTTGTTAATAATAATTTCATTGGCCGTTCAAAAAAAATAATATCTACTTTTGAAACTTTCAAATTGTCTTAAACAAGATGTTGGGATCGCGTTTCGTGACGGATTTAATTCAATGTTTTTTTGAAAGTCTGGGTTTGAAGCAACTATGGATATAAAAAACACAATTAATCTTGCTTCTGAAAAAAACATGCAAATAATACGAACAATGAACAAAAAAATCAGAATCTAATAATAACACCCATTAAAATAAAAATTTAATCAAAGCCAAAGTTGGTTTCAAAGCATCAATTTGCTATTTCGTGCTTGCATTATAGTAAAAAAAAAAAAACTACATGAGCATTGGAATCAGGTGAAAGCCTAAAATCCAAAAATAACATTAAGGAGATCCATAAAAATTAAACAGCTGATAAAGGCATATATATAAAAAATGTAAATTCCAACGAAAACAATATCCAGGTAAATCATAGTGTAACAATTTGCAAAACTACCCACAAACAGGATATCCAAGTATTAATTAAATTGCAATTAATGTTCATTGCATGCTTAGTGCACAGATTAAATTTAAATTCACATCTAGATGTTCACAATCCACATGACTCATATACAGATTAAATGATCATCTGGATTTTGTTCTTTTTTGGGCGTTGTAAACTTTGGCTACCTCCTTGGTAGTGTTTGTTAATAATATTTTTGTTGGCCGTTCAAAAAAAAAAGACTCATATACAAACAGGGACTCAATTTAATAAACTCCAATCATCAATGGACCATTGCAAAACTATTTTCACCTACACCATCTACCATACCATGCTCTTGCCGAAGATGCGATAATAATTGTATGAGCAAACAAAGCCCCATGCAGGGGCGGATCTACGAAAGAAAAATCAGGGGTAGCGGGGACTAATGAGGGTTCGGGGGCAGCGCCCCCAAACTTTTTTTTTAGGTAATTAACGGGCATTTGATCATATTTTCAAAGGGCTTCTGATCATATTTTTAGGTAAAAACCATAAAATTTCTTCCAGGGGTCGCGAAAAATTCGTTTCAGGGGTCGCAAAATACCAAAAACGTAAAACCCCAAAAAAAATTCCTTCTTCGCGTTAACGGTTCAGGAGTCGCGGGGGCTACCCCTACCCATAGGGTAGGTCCGCCCCTGGCCCCATGCCCAAACCCAATAAAACACTCCGTTGTAACTGAAGTAATATTAATTAGATCGAGAAGCCATTTTATGAGCAAACAAAGCCCAACATGACTAATTGACATGAAAGAAAAAAGACATGGCACAACCGATCACCAAAATAACATAACCAAACAAAAAAAGAAAATTGGATTTAAATAATTTTAATTTTTACCTATTGGCCAAGAATAATCCCACCTTGAAAAATCATTTCCACCAGTCCCAACTTTCATCCATATATTTTTTAACGGACCCACCGTTAACTTTTTTAACACCGTTAGATATCTGCTGACATGGCAATTGACATATAATAATTTTTTAACTTTTTTAATTCATTTTTTCCCATGTGGCATTGCACCTGCGATATATCAACCACCCTCATCACCGCCTCCAGCCACCAAATGGACATTGTTCCCCCTCCGTTGCCATCAATCTTCGCCGGAGCCCCTCTCACCACCACTACATCATCTTAGGTAATATAATTTTCTGGAACACGAAATTTAGGGCTAGATGATGTTAGTTTATGATTTGTAATGAAATTTGTTTGTGTTGTATCAGAAGCCTGTGAAGAAGACGACCTCTGTTTTTGAAATTTTGCAGATTTCTAATTCGATATTGCCTCAAGTGGTTGTTATTAGTACAATTTTGGTTTATAAGCAGGTAGAAATCTTCACATTTTTATTGATTTGTGGCTCATATCTTATCAAACGTGTCCGCCTCCGGCGACGGCGACGACGAGGTCAGTCAAACTCGCAGCGGCGGCGGTCGTATTCAGTAGGCTCGTATGAGTACGTGCTCGACGAAGGTTACGAGATTCCGGTGGAATAGACATTGACGCATCAAAGAGTCGTCTCCTCCGATTTAGTTTCTGTTGATAAGGATATGCAACTCCGTAACCGCCGGCGGGAGTGGGAATCGTAATTGCTTGCGTGGTTACGATGATCATGTTTTCGTCTCTCCCTCCTTATACAATGTAGTTTCATCGTTGTGTGGAGGGTTACGTTTCATCTCTGTAAGGTTTTGCTAGTTGGGGACGGGAAGTCATTTTAGGGATTTAATCAATGATTTCTTATTTGAAATGACAAGTGGAAAAAATGAATTAAAAAAGTTAAAAAATTATTACATGTCAATTGCCACGTCAGCAAATATCTAACGGTGTTAAAAAAGTTAACGACGGGTCCGTTAAAAAAATATGGATGAAAGTTGGGACTGGTAGAAATGATTTTTAAAGGTGGGATTATTCTTGGCCAATAGGTAAAAATTGAGATTATTAAATCCAATTTTCCAACAAAAAATGACCCGGGACCCAGCAACTCTTCTTCAATGGATTATCCCACTGCTTTTGCTTAAACTCTGTAAACTCACCAACCTCATGTTGACACTTTTTAGTATGTTTCCTCTCAGGTTCTTAGAAGCACGCTAAGTAGCACGTTTAAGACTCATGGTTCATTTCTAAATCTTGCATATCTCTGTTAAACTGTTTTTTCGTTAAGCGCTTCGGGCGCGAGACAACTAACTAGTTACGTTTTGATTTATGCTTCCGCAAACATTAAAAACTTTGTTAAACCTTTTGGACTGTAAAACTTGGATGTTCGAATATCTTAACTTGCATTTAGTATGTTCGGTGTCTGATGGCTTAGATCTTGGTAGGTCACGCCTCCAATGCGGTGATATTCAGCAGGTGGATTTTGAGGGTGTGACATTTAGTCTCTCCCTAATACCTCTATTTATACACCCAAGGGAAAACCCTAATTTCATCTAGTAAGGTCAATTACGCTCATCGAATAAATGTCATTAATAAGGAAACAATGGAGTTATTTAGGTCAAGGATCACATAAGAATAAACGACACTTGGGCCACAAGTTAAGACGGGTCAAACAAACTATTGTCGCAAATTTGTTTTCTTGCGTCAGAAGTTTTTCATTTGGGTCTCAACGGGTGAGATCAAAATTGGCGACTTTAAAAAATCACAGTTTGCTACCAAAGCCGTCTCCCTGACAATTTTATAGATTTAGACATGGTTTCTAAATCAATTGGTGACTAAAATCTTGCTATTCAAAGCATAGATCATCTCCCCAACATATACATATTTTGCTTTTGTGTTTCATATATATTGGTTGTTGTTTTAGCAGTTTAAGATGCATAGTATTTCGTTAATATATGCATATTTATGATCAATAATTACCTGTGGATAAATTTTGGTATGGCATTTGGAGTGCTGATCATATGTTAACTCTTTACATGTCTATCCTTGGGTATATTATTGATTACATTCCTTCTCATGGCAAGTATATCATGCTTTCTAGGTCCTTTGTGGTTGGATCGCTGGTGATTGTATGGTTCCATATCCATGATTTTTGTTCCTATAACCTTTAAAAGCTATTAGGGTTGTAAAATCTAGTTATTATTATTATTTTTTGCATTCCACCACCACCCGATCATCTCCAATCTCCATCAGAAAGAAACTCATCACTGTTGAGAAAACCCCCTTGCCCAACTGATAACCCCCATTTTTTATTTTTTTTGTTAAAAGTGAGACTTGAACCCAAGACCTTTAATTAAGAGGTCATACACCTCTTAATTATTATTATCTCAGTGAATTAAGAGGTTACCTCTTAGTTATTATTATTATTATCTAAGTATATATTAATATATTAATTAATTATATATAAATAATGTGCTCTTTGAAACTTGCAAGCCTGCGTGATCTTTATGAGTGAAACTTGAGCTCAAGTTTGTTAATTAGACTGTTTGATAGTGTTTGATAGCCTTTAATGTCTCTTAATGGTTATTAAGATGTTATCTTTTAATGGTGTAATGACTATTAATTATTAAAAGGTTTAAAAGATGATGAATGGTTGTGAGGTAACCTCTTAATGCTAAACTCTCACAAGTCACATTTAATAGTGTTGGGAATGTTTTGCCATGCAAAAATTCCTAAGTCAGAGTTCCGAAGGAAGTTCCTCCGGAACTTCTTCTACACTAAGGAGTTCCTCCGGAACTTTTACTTGGTTACTCCGGAACTTTGACTTTCTCTCTCTGCACAAGTTCCAATGCATAAAGCTGTCAGGAAGCAGTTTTACTTTACGGCATGCTGTACACTGTTCACAGAAAGGTCTACTCAACTGTTCATAGAAGCATGCTTGTACTTCAACAACTTTCGGAGTAGATAATGTTTGTTTATTTGGCCTAGGGGCTAAAAGGAAATAAAAGAATATCTTTTATTTCCTCCTTGCACTATTTATATTAGTTTTACTTCATTGTTTAAGCAGTGATCCCTGAACTTATATTTCAGTTATAACTCTCTTGTAAACAACATTGAAGTATCAATATACTAGTGCTTGGAAGTTATATCTCTTGTGCATGTACTTTACTTCTTGTTTACTAGTTACACTTTCGGATCAATGTATCTTTGTTAAGAACACAAACAAGTCTGATTCCGCCTTTCTTGTTTGAAACCTTCTTGTAACTTGATAAGATTAACAGGTTAACCACGATCCTACAAATAGTCTTCTCTTTGGTAAAATTTAAAATGATTCCATTAAGAGATAATTTCTCAATGACCATTAAAAGGCTACCAAACAGCCCTAATTAGGTTTAAGCTTGAGATTTTTACAAGCCGTTCTTTAATTAGTATCTCAATGAAAACTTGTATTAAACCCCAATCCGTTTTAATGAGCCGTTCTTCATATATATATCAACCTGTTGTAGTCATGTAATAAATATATAGACAGACAGTTTAGCAATCCTAGTTTCGCGGATCATCCAAACTCTTCAGTATTAACTCGTCGTGGTCCTTTAAGATTGCTAGCATCTTTGATTCTGAATCCACCTCATTGCAGATTTTAAAACATAATGTTGCAAAATGATCCAAGGACTCTTTTCCACATTGACTACACAAACGATTAATCTTGTCTATGCTATATGAATGACAGATAGGATATCTTGTTAGGACCTCCACAAATATCACTTTATAACCGGAGAGATCGCACGCTAGAACTAACCCATCAGTATCTGGATCGGCTAGGTCATAGGGACCTTCGTCATTACATGAAAGCGTTGGTGTAAAATCCTGCAGATTTTTATTTATATTAAATGGTGTTAAAAAACTCATCCATACCTATATAGGGAGAAGATCATTTGAGAATCAGTTGGTTTTGAAAACTTTTGAGAACCATTCTGAGCCACTAGTTATATATAACAAAATCCCCCCCCCCCCCCCCCCAAATGTATTTGAATGGTTTACCTCCTGAAAATTAGTTGCCACTCAAGTTAATAAGGAGAACTTCCTTATATATAATTAGTGGCTCAGAATGGTTTTAAAAACAAATTGTTTCTCAAATGATCCTTTATAGAAAACTGAGCAGGCTCATGTTATACCTTATCCAACAATATTTTACTTCTATCAAGCTCGGAATGCATAGCTCCCGGCCATGTTTGGTTGAACTCTGGCTTTTGGAGGAGAGCAATCTTTCGAGCAATTCCTATAAGAATTTTCACCTTTGTAACCAATGGAAGTCTTCCTATAATTCCTACAACCCATATAATTAACCTGTATAGTTAAACATGTGTTTTTTTTTTAAAGTGTTCTGACTTTATCTATTAATTCTTCTTACCGCTATCAAGGAGATACTCAAAGTTCCCTTGATTTTTGAGTTCTTCACTCATGGTTCCTTCACTTGTGTTTCCTTCACTCGTGGTTACTTCACTCATGGGAGGGTAGCGGACAATATGATTTTGAGAAGCTGAAAAATCAAAGAAAAGGGTGCACAAGTTAAATTGTTTTGTATTCTATTATATACAACACTAGTGAAAAGTTTATTCACACCTGAGTTTGGTTTGCTCATCGAACCAAAATATTTAGCAAGTTTCCAATTAAAACTCATTATGCCTGATGACTTGCCAGAATGGTTAGATGTGTCATGTAATTCTAGTAAAGCCTGAAGTGAGGCCACTATCTCCGTCATGGTAGGACGCTCTTTCAGAATACTGCCCACACAACGATTTGCAATTTGGGCAAACCGTTTTGAGTGATTGGGAAAAACAGTTCCCTTGATATTAGGATCCACCATTTGGTCAAATTTTTTTCCTTTAACACATTTTTGAGCCCATCTTACCAAACTGCAATCCTCCTCCCCATATTGTTCGTCTACCGGAAGCCTTCCAGAGAGCAATTCAAATAATACAACCCCAAATGCGTATACATCTGTTTTCCTTGTTAACTTTGTGGTATAAAAGAACTCCGGATCAAGATACCCAAATGTCCCTTTAACACTTGCATCAATATAAGAAATTGGTTGATTGGTTGGGCCAATTTTGGACAACCCAAAATCCGAAATCATAGATGCCCAATTTTCATCTAAAAGAATATTTGAACTCTTGATGTCACGGTGTATAACTCCATGTAGCGTACCTACACCTGTGTGAAGGTAGTCCAGGCCACGTGCGGCACCTACGGCTATCTTGAGCCGTGTCAACCAACTTAAAGGAGTCTCGGCTTTGTGTAGATGGTGGTAAAGTGTTCCGTTAGGCATATATTCATAAACGAGGATCATCTCCTTCTTTTCATGACAGTAACCAATGAGAGACACCAAGTGACAGTGACGTAACGTAGAAAGCATGTCGATTTCGGCTCTAAACTCAGCTTCTCCTTGGCTGGACATAGAATCCAGCCGTTTGATGGCCACATTAACATGGCCATCTTGTTCACTAGAAATTTGACCTTTGTACACCTTTCCGAATCCACCCTCTCCGATGACAAGTTCATCATCAAAGTTGTTGGTTGCAGATTTAATTTCTGCAAGAGAAAAAAGGCGACATGGATGTGCTGAACTTGACGATGCTGACTTTCCTCCCTCTTCGGTTGTGGAGTTCATTATTGTGCTAATATTTCAGATGCAAAAAAAGCCAGTTTTCAGTTTTTAACTATGAGGGTAGGTGCAAGACAGTGTATTTGTAAAGTTATTTTTTTATTTTAATTGAACATTTTCAAATCATTTGAAGAATCGGTCTTGTCCACATATTTATACTTAATATTCTAGATATTAGACCCGAACAAAATTTATAAATACAAGTATAACACCTAAGTATTTGCAAATTGTGTTTCGGTCTAATTACTTTCTTAAATAATTACACTAATGAGATAGTTCGATCACAAACCAGTGATGACAACAACATTTATTCTAAGTTTCGATTAAACATTTATTGTGTTAATTTAGTATATACACTATTTTAGCTTCTTTTTTTTTACAGCAAATTTTTATTTTTCACAAAATTTCACCATTGTCGAGGTTTTGCCCTTTACCACTAGACTACAACCTAAGTAGATACTATTTGTCATTTTAATCCATCAAAGTATTAGGTATATCGATTGTGAGTTTTGCCATGTAGACGGTTACTGGACTTGCATCATATCTAAACTCACATAGGAGGCTTATACTGGTTGTTAGTTGGGGATATGAGTTGGTATTTTTTAATTATTTTTTCAACTACTTTTATTGAAAGTTCAAAACATAAACATTTTAAATAAAAAACCATTTCATTAAAACATAAGTAAAAAAGGTTTACATGAACAAAAAAACGTTATAATACTAAAAAAAAACTAAATATTATATTTTTTCTTAACTGAAAGCTTTTCCATCTCAATAAACTCTCGTTCTACTGGGAAAACGATGAAATGTCCCATTTTCTTCTGATTCACAAGTTTCGTGCCCCCATCACTTTGAAATACTTTGATTTTCCTTGAAATTTGATTTTGGAAAAGTTTTATAAAGGATAAGGCCCGTTTTTGTTTTTAGAGGATAAAGCCATGTAAAACATGAGAAGTCATCAACAAATGCCACATAGTACCAGTAGCCATCATTTTTCATAACCGGTGAGGGACCCTATAGATCACAATGAATCAAGTCAAGTGGGTAAGACGCTGGGCTAGAGATTGTTTCGTTGCTCGATCCTGAATAACAAAGTGAGGATAAAAGAATAAAACATCAATATTGTTGTCAAATGTTAACTTAATTAAGTATGAAGAGTAAGTTTTTAGTGATGTTGGGCAGTGGCGGACTGAGGTAATGGGGTACGGGTTCGCCCGACACCCATGAATTTTTTTCGCGGTATGCTAAATTTTCGATACTTTACGAACCGAACCTCAAAAAATTTTGTCACCGAACCCCATAAAATATTTAAAGAGACCCTCAAATTAAAGAAAAATAATATTATGTTTTAATTTTTTTTTTTTCAAATCACTAATAACTAATAAATTAAAAAAAAACTAAAAAGAAAAACTAAAAAAAGAAAGAAAAAATAATCTACTAATAATTAATATTAAGCCAAAAAATGGCTAAGTCCAAGAAAATTGGGTTCTTTCGTTCTTGTACGTACGTAATCGCGAGCGGGAGAAATTGGGAAGGGGGGGGGGGGGGAGAAACTGTGGAATTCCGATCACCAGTTCGCCGCTGTGCACAGAAGATCTCCGGAGGGCGGAGGTGCTCTCGCCGGAATCTGCTGCTGCTGGAATCGGACTACCTCAGTCCCTCACTGTTCGCCACTTCGGCTATTTGGATTTTAGGCTAGCCGGAATCAACGGAATTTGCTGCTGTTGGAACCAGACTAACTCCGAACTGGGTTAAACGGAATCACTGTTCGGATTTTGGTGCTGGAATCGGAACTCCGAACTCGGTTAGCCACTGTCACTGTTCTGTTCATCTAGTTTTTTGAGAAATTGTTAGCTTTGTATGTGATTTTTGAACAAAGTTTTGAACATATTGTGATTGTTTTGAACATTGGGCTTGATTTTGTGTAATTGTGTGTAAATTGTATGTGATTTTTGAACAAAGTTTTGAACATATTGTGATTGTTTTGAACAAAGTTTGAACATATTGTTAGCTAGTGTTTTTTTTATACTTATTGACTTTGTGTAATTGTGTGTTTGATAAGAGTTTAAACTTTATATGTAGGGATTATAGACCGATTTGTAGTTCGCAAAGTGCAATTCATCTTCAAAGACTCCCGAACATGTTGATGTTAATACTTTTCCAAGGGATCCCAGTGAACGAAAACCACTTACATCATATAATCCTAATCAACGAGATGATATTAGAAGATATTACTTAACCAAGAGACCGTTTCAACCAAGATTTCAAAGTTTTAAACGGACAATTATTAATGGCGAGGCAAGACGTTTTCAAGCTACTTGGTATGATAGTTTAAAAAATTGGTTGGAATATAGTGAAACAAATGATCGGGCATATTGTTTGTGTTGCTATTTGTTTAAGGATTACTATGGATAGTTGGAATAAAAAGAAAAGGTTTGATCGTCATGTTGGTCAAGTGAATAGCATTCACAACAAGTCATTGAAAAAATGTGAGGATTTGATTAGAAAAAATCAATCGATACAATATGTGTTTGTGAAACAAAGTGATAAGCAAAAACATGAATATCGACTTGGATTAAGTGCATCGATTGAGCTTGCCAAAACATTATTGAGTCAAGGTTTACCCTTTCGTGGTCATGATGAATCAAGTGATTCTTTAAATAGAGGATTTTTTTTGGAAATTTTAGACCTAATGGGAAGACAAAGTGAAGAGCTTGGCAATGTTATTTTAGGGAATGCTCCTGGGAATAGTAAGATGACGTCTCCTAAAATTCAACTAGACATTAAACATTGTTTCGCAGAATAGGTACTTAAACAAAATTTTAAAGATTTAGGGGATGATGTGTTTTCTTTACTAGTTGATGAATCAAGTGATGTGTAAAAAAAGAACAAATTGGCGGTGGTTATTCAATATGTGGATAAATATGGGATTGTGAAAGAACGGTTTATAGGTCTTGTTCATGTAATGGACACTTATGCATTATCTCTTAAATCTGCCATTGATGATTTATTTTCCCGATATGGATTGAGTTTGAGTAAATTAATATGTCAACGTTATGATGGTGCGAGTAACATGGCCGGTGAGTTGAACGGGTTGAGAGCTTTGATCTTAAAAGAAAATCCTTCAGCCTTTTATGTACATTGTTTTGCCCACCAACTTCAATTAGTTGTGGTGGCGGTTGCAAAAAAAAACATGTGGGTGTTTTATGGTTCTTTAATACAGTCGCGTGTTTGACTAATGTCATTTGTGCATCTTATAAGCGACAAGACAAACTTCGCGAATCGCAAAAAAATAAAATGCAAGAGAAAAAAAGAATTTGGAAATCGAGTTTGGTACTGGTACCGGTCTGAATCAAGAACTGTCTCTCACAAGGGCAGGAGATACTCGTTGGAATTCACATTATAAAACTATATCTCGTTTGGCTACTTTATATGATTCGGTCATTGAAGTTCTTGATTACGTTGAAGAAACAACTTCGAATGCTATTAACATCACACAAGTGGGAGGACTTATAGAAGATTTGAGAAGGTATAATTTTGTATTTTACTTGCATTTATTGACGCACATTCTTGATTCAACAAACAATTTGTCTCAAAGTCTTCAAAGGAAAGACCAAGATTTGTTGAATGCAATGTCAATGGTTACATCAACCAAGCGTGGACTTGAGCATTTTAGATTAGAGAGTTTTTCATCATTTCTTGAGATGGTCAAATATTTTTATGAAAAACATAATGTTCAAATGGTAAACATGGATGATGTCTACATTAACCCAAGAAATCCAAGACAAAAGACAAACATGACGTGTCGACATTATTACGAGTATGATTGTTTCAACATGGTGGTGGATATGCAAATACAAGAGTTTGGAAATCATTTTAATGAGGTAACTTCTGAATTATTTACTTGTATGGCTTGCTTGAGTCCATGTGATAGTTTTGCATCTTTTGAAATACCAAAGATACTACGATTAGCTGAGGATGTATCCATGTGATTTTGATGAAGAAGATAGAAGAAAACTTAAGGTTGAACGAACGATCTACATTGACAATTTTAAAGGAGATACAAGGTTTGACAATTTGGATGGTCTATCTAGTCTTGCACGGTTGATGGTTGAAACAAAAAAACACCATTCATTTATATTGGTGTATCGTTTATTAAAGCTTACTCTTATTTTACCCGTGGCAACATCACGTGTTGAGAGATGCTTTTTTGCAATGAAGATTGTGAGATCTGATTGCGTAACCGAATTGGAGATGAACATGTGAATGATAGTTGTATATGTTATATTGAGAAGGAGTTGCTTAAAAAGGTGTCTACCGATAATATGATTGATAGGTTTCAAAAAATAAAAACCCGTAGAGAGAAAGTTTAAGTGTTCTGTAATTATTTAAGTTGGGGAATGATGAAGTTTGTTCTAAGTTTTTTATATTTTTGTCTTGTTTTGTAAATATGTTCTCGAATGCTGATTGACCCGTCACCGACCCGACCCGAACCGAATCGGTCTAAAATTTTATTTGTATATAGGGTGGACGATAAAAAAAACAAAAAAAAAATGTATACAAGGTGGACGATTAAAAAAATTTATGCACCGAAAATTTTCGAACCCCATAAAAAGTTCATGGGTTCGAAACTGATGTTGGGTACAAGCGGAACCTTTGTGAGTGATAGGGAGGGTGTCACCATTATCGAAGGTGACATTAGTCTTACCCATAAATGGAACCCTGGTAGAGGAATGAGAAGACGAACCAACAATATGATTCGTTTTCTACCATATAAACATACCAATCGGGGTTAGAAGTTGAGACATAGCATTGGGCTATGAAAGCTTGCGCAAGATGAGCTTCCTTATCAGGGGTGGGGTTGGTTTTGGGTGCGGTTTGGTTCAAAAGAAAGTAATAGTTGTTAGCCTTGTGACCTTCCTTACCACACTATTGGCGAGGATCAGACTGACGCGGGCGACCAGGGCCACCACGGAATGAACCCCGATTATTGTTTCTATTGCCGCATTCCTTGTTATTGTTGGGCATCGATTGTTGCGCTACAAAGGCAATAGTATGGATAGTTCCATGTACAGATCGAGAGAAGATCTCATTATTTTTTGTAAGAGACTAAAGTTCTCAAAGAGTAATATCCGGGCGAGCGGCACAACGAGCGATCAAGAAAGTCTCAAAGGAGGGGCCTAACCCACTATAAAGCCAGTGAATTTTATCTGATTCAGGGACCGAATGTCCAATAGCAGCCAACTGATCAAGAAGAGACTTGAATTGACGGTCGTATCTCGAAACGGAAAGGGTACCTTTCTGAATCGAGTGAAGCTGGTCATGGAGATTTTGAACTCGATCCATGGAAGAGTTCATGTAAGCAACCTCCAAAGCCACCCATTTTTCTGGAGCCGTGGGATATTCGATGACCTCTGCAAAGGCCTATCTGGAGAGGGAGGCGATGATCAAAATTACAATTTTGTGGTTAGCGAGTTTTCATGGGGCATAAAGGGGATTGGGAACAGGTTTGTCAACGATGATAGTACTAGCAGAAGGTGCCTGAACGGAACTGTCTATATGAGGCAAGAGATCCTGATATTCAAAAGAAGGTAGCATTTTGTTGAGCCAAACAAAGTAACTAGATGGGGTGAGTTTAATTTAAATAGGTGAAAAAGAGTGTTCATGGTGATGTTAATGAACTTGCCATGGGGGACCAAAAGGAGAGGAAGGGAGGGGTTGGGGATTAACGACTCTGATACCATGAAAGAAATAACGCTCCACACCAAATAACTGGGAGAGGGCTTTCAATATAAACACACAAATAATACAGGAATGGTACACCAAGAATTATATAAATGTATACAATGACCTATACAATCATCTATTGTTTGATAAAGAGAGCTGTATCTTTGCCATAAAAGAGAACTTAGAGCAATTTAGTGGAAGTTTTGTTACAAGCTAGGAATGAGGTAACATGTACAGATCCAGTGGGAGGATCATGTGGTGAAGTAAATCTCCGGTGGGTTTGATTTCCCCTGCACCAGACAATGGTGGTCCAGCTGTTAGCTTCCTTTCAAGTGTATTCTCTCTTATCTTCGGATTTTTATCTGACATTTTCTTTTTATAATTCATCATAAAAAATATATTTTATTTGTTTTGGCATTTGTTTTTTTTCTTTTCTATCAATCATAAAAAGTGTTTTGTTTTATATAGCGAGATGTTATTGAATGGTTTCATTTTAACGTTTAGGTTTGTCTTTTGTTAACGTTTTGTTTGTCGTTGTTTGTTCTAATGATATTTTTAATGCTTTTATGTTGTACCTATGTTTACGTTCGAATTTTTGACGTTTATTTTTTATGTTTTTTTTTGTACAGGCCATATATTTTCAACCTCACGTTATTTTTATTGTCATGTCAATGTATGGACTTCAGCTTGTATTTTTGCCTAAGTGTGTTTGGAATTTGATTCGTCTCCGATGCAAAACAAGAGTGTTAACACAAGAACTCCGTTTCGCATAATCAACCCTACAATACATATTCATACTTAAAAAAAGACAGAATTGTCGGGTGTAATGCGTGGAGTGATACCTTTTTTTTTGAACGGCGATTTCAATTCAACAAAACCCGACACCTAGCAAGGCGCTAGGAGCGGGGAGAGAACAAGAGGAGGTTACATGTAGAATTCGAAGTTACACCAATTCTCCCAATTTCCCACCCCTTTTTTACAACGATTAGAAACCCAATGGAAACTCAAAGATATAATGTCGGAGATGATATTTTGCACATTGGCCTTCTTTTTGTTAAACACCGCGTCATTTCGGGCCCTCCAAATAACCCAACAAGCCGTATGAATTATGGCTTGAACCACCCAAGCTTTCCTTTTGCAAACATTAAGGTTGGAGTGCACTTGAATAAGGTCATTCATTGAGAAACAAAAAAGATTAGGAATCTTGCACCAAGAAGCCACATGTGCCCAAACTTCATTCGCAACCGAGCATCCTGTGAAGAGATGCACAACAGACTCACTAACCTCCGAGCACATCGGGCAAACATCCGAACCAACGTGAATGTTTCTGCGTATTAACCCGTCCATAGTTGGCAGCCTACAAACTTGGGCTCTCCACATCAGCAAGTTGACTTTCAAGGGAACAAATCTGGGCCAAACCATCCAGTTATGAAGGGAGTCAGCAGGCTTGGAAAGGACGGCTTTCATGGAGCTCACCGAGAAGGCCCCTGAAGGATCAGCAGCCCAAGTCCAGCGCTGGTTGGTGCAGATCAGCAGCTCCTTCAGGTTGACGCCATCCTTATACAGCGCAGGTTCGATGGAGGAGATGTTTTTCCACACGCCAGTGATAGATTTGTTAACCGGGATCCAGGTCGGAGACGAAGGCCCTCCATGGACACCCATAATTACTTTGCGCCACAGCCGAGTTGGTTCATCACAGAAGCGCCAAAACCACTTTACAAGGAGAGATTTATTGATATTTTCAAGGCTGTGCAAACCCAGTCCGCCTTCTTCTTTCGATTTGCAAATGGCGTCCCTGCTAAACCCAGTGAATTTTTCTAGACCCGCCGATAGCATCATCACAACCTCCCCATAAAAAATTGAAACGGATCTTCTCTAGAGAATTAAGGACCTTGACTGGTGCTTTGAATAAAGAAAAGTAGTGAAGGGGAAGGCTATCAAGGACTGAATTGATGAGCACAAGTCTCCCCCCATTGACAAAAGTTTAGCTTTCCAGCGGGAAAGTCTAGCCCGAAACAAATCAATGATACCACTCCAACTATTCACACGGTTCATATTCTCACCCACCATTAAGCCTAAATATTTGAAAGGGAGACTACTACTCTTACACCCGCAAAGATTTGCTTTAGAAAGGACCTCGTCATAATCCACATTAACACCGAAGAGGCCGCATTTATTAAGATTTACTTTGAGTCCGGAAACAATAAAGAACCCTCTTAGAAGACGGATGAGATTAGCCACATTCATCTCGGACCAATCTCCAACAACAATAACATCATCGGCATAAAGAAGATGGGAGACGGTAGTATCAGAACGGGTGAGGCGGATTCCATTAAAAATGCCCAAGTGAATTGCTCTAGACATCATTGAGTGAAAAGCTTCCATAGCAATGATGAAAAGAAAAGGGGACAAGGGGTCACCTTGCCGAACACCACGAAAGCATTGAAACTCAAGAGAAGGCGACCCATTAATCAACACCGAAGCCCTTGACGCCTTGAGACAACCACTGACCCACTTTCTCCAAAGAGGAGGGAAGTGCATTTGAGAGAGGATATCATCAAGAAAGTTCCAGTTAATAGAGTCGAAGGCCTTTTCAAAATCGATTTTAAATATGAGGGACGGGTGTTTATTCTTCTTGGCCCAAGACACAAGTTCATTCACAATTAAGGGGCCATCAATGATATTACGATTAGCAAGGAACCCCATTTGAGGCTCGGAAATAACCTTGTCAATTACAAGTTTGAGCCTACAAGCAAGGACTTTGGAAACCACCTTTTGGATGCAACCAATAAGAGAGATGGGCCGAAAATCATTCAACGATTGAGGATCATCAACCTTAGGGATAAGGTGGATGAAGGAGGAACCACACCCAGGCCCAAAGGTTCCATCCGAATGAAAGAAGGTGAGCATCTTGAAGAAGTCGTCCTCGAGAATATCCCAAAAGAACTTTAAGAATGCAAAAGTGAAGCCGTTCGGTCCCGGAGCCTTCTCATTACCACAAAGCCACACCGCATTTTTTAATTCACTTCTCGTAAAGGGCTGGACCAGCAAGGAAGCCTCAACTTCCGATAGAGTTTTGAGATGGTGGCAGATTAATTTTGGACGAGAGTGGGAGTCTTCACTAAATTTTTTCTTGAAGAAACGCCAAGCAATTTTTTTCATTTCAGTAGGATCCGAGATCCACCCAGCCCCATTATCACTTTGAAAACCTTGGATTCTCCCTTTAACAAGCCGTTGGTTGACTTAGGCATGATAAAAAGAAGAATTTTCATCACCATCTAACGCCCAACGAACACGGGCTTTCTGTTGAAGGTCTTTGCATCTTTCTTCCGTCACTTCCCGTAATTTGTTTTTCTGAGCAGCCCAGTCACTAATCTCAACAGCAGAGAGTTCACGAGATTCAGCAAGGGAGTCAAAGAAATTACAGGCCAAGGTTAGTTCCGAGAACTGTTTTGAATCCTTTTCTTTGCGCTCCCTATTCCAAGCTTTTAAACAAAGTTTGATGTGCCTGAGTTTTTTTAGGAGCGCAACATCAGGCCTGTCCAACAACACAAGACTAGCCCATTCTTTTTTCACCAAATCAACACAATCATCTTTCTTCAGCCAAGACGAAAAGAACCGGAACGGGGAAGGTCCAAAGTCAACCACAGCACACTTAAGCATTAAAGGGCTGTGATCCGACCATAATCTCGGAAGGGCCGTGAATTGAGCATAAGGCCACCTGCAAAAAAACGATGAACTGACAAAAATTCTGTCTATTTTGCTAAACGATTTACCGTTTCCGTGCGAGTAAGTATATTTCATTCCGCCCATGGCATATTCTTCAAGATTCGCATCATAAAGGAATTCGTTGAATCTGGAAGCCCCTGATTGTACAAACTCGGAGTGAAGACGATCCTCGGGAATCCTCACTTCGTTAAAATCTCCCGCAAGAATCCAAAGCTTATCCAGGCCAAATGAGCTCATAACATCCAGGATTTTGCACCAGAGTCTTCGTTTGTCCGGGGGTTTTTGAGGAGCGTAAACATTCAGAATGAAGAAATCATCATCCGTCCCGACCAATCTGCCCTTGATCAAAATGAAGTTGTTGTCGGTAATAGAATCCCGACACTGAAAGACATTGGGATTCCACGAGCAACCGAGGCCTCCAGATCGACCACTGCCCATTCTTCCAGAAGCATTAACCCAAATGTTGTTCGATCTGTCTCTGCCCCAAAAATTTCGGAAAGGAATTTTGGATCCATCCGCGAGTTGCGTCTCTTGCAGGCAGAGAAAATTGATTTTATTGACAGATCTAATACATTTTATCCAATCAGCCTTGTGCTTGTGCCGATCTCCAACACCCCGAATATTTACGGACAGAAGATCCATTAAACAAACAGTTTAACACCACAATCACCAATGATTCTTGAAACCTGCTCCTGGAAGCCATCGAGATTAATGCCGACGCAGGCATTGACCTGAATTGTATTTGAGATTTCTTCCTCAATGTGGGAGATAGATGCATACGATGTAGGAGCGGAATCTGAACTCCCAGGCCCCTTTTTTCTCCTTTTCCCCCCTTTCCTTTTTGATTTCCTATTGGGATTCACGTTGAGATCCAGACTTTGGGCTTGAGAGGATGAGGATGACAGATCATTGGAAGGAAGATTGGGCTCCAAAAAATCATTATTAGGCTCCTCTGAAAGAGCTGGGCTTTTAGATCTCCTGCGCTTTTGGGCTGAAGCAGGAATTGGCCCAAAAGGCCCAGACCCCAGATGACCGTTGTCGGTCCCATGAAAGGTCACCACATCATTGCCGGCGTCATTGGGATGTGAACAGTGGATGGGATTCGATGAATCAATCTCCTGCACGCAATCGTTCCTCGAGCCATGTGCCGAAGACGCCTCGCCGACTTCCTTTTCCTCCTGGGAACTTGGACTCTCCTCCGGCGAACCGTTTGGGTTGATTTCCACTCCGGCCGATTTCAAAAAATCCGGCGACCATGATTGGGGGGATTCTCCGATGTTGCAAAGGAAACGCCGACCTTTCCAGACAAGGGTGATTGAATCTTGAATCATTGCTCCGCTGTTGACGAGGACCCCCACACAAGATTTGGTCATGTCCCTGTCACCGGAAGACGCCACCGACGATTGAATGACCTTCCCAAAATTTCCGGCAATCCTGTCAAAAATTTCCCAGTCCCAAAGATGGGGGGGAACACCAGAAATCTCCAACCAAGCTATCCTCCCCGGTGCGATAGATTGGCCTGACCACCTTTCCAGCCGAACAAACCAATCCTTCCAAATTTGCCGGTATTCCAAGAAGAGATCCGCCGCATCACTATCAGGGAATAGAATCATAACGAACAACCCACCCACGTAATGAAGTTTGCATGAAAGGACGTCCACCAGATTGAATAGCGATTGAAGGTTGTTCAGGTGAGTAAAGTCAGAGGCCTGGCCGATGAGCGCCTTTCCTTCCCATTCACACATAATGGACGTCATCCTATCACCAAGGTCCACCGTCTTTACCTTAGTTCCAACTCCACCAAGGACGGCATTGGCGTATGATAAGCCCGGAGAGACCTGCTGAGCCATTTTCCGATGCTGAAACTTGGGGGCAACCCCACCTCTGACCGGTGGAGCCGGCAGGGACGCCTTAGTGCCGTCTCTATTGAATCTTTCCATGTTGGCGGAAATTATATTATTTCCGATCTTGATTTTACACAGCTTCTTCTCCATCTCCCATTTATCTTGCACATTGATGAATTTCACAAACCCAAAAACATCGCCGCTTCTGCTCTTCCTTTTAGAAATGTAGACGTCAGAGACCTTACCAAGTTTGCTGCATGCATCCAAGACACAACGCCGATCACACCCTTCTGGAAGGTTTGAAATGTAGAAGGACGAGATCTCCTCCCATTCCTGATGATGTTTGCCGGAATTGGAACCCTTCTTTCTGTCCACCTTTTGCCAGCCTTGCTCTTCGTCTTCCCACATAGTTAGTTGTTCGTACTTGCGTGGAGTGATACCTACTCGTTTTTGTTATTTCTTTAGTTTAAAGTAATTTAATGTAAAGTCAAATGGACTTTAACATGTCATCCGTAGTGGTTTGGATGTGTGATGAGAAAAGTGATGTCACATACGCAATCCAATGATAGTGATAATGATATGTAGTGGGTTAGTGATTGTATAAATGCTAGTTGTGTAAACGTATGATTTTATTTAAAATATAAAAAGCGCCGACATGATTTAATTATTTGAGTGGCCGATTAAAAAAAATGAATTCGATTAGAGATGAAAATAACGTCTAGGGGTTCCGGGACGTTACATTGTCGACCGGTGTGTGAAAGCAACATGAGTAGATCGAGTGGGAGAGTAGACTTTGAGGAGCACAGCGGTCAATGTCAATCAAAACATGGATATATTCTTGTGGCTGGCTGGCTGGCTGGCTGTTGTTCAATTCAATTATTTTCCTAATCGTCAGTCAATACGCCTGTTTCAGTTTCCGATCAATCATGGTGGCGCTCAACCTAGGGTTCCGATCAGTAACGTTTTTATTCCTGACCTCATTCTGTTTATTAACTTATATAGTTGAACATCATATACGCAATGCAGCCCCTGGTTCGTACTACATCCAGCACAGAATTCATCCGGCTTCAATTTTCTGGTACAAATACATCAACAATAATATTCGGAAATACAACCTAATCAGTACTAGTATCCATGGTGCTTCTTATTCATTGCGTTTTCAATTCCGGATGTGTCCATCCCGCATCTCCACTGCATCACCTCCGCCTCAACCCATCTCTCCGTATCAGCTACCGTGGAATATTGATTACGATTATTACGATGATGATGATGATGATGATGATGATGAACTGGTGTGGGGTGACGATGAGACGGAGGAATACACCTACACGCTGATTCCGTTTTACGCGGACGATTATTACGACGACGATGATGATGATGATGAAAAGGAGTGGGGTGACATTGAGACGGAGATGGAGGCGTTGATTCATGATTCGTTGTGTACATCGACTCAGTGTTCAGGTTGGTATTTATTTACAGAAAAATCATTTTGTTTTTGGAATTATGCATCCTATTTAGTTAAGATCGTTAATTTCTATAATTTATAGGCCTGTTTGAGATTAATTATTTAAGTTTTCTTCTTTTTTTTTAAAAAAAAAACGGCGATGCATTTAAGTGGATAAGTATTTTTTTTTTAAAGTGTTTGTTAGTTTATAATTTTTTGAAAAAGAGTTTTAAAAAAGTGTTGAATTAACTTTTGTGGTAAAAAAATCTTGTTTTTGAAAAAGGTTTGGCTTATTAGCTCATTTATGCAAAAGAACATTATTATATTCACATGAACAAAGTCTTAAAAGAGTAATTATGTAGCATTAAGTTATAAGTTGGTTTTATGGCTTTTCCAAAATGACTTTTCAAGCTTAATAAAAAGCCAAAACTCAAAATCACTTATGTAGTTATGTGAATTATCTTTAATCCTAATAAAGCAATAAAATGGGTTGCCATATGGCTCTTTTCTAAAACATCAACATCATCATGTTCACATGTCAATACCATATTAAATCAAATATATAAATTTTAAAATCAATTTAATATATTAGTACAACTTTCCAAATATAAGTTTCAAGTTTCAACATTGCATTTAATAAATTTAAATTTCTAAGTAAATGTAACTTAAGATAAAATCTTCCAAATTTCTAAACAAATGTAATTTTATATTAAACCCGTATAGTATACGGGTCACTAACCTAGTGTAACAATAAGTTATAAGTTGTTTTCATGGCTTTTCCAAAATGACTTTTCAAGCTTAATAACAAGGTGAAACTCAAAATCACTTATGTAAGTTATGTGGTTGCTAATCATTAAAATTAACTTATTAAAAGCTATAAGCATTCACAGCTAATTCCTTAAAATTTAAGGATTGGTTGTGACTGATTATGAGTAGAGTAGAGAGAAAAAGTTTTTATTCATCCCTATATTTGAGTGATTGTGAGTGAAAAAGAGAGAACAAGTTACTGTTCATTCCTAAATTTGAGGAAACATTGTAGATCAATATGTTTTTAAAGTGATTGTGAATGAAAAGAGTAAGAAAACATAATGATAAATATATAAAAAGTATTATTTAACTGAAAATGAGAGAGAAAAAATAGTGTTACTTAGTTAAATTATTTAAGCAAATAAGCAGATTCAATAAGCAATCCCAAACATGTCCATTTAGTTAATTTATATTTATATTCGTATGTTATATACAGGTCACGTTTATTTATGAGTGGTTATAGAGAAACCCAGTGAGTTTACTAGAGAAACCCAATTTCTACGATCGTTTTGCCCAAAACGGTCGTTTCAGACAAAACGAGGTGACGTGTCGCAACGACGACAACCTTAAAATTCAGGGGCCCCCCTTTTCCACAAATCGTATTGAGGTCGTTTTGTTTGAAACGGTCGTTTTGGGGTCGTTTCACATGAAATGGCCGTGGGAAATAGGTGAATATATCAATTTGGTGGGTGGATATATCTACAACCTTTTAAAAAAGGTTTGGCTTATTAGCTCATTAATGCAAAAGAACATTATTAAATTCACGGAAACAAAGTCTTAAAGGGTAATTATGTAGCAATAAGTTATAAGTTGTTTTCATGGCTTTTCCAAAATGACTTTTCAAGCTTAATAAAAAGCTAAAACTCAAAATCACTTATGTAGTTATGTGAATTATGTAACAATAAGTTATAAGTTGTTTTCATGGCTTTTCCAAAATGACTGTTCAAGCTTAATAACAAGGTGAAACTCAAAATCACTTATGTAAGTTATGTGGTTGCTAAACATTAAGATTAACTTATTAGCTTTTTAAAAAGCTATAAGCATTCTGAAATTGCTTAAGCGTGTGGATCTTCTACTTAGTCGAAACGAAATCAATGTAAACGAGTAAAACACGAGGAGTAAATACAAATATGATTTGTATTAACCACAGAGATGACCACATAGTACACAGAGAAGATATATGACCCGGAAGCTTAACAATTCTATACAAGACATCCTATTTATACAAGTTGAACCACGTTGGTCTGAACCTCAGGTTCGCCCAAGGTTCGGCCATGTCTGAACTCTAGGTTCGGCCTAAGTTCGGACCTCAGCAAACTTGTATGCTTCGTCTTGTATTCGATACTTCACATGACGATCAGAACCATGTTTCAACAAACTCCCCTCGACATGTGCAGTATCGTATCCTCCATTAAAACTTGTATCTTGTACCTTCAATCAAACTCTTCCTCGATCTTGACGATGAGTTCAATCTTGAATACTTGATATTGCATCGTGTGTTCTCTCTTTATCAACAAACTTCAAAAGACTTGAAGTTGTGATGTTCTCCTCCACTTAGAAACCTGCCAACATAAATAATCTTGGCGCAAAACGTCTCTTCGAGACTCCAAGATATTTTGATTTTGAAATTGATTTCGTATTTCGTGCTGATCAATCGAAAACAAATTAGAAACAAAATCTTTTTGGCTTTTTGAAACTTTATATCAAAACACACCCAAAATCTTTTTGGGATTTGCTGATAACAAAAGTAAATGCATTACAGAATCAGACTCTATTTTTGTCTTTTGCGAGAAAGATCACAACTTGGGATCATATTGAACATAACATGCTGAACTACACTTCAATTTCGATTATTGTAGCACATAATCCATGCCGATTGCTGATATAATTTGTCCAACTTTAAACTCTGGCACAATCATACTCATAACATCTGGATATGTTAAGGTATTGATTTAGATTTGCATTGACCAGTGTACCCCACACTATCAGACATACTCAGATATGCTTTGCTTATCACATTTTGTGATTTTATTTGTGATTTTAATCACATAATGATTGTATTCATGATATAGTCAACTGTGTTCCATGCAAAAAGAAATAAAAACGTTAAATCGTCTACCTTAAGGTCGATCTTTCGATACGCAGATAAGGCCTCGGATTTAACAAAATAAGAAAATAAAACAAGTTGAAGTTGTATAACCCAACAACAATCAGGTCGGTACTCTCGTACACGCAGAGAAAGTCCGATGAGTTATACGAAACACCAAAGAAAATAAAGCAGAACGTCAAACGAACAACGATCAGGTCGGTCTTGTGGACACGCAGAGAAAGTCCGATCGTTTGACAAAATAAAGAAAATCAAACAAGTTTAAATCTTTGCAAAGTGAACACATGTATACACAGTGACTTCTCATTTTATTTTTCACATATCTTTTTCTTGATATATCTTGAGATACGCATCAAGATGTTGTCCACTAGGTCAAGCATCAGATTTAGTGTATATCACATTCGTATACTTTCTGATTTGCCGAGCCTAGCTTGCACATCGATCAAATGGTCTTATGGTTTTTTCACCTATTTTATCCATGAGTCAAACACTGTCAGCCAATGTACCATCATTTCCCAATTATGTCGGATACAATTTCTCATTTTTCAATGTTTTTAGCTTTTTACATTTTTTAATGTGTTTGTCTTTTTCAAATTTCTCCCCCTAAAAATGACAACTCTATTTATAGATTTTCATTTTTTCGATTTAAAAAAAAAACACACTAGTTTTGGATTTTGCAAAAACAAACTCCCCCTCAGAATGAAACGGAGGTAAAACAAAAACAAGAAATTGATCGACCAACACGAATACTTTCAGTTTAGCCTTTTGAAAACAAAATTGATTTGGAAATTCAATTTAATTAGAACAGATATTCCACAATCAATAATTTTCTAATCACCGAAAGGTCTTCTTGAAATACTTGCTTGACACCAAATAAAACATTAGTCGCTTTGGGATCGACCCGATTCAACAGCGTCGGGTCGCCCGGTGTCTTCCACATAGTCATGGTTGGCCTTGGAAACATCTTTGGGTTTCCAAATTTGTAAAATTTAATTTTTTTATCAGAACCCGAATCAGATTCAACCAACGTACTTGGGTTAGACCAAGACGATTTACGAGTTGATTTGATCTTTGGGGACCATGGTTCATAAAAAATTTGACCTTTATTATCCACATATTTGGCAGTTTTGTGGATATATGCAGTCGTCGGACAATCAGCAGCTAGATGTCCCGGTTGACGACATACATAACATAGTCTTTTTCTAAAATTGTTAGAAAACTGTTTTGATTTTGAAAAACCAGATGAATGCTCAAAATCAAAAGTATCAAAGAAACCATCAGAAGAGTCATACCTAGGAGATGGACTCCTTGAAGACGATGACCTTCCAAAATAATAATACAATTCTTTCTGAGACGTAAATTTCTTTGCAACTTTAGCTTTAACAGCCTTGTCAGCTTTCATTGGTTTCTTCATTTGAATCGGAATTTCCTTCACTTGGTAACCCAAACCTTTGTGTTTGAATCCGTGAGTCTTTGAAGAATTGGAAGAAGAACATGAAGCTTCTCTCGACTTAGCTTCACTAGTGAATTTAGCTTTGATATCTTTCAGTTTGTTCTTCTCAATCAAAACTTTTTCTTCTTCGGTTGCTGATGAAGAACTTGAAGCAACCTTATCAAACACCTTCTCATTTTCCAGCAATACAGACTTTAAACAAATTTTGGAGCTTCACCCAAAGGCTTTTCTTTCTTCTTTGATTTAGATTTGTTCTGCTTGGGTGGAGTGGCAAATTTTAAATAATCATGCAATTCATCTTTTGGATCAATCTGAGCAGCAGTAACTTCAATTAAATCCACTGGTTGTGGTACCAAGTGAACATCATTTGCCTTAGAACTCTCCGAACTCTTATCCTGCTTGTATAAGAAATTTAGCAATGTCGGTGATAAATTGCAATTATTCACTTGCCTCTTCAACTCTAAAATTTCCAATTTCAAATCATTAATCTTCTGTTGACCCTCAAACACCTCCTTTTGTGCCTTGATGAACTTTTCATTGAGATCATCATATACATAATTTTGTTACTTCCTGATCTCACATTCTGCAAACAACTCTTGAAGAACACTTTCTCTCTTCTGCTTATAGATCTCAACATCCTTAGTTAATACTTCATTCTTGTCTCTGTAAAGAACATTATCATCTTGAAGCATATAGATCTTATTTTGAAGCTTTTCAACAGTAACAGCAGTTGTAGCAATAAGAGCAGTAGATTCCTCATACTTTTGCTGAACTGGATAACTTTTCTCAAATAAATTCTCAAAATCTTGAGCTGCGTCTAAAGCCTCAGCTTTGGCCTTCTCACATTCCTCAGCCAATTGAGCTTTATCCTTCAAAACATCTTCATGAACATGAACCAACTCATAATACTTCTTTTGAAAATCTTCCAACTCTTTCTTTAGCACCATAATCTCTTCAATTGATGTTTGACAACGTTGTTCATAACCTTCAATCTTCTTGATCAATTTTTCACATTTAAAACATTTAGATTCTTCAACCTTTGCACTATCAGAAACCTTAGGTAAATCTTCTTGAACCAAAGATACACTTGAATAAGAATCAGAATCAGTTAGAAAGCTGTCATCATCAGCATGACGAGCAGTTAAAACAATTGAGATTGGAGTATGATTCTTTCTAACTTCTGAATCTGCATTCCATGCAAATTCATTTGAATGCAAAAATGTATTGGTCCAATCATGAGCAAAAGTGACAGATTTCTTCTCAACCTTTTCAGCTTCATCTGATGGATGAAAAACTAAATGTGCATGTTGACCAGTCTTCAATTTACTTTTCGCAGAACTTGGACATTCTCGAGCAAAGTGACCATAAACTGAACACTTATAACATTTTACCTTAGACTTGTCCAAACCAATCTTCCCTTCCTGATTCAGTCTCTTCTTACCAGTTCTATTGAAAAATTTCTTTGTTCTTCGAACCAACATAGCATACTGCCAATTTAGATCCATTTCCTCTAAATGATCATAATCAATCTGATTGTAATCTTCATTTGCTAACTCAACATTACTCACAGCACCAGTGATGACACCAAAGTATGAAGATACCAATGCAGACATCAACGCATTATAATCATCTACAGTTTGAAAAGATAATGCACTTTGAGTCGAAGAACTAGGAATTGACACAGTACAACCAGCAGATGAATAACTTGGAGTTTCAGATTTACCTGTCAGAAATGCTGTAGGAGGAGCAGAACTAAGAATATTAGACTTCTCAGCATTCATTGTAGAATCATTTTCACCATGATACACCGCAGGATTCTGAATTTGCGCAGGAAGTGATTTTTTCACCATTAACTCCATATCTCTAGCCTGAATTCTTTGAACCAAATCATTGAAAGACAATCCTGAAAAATCCTTGTCATGAGTAATCATCATCACATAATTCTCCCATTTTTCAGGCAAAGCTTCCAAGATCTTTTCTTTCATATCAGCTTCTTCTTTAGTAAGATTCACCAAACGCATTTCACTCATCAGATGAGCGAATCTTGCAATCAAATTGGGAATCGTTTCATTTTGATAATGCTTGAAGCTATCAAATTCTTTCTTCAAAATCTTTTTTTGACTTTTCTTGTATTGGTCATTGCCTTCACATCGTTTTTCCAAAGCATCCCATAGACTTTTTGATGTGTAATTACCAGCAAATTGATGAAGTAACTCTTTAGGCAATGCCATCGTTAAAGTACCATAAGCCTTTTTCTCTTCTTGGTAAGCTTTCTTTTGCTCAGTTGACATTTTTCTTTGAAGAATAGGTTCACCGGTTTCATCTTTAGGGTAAACATATTGTTCAGTAAACGATAACCACATATCAATGTCATTCGTGTCGACATATGCTTCGAATCGCTTAACCCGACTATGATAATCTTCCAATTTTAGCAGTTTAGGAACTTTCTGACTTGTTCCGATTTCATTATCATAGTTCATCATCGTTTGCATTGTAGCTTGAACCGAGTTTTGAATAGCCGCGAACGCTTGAAAATCACTCATCTTGTCCAAAAACTTGTATACCAAAACTTCAAACTCAATAACGAAGGTCTTAGAAGTGGATTTTGGATAGCAAAATGGAGGGTACTGGCCGTTAGGCAAGTAAAAGTGTAGATCTTTCCGAGACGGTCGTTTTGGCTGGTATTAGCTCCGTAACTCTTTACGGTTCTCAAGTTACGTCAGTTTTCGTAAACCATTCAAAATCTTAAACACTGTTCACCAAACCTCCGCCGAACCTCCTCTGAATTATCTCCGAACGTTGTCCGAACTTAAGACTCGCTGAACACTCTCCGAACCTGACCTTCGGAAGAACTAAGACCGAACTACTCCGAAAGATCACCGAATACTGTCCGAACGTTGACCGATCTCTCACCGAACCTAGATAATGACCGAACTCCGTCCGAACCACAAGTTCGGAGCGGTTACACCGAACGTGTCCGAACCTCAGACGAGCTCGACCTCACTCGACACCATTTTCTCGATTTTCAACGTTTTTGACTGGAATTTTCGACAGGAATTCAAACAAACTCAATAGAAATGAATTAGGAATGAATTTTTGATGTGAAGTACACTCGAAACGATCAAACGAACTAAAAAATGATTGACATTTTCGCAAAAACGTGAATTTGAACTCACAACTCCGAAAAACACTGATTTCCGACTAGTAGAGCAAACCAAAAGCTCTGATACCACTTGAAATTGCTTGAGCGTGTGGATCTACTACTTAGTCGTAATGAAATCAATGTAAACGAGTAAAACAAAACGAGTAAATACAAATATTAACCACAGAGATGACCACAAAGTACACAGAGAAGATATGACTCAGAAGCTTAACAATTCTATACAAGACATCCTATTTATACAAGCTGAACCACGCTGGTCCGAACCTCAGGTTCGGCCCAAGGTTCGGCCATGTCCGAACTCTAGGTTCGACCTAAGTTCGGACCTCAGCAAACTTGTATGCTTCGTCTTGTATTCGATATTTCACATGACGATCAGAACCATGTTTTAACACATTCACAGCTAACTCCTTAAAATTTAAGGATTGGTTGTGAGTGATTATGAGTAGAGTAGAGAGAAAAAGTTACTATTCATCCCTATATTTGAGTGATTGTGAGTGAAAAAGAGAGAACAAGTTATTGTTCATTACTAAATTTGAGGAAACATTGTAGATCAATATGTTTTTAAAGTGATTGTGAATGAAAAGAGTAAGAAAACATAATGATAAATATATAAAAAGTATTATTTAATTGAAAATGAGAGAAAAAATAGTGCTACTTAGTTAAATTATTTAAGCAAATTAGCAGATTCAATAAGCAATCCCAAACATGTCGATTTAGTTAATTTATATTTATATTCATATGTTATTATACAGGTCACGTTTATTTATGAGTGGTTATAGAGAAACCCAGTGAGTTTACTAGAGAAACCCAATTTCTACGGTCGTTTTGCCCAAAACGGTCGTTTCAGGCAAAACAAGGTGACGTGTCGCGACGACGACAACCTTAAAATTCAGGGGGCCCCCCTTTTCCACAAATCGTATTGAGGTCGTTTTTTTAAATGGTCGTTTTGAGGTCGTTTCACATGAAACGGCCGTGGGAAATAGGTGAATATATCAATTTGGTGGGTGGATATATCTACAGCCTTATTTATTTCAAAACTAATTATATGTTAAAAATTACAACCACCATTTGCATAAATATAATTAGATGTAGTTTCAGGTACCACACCGATGAAAAAAATAGAGGTTTTAGATTGTGTTAAAAGGTTTTTTCATTTATGGTGGTTTTTTTCCTGAAGATGATCTTTAGGACCCATACTTAGGGAATGGAGATGATCGTACCGGACAATTGCATGGGTCTTGTACTCAGGAAATGGATATAATCGGGCGGGACAGTAGCCCATCAGTGATCCAAATTTACCGTTAAAAAAATAATTAGAAGTGGTGAAGAGAGAAATGGAATATGTTACATAACCGTCTTATGTATCATGATTAAAGCAATACTTTGGCTATTTGTAATATCTTCACCACACTTTTTAAACCGCCCCTTCTTTTTTTTTGTCAACTTAACACCACATCATCATCTTTCACTTTTAAATTTTACCTGTAACATCCACACCACACTTACCTTTACTTTTTTATTATTATTTATCTTTAAAAAGTAAGAGAGAGGGATTCAAAGGGCTTTGGTGAATAACGGTGGTGAGAGGCCGCATCAAGCCTCAAAATTGCGGCCCTACCCCCCATTCCTGGTGTAGCTGCGTCTGACCGCATGCCAAGTCATCATGCCCGCAATATGCGGGGCCTGTATTACAAATACCCTTACAAACATCATGTGGTTCACATATTAGCTTTGAAATGATTGCATTGATTATTGTTTGGTTTAAGAAAGTTAAGTTCTCCAGGAATGTAATCCAAAACCACTTTCATTTTTCACAAATTTAAATCAGGTGGTGGGCTTGCAAGTATAACAGTTGAACAAGAGTGATGGAGTTCCTTCTTTTTGTTAGAATTTACTGTGGCTTGTTTTTTTCCTTTAATGCTAGCATTTACATATATAAAAGTGGACGTGTTCTAATGCTTTGCTTATTGCCATTTGTCAGGTCCAGCCTCAGAGCCCAGGTATATATATTCTTCCACTTGAAAATCGTGGCTATTTGCCGCAATTAAAAACCCTTATTATCATTTTAACAAGTGTCATTTGGTTCTTGTTATGTTTTGCAGCTCAGGTGCCTCGACCTTCCCTTTACAAATTACATTAGTACAACATGGCGTTAGTTCATGATATTTTCTTACATAAAAAAAGGTGAGTTATTAAGTTAGCATCTGCTTTCACAGAAGTAAGATTATCACATGGGACCATAGTTCGAATAGCTCTAGGCATAGCAGCCGTGGTGATGTTAGTAGCTGTGGTGATGTTCCTTGCAGGATGCTTATATAAAGCACAGGTTCAACTTATGCCTACTCAAGGTATTTCTCATTCTTCATTTGCTTTTTGTAGTATGGGTAGAAACCGCCAGGTCGGGTGGATGTTGGGTATGAAGGCTTTAGTGGCCCATGGGTTTGGCCCACTATGTTCAGGCTCGGCCTACCAGTTAACCTAATTCTTAGTCTATTTATGCGAGCACATATTATAACTGTAATTTTGAACACCTTGTAATAACTTGAACTCTCGTGTTTATTATAAAATTGGTTCCTTTGTGTGTTATCGATACCCGGTGTGACCTAACAACTGGCATCAGAGTCGTGTTCTCGGTTTTGGGTTGTTCTTCGTTCGACGGATTTCTGGTTCTACTGCCATCGCTGGTCGGGGCGAGTGTTTTGAAATATGAGTCGTCCGTAAGGTGGTCTTAGGGTTCTGGTTCGATCCGCTTATCGTTGTTCGTTGCGACGACTTATCGGAGCTAGGGTTCAGGTGCCGTTCTCACCGGAGTTGAGTTTTCGGCCGATTTGTTCATTGTTTGAGGTAAGTGATACGTGACAAATATATAGAGGGGGAAGATGGTAATTCTTAAATAGTATGAGGGGTAAATAGGTGAATTAGTAATAGTTGATTGTTAGCCGCTTAAGTAGCAAACTGTGTACCAAATGAAGGCATCGATGAATTGATTTGGGTTTACCCTTCTTCTTCTCTTAGTTTTCTTCTTCTTTTTATTGATCTTCAACTGATTACCAAATTGTTCATATCAGTAAGTGTCTCTTACCCGCTTTGTTTTCGAACTGGGGTTCATTAGAAGTAAGTTCGGTGAAGAAAGGTACGTCCCTGACTAGCGGTTTGGTCGTCGCGTTTGCGAATAAGAAGATCGGCTTGTCGCCCGATTCCTTTTTCTTGTTTAACGGAAGTAATAAGGAAGAAAGAAATATTTTTCTTTCTTTTGGACTCAAAAGTCACAAAAGTAGCAGCCTACATTAAATTCTTTATTGTGGTATTTACAAAAAGGCCCCTCAAGTTTGCCTTATTTACGAATTAAACCTTGAAGTTTGAGGTATTATTTATTTAAATTTGGGTTATTTACACTTTGGTCTCTGAAGTTTGAGTTAGATTTCTTTTAATCTAAAGTTCGTAAGCTCGTACGAATTAGACTAGGGTCTTGGTATTTTTGAAGTTAGGGCTAGCGTTATTCGTATTGCTCTAGATTTTGGAGTTGGAGGGATTTTTTTGAAGCGATTTGAAATCCTTATTTCGGATAACTTGTAATTTCTCGGGGTTCCACGGTTTAACAATCTTTGCTTAAATTCTCTGGAGTTCGAAATATTATTTGTTGTGTGTAATCATGGCTGAAGACATGAAATTTCAGATTGAGAAGTTTGACGGGATAGAATTTAGTTAGTGGAAAATGCAAGTAGAGGACTTGTTGGTTAAGAAAGAGTTGGATGCTGCTTTGGAAGAGAAACCGGTAGAGATGAAGGAAGCTGATTGGGTAAGTCTAGATAAGAAGGCCAAAGTTGTTAATAGACTGACACTGTTTAAGGATGTCGCATTTAATATCCTAAAGGAGACGACAGCTGTGAGTATAATGAGTGCACTGTCTAATATGTATGAAAAGTCATCGACGGCCAATAAGATTCTCCTTATTAGAGAGCTTGTGAACACAAGGATGAGTGGAGGTCTCTCCGTCACAAATCACATCAATAACGTAAATTCAAATTCTGTCCAGACTAGACTTTGTGGGAATTAAATTTGAAGATGAAGTCCAGATGTTACTGCTTTTATAATCATTGCCTGATAGTTGGTCTGGTATTGTGACAGTCGTGTCTAGTGTTGCGGGATCTGATAAGTTTACTTTTGATAAAATTTGGGATATGATTCTGGGTGAATCCATTCGGGGGAAGAATCAAGGTGAACCGGTAAAGAGTGGGCTACTAAATGTCGGCAGGGGACGTGGAAATAAAAAGAGCAGTGGGAGCCGGGGACGAAGTTCGTCTCGAATAAACATTTGAACACTATGGTTGTGGATGTGTCTGACGATGATGCATTGATACTCAGTACCGACAACAGTATGGGCTCTTATATTATGGATTCCGGAGCGTCGTTTCATGCCATACACAGCGGAGAGACGCTGATGATACGTAAAGATGGTGACTTTGGGAATGTACGGATTGCTAATGACAGGTTTCTTAAGGTTACAGGCATGGAAGATGTTAATCTAAAGACTCCATTGGGAACCACATGGAACTTTAAGAATGTCTAGGTGATTCCTGGACTGAAGAAGAAATTGATCTCCTTTCGTCAATTGGATGAACATGGGATTGAAGTAAAGTTTGGCTGTGGGAAATGGAAGGTGATTAATGGGAATCTAGTGGTTGCTCGGGGAAAGAACTTAGGATCATTGCATGTGATTGAGGTACCTTGTGCTGGAGATTAATGGGAATATACGGAATGCCCAAAACTCCTCCCCCCCCCCCCTTCCTAAAACACCTAGGGGCGGTGTTCCAAGGGCGTTTTCGCCCAAAACTCCATGAAAACGGTTCATTACGGATGGCCTAACAAATTGTCGATTAAAGTCCAAACTTCCATAGGCTTTAGGAGGCCTATTTTGGATCTGGTGTGACAACATGTGGCTGATAGTAGGCGGCTCAACCGAAGGGCGAGGCTACTAAGTGAGGCGGTTAGTCGATAGGGGTGGAGGCTTGCAGTGTGAGGCTAGGTGGTGGGAAAGTTTGCGGCGGTGTTGTGGGAGTGGCGGAAGAGGTTGAGTTATCAATCAGGAAGGGGAGTGGTCAGGATCAAGGAATTAGTAAGATGGAGAGGGGGTGTGGTGTGGAATGAGGGATGGTGGATTCGTCAAATGTGACATGTCGAGAAAGGATGACCTTTCCTGTTAAGAGGTCAAAGCATCCATTTCCTCGGTATTTGGCTGGATCGTAGAGGAATATGAATAAGCAGGAACAAAAGGAGAGTTTATGAGGGCGGGTAACATTGCGGTTTGGGTAATGCGCACACCTGAATATTTGGAAATGAGAATAGGTCGGTACTTATGGTACAAGAGGGAAGTGGGGGTGTTCAAATTTAGAAATTAGGTTAGGAAGATGTTGTGTAAATATACAACAGTGTATAAGGCTTCGACCCAAAAAGAAGGGGGAAATAGGCATGGGTAAGAAGTGAATAAATGATTTCATTAAGACAACGTTACCATTTTTTCTAATGTGTGCGGGCATGTCATGTGAAATTGAAGTCGGTGGAACGAGGCCAAAGATTTAAAATTTGCATTGTTAAACTCAACTCCCATGTCGCATTGAAATTTTTTTGTGGATCTATTGAATTGGGTGTGGATGTATGTGTGAAATTAGGGAAAGTGTAAATGTTTCCAATTTTAATTTTAAAGGAAGTGCCCATGTATATTGAATGTGTCATCGATAAGGACCATATAGTACTTGTATCCAGTTTTGGTTAAAATAAGTAAGGTCCACAAGTCACAATGAATAAGGTCAAAAGGATACATATTAGTGTAACTAGAAGAAATAGAAGTAAACGTTTGTATGTAGCTAAATTGGCTTGAATTAAGAAATAGATTTTGAGTTTATTAGAAAAAATAAAATTACAAGAACTAAGAAGATCATAACGTAACTTTAGGATGGCCAAGTCATCATGTCAAACCACTTTCAATTTTCATAAATTCAAATTACTATGTATGCTCATATTTTCGTTTAGTAAGGTGGTGTTAATGTTGGTATTTGGCATATTTGTGCATCTTTATCAATAATCATGTATTGATGTGTATCCTCTTTCAAATTTAGCCTCCAATGGTGGTGTTCTAGCCGCTGGGCTTGAAGGTATAACAGTTGACAAAGCAGTTAAGTTCGCATACGAAGAGCTTTCAAAAGCTACACATGACTTCCATCTTGGTAATAAGATTGGTCAAGGTGGTTTTGGTTCTGTTTACTATGCAGAGCTCAGAGGCCAGGTTTGGAACTCAGGTTTTACATTTCATTATGCTGCTTCAGTTATGCCTTATATAGTCAATCTGTATAAAGATTACTATCGTCTAGAGGTGTAAGTTAAAGTGATTCAAGTTATGTTTTATCTCTACAACCCAATCACCCAGATTAGATTATTATTAGCATCAGTACACTCACAGGATCTGATCTCATTTTTAGTGTACATTGTTGCAAACTAATGTGTATATGGTTCCGCCTTTCATCTATGTTATCATGTACCATCTAATAATGTTCTTTTAACTCAAAGACTGCATTTTTTAGTGTGTATCATAATATGAATTTATCCATGTCTGGTATTTCGTCTGCTTTTTCTAAGATGATAAAACTGATGTAGAAAGTTGCTATCAAGAAGATGGGTATGCAAGCATCAAAAGAATTTTTAGCTGAACTAAAGGTTTTAACTCATGTTCATCACCTAAATCTGGTAAGAAGTCTTAGATTTGAACTTCCGAGTTGATGTATGGTTTCTAGAGGTAGTAGAAAGGGCGGGTTGGGAAATGGGTTATATTAATTGGTTATTTTGAATATAACCCATATAGATTTTTGTCATTTTATAAGAAATTAATATATTTTTTTGAACAACAGTTTTACACTCTATCCATTATGTGACCTGAGAACCCTCAACATCTAAGAGAGGAATAATTTATTAAACACTTAGATACCATGGCTAGAAACCCTTTGGTAGTCATTAATATATATTAATTTTTTAGAAAATGGAACGGATTTTCCATCTCCAAAAACACATGAAAATTTTTAAAAACGCGTTCAAAATTGAAAGATGGAATTTCCATTTTCCATATTAGAAAACTATAAAACATGTTCAAATCTACTTGTTTTTTAAAAGCTCGACCCGACCACACCGACCGGAACTCCCATCCGGTCCGACCACTGGTCGGTCCAGTCCATGTGGTCGAGTTCGGACGGTAGGGTCTAGGGGTCGGGTCCGGTCGGTTCGGTCCGGGGTTCGGGTCTGGTCCACGGTTCAGGTCCGGTCCGGGGTTCGAGTCCGATGGTTGGTCCAGTCCGGGGGTCTGGTCATGTCAGTCCGGTTCGGGGTTCAGGTCCGGTCGGGCCGGTCCGGGGTTCGGGTCCGGTCGGGCCGGTCCGTGGTTCGGGTCCGGTCGGGCCGGTCCGGGGTTCGGGTCCGGTCGGGCCGGTCCGGGGTTTGGGTCCGGTCGGGCCAGTCCGGTGTTCGGGTCCTGGGGTCTGGTCCAGTTTGGGGATCGGGTCTGGTCGATCCGGTCTGGGGGTCGGGCCCGGTCGATCTGGTCCGAGGGTCGGGTCCGGTCGGTCTGGTCCGGTCCGGGGGTCGGGTCCGGTCCGCCCGAGGTTCGGGTCCGGTCTGGGTTCGGGTCGGGTCGGTCCGATCCAGGGGTCGGGTTCGAAGGATGAACAAATGAAGATCGAAGTATATATATAATGAAAAACTGAAAACAGAAAACTAGAAAACAATAAAATTTAGTTTTCTAATTTCAATTTGAAAAGTAGAAAACAATGTTTTCCATTTTCTTGGAAAACTTTTCTGAAAAATTGTAATTTTATCACGTTTTCTGTTTTTTTTTGAAAAAAATGCGGTGTTTTCAACAACTAAACGCTAGATTACTAAAACTCTAACATCATTTTTCAAATTATCAATTTAAATATTTCGGTCACTTTTGATCTCTACAATCTAACCAAGTTTTTCACTTTTATTCATTTTATTCGTTAGAGATGAAATATAAATGTAGTCGACTCATTTCTGGGTATATAGATTGATCATTGCAGTCTCTAAACTGTATTCCAAATGACATATGAAGCCTCACCCTCTCACCATATGTCTTGCAGGTGCGTTTAATAGGATACTGTAATGTCGAGCGTTCTCATTTCTTGGTCTATGAGTACATTGAAAATGGAAACTTGGGTCATACATGGATCAGGTCATTTCAAATTTTAAACAAAGACACATCATGTTCTTTTTGTTAAAGATATATCTTTTATATCATGTTTGTATATATGTTTATTATTAGAGTGTATTCATTTCATATTTGTAAGTTTGTTACATTTTTTGTGCATATATTTTGGTAAATCAATAATATACTATCATTGGAAATTACACATTTAACGCTTGTTTCCAGGAAGGGACCCACTACCATGGTCTATCCGACTCCAAATTGCCCTTGATTCAGCAAGGGGTCTTGAGTATATGCATGAATATACCATCCCCGTATTTATACATTGTGATATTAAATCAGCAAATATATTGATTGACAAGAACTTCAATGGGAAGGTTTGCATACATTTATGTCATCATAGTTATTTAATTTGTTAATTCATTATAGGGCCGTTATGGTCCTATCTTGATGGTGGTTATGATTTATTAGGTTGGAGACTTTGGTTTAACAAGGCTGACTGAAGTTCGAAGTAGATCACGTCTTGTGGGTACATTCGGATACATGGCACCAGAGTAAATCTTCTTTTTAGTCTTTATACCTAAGAGCGATTAGGGTCGTTGATCAAGTTCTCTAATTTTTATATGCAGGTATGCACAATATGGGGATGTTTCTCCCAAGGTAGATGTGTATGCATTTGGGGTTGTACTTTACGAACTTATTTCAGCCAAGACAGCAATAATCAGAGCAAATGGCTTGGCTGCTGAACCCAAGGGACTTATTGCCTTGGTGAGTTTATGTACTCTTTTGGCTGATTATATTTTTCATAAGATGTTGGCTTTTAGTTCACTAGAAGGCAGCAACTAATGAGTTGAATATTTGACAACTTACAGTTTGATGAAGTTCTTAGTGAGGCAGATTCAAAAGATGACCTGGTCAAAATGATTGACCCTAGGCTGGGGGATAACTTCCCTTTGGATTCAGTGTATAAGGTAAATAAATTAAACGATTTCGTTTTCGGTTGACCCATGATAATAATGTTTGTGAACTCGGTTGTAGATGGCTCAACTCGCTAAAGCTTGCACACACGCGGTTCCCCATCAAATGCCAAGTATGAGATCTATTGTGGTTGCATTGATGACTCTTGCATTATCCTCCACAGAAGATTAGGATGTTGGTTCTTTTAAGAGTTTTATGAGCCTCATGCCAGGTAAATGGTCACTTATAATTAGTTTATGAATCTAAGTATGGAATAAGTTTCGTATTGAATATTAGTGCATTGATTATATTAGAATTATATATAATTTTCAGGGATCATGTATTAATTGGGTAACGAGTGTGCATTCAAGCAGAGAAGAAGATATATAGATCTATAGAAGCGGATATAGTTAATAGAATTTATAGAATATTATTTTTTTGTTCTTAATCCTTTAAGTTGTATTTAGTTTTTACAAATGTGGGAATATTATTAAAATAAAAAATAAGAAGAAATAGCAAGTAGCTAGACCCAAAACAAACACAGTGTCAAGTACAATTAGAGTTACACGAGAAAATTAAAGTCTTTATGTCTCACATATCGTCTTCGAAGAAACACTTTTATTCTCAAACACCTTACCATTTCTTGGTCGCTAAATACATCATAAAGTTACAAGAGAAATTGCATAAAGAAACTTTTGTTTTGTATTTAACTCTTTGTGCTCCCACCACCAGGTACGAAACTAGAAAAAAGTTCAGAGGATTCAAAAAATAAATTCTCGAACATTGATATAAAAGGAAAAATTTAAAAATTACAATGTCATTAGATAATTACAAAGTAACGCAAAAGTCTTACATTGTAAAGTTAACTTATTCGGTTACCCATTTTTCAAAACCGCTCCATCAATTGTTTGGTCTTGACATCCATAAGTGTTTTTTATTCTACAGTACAAATAAAAGTATCCTTCATAAAATCATCACCTATTTTATTACGCAAGTCGGTTTTCAAGAGCTTCATTGCGAAAAAACATTTTATTAACGCTTGCGGTTTTGACGGTAAAGCCAAAGTAACTTTAATAACTTATAAACAAAAGGAAAAAAACTATGCTTTCCGGTTTTCACCATCAAACGAGAAGGGTCCGCGATACCCTTCAAATTAGCAAATCTCTCATCATCAATCAAAGAGTGATAATATGTTTGAAGTTGACCTTCAAAATACACCCTTTCGAAATCATCAAAATCCATTTTGTAAAACTCACTTAGCTTCACCAACTTTGATTTGTCAAACCTAGAAAATGAATCAAAAGGACTCAAAGCCGCCATCTAGTCTAACAAATCGGTGCTCACTTCACTAAAACGTCCCCAAATTCTTGAATTTGCACATCCATAACCGTGTTGAAAATATCAACTTCAAAGTGATGTTGATTAGTAACCGTGGTCCTAAGATTTCTTGAAGTAACATAAAATTCTGACATTTCCAATACTTCAATGTTATGTTGATGAGATTTAATTGTCACGTTCACCAAATTTACCGCTTCTATCTTGATCATCTTTTTGAAGTTTTTTGACAAGGTATCCGTTTCGCAAAAAATCTCCAACATCAAGTGTAAATAAAACACAAAATCAATTCTTTTGAAATATGATAAACGGAAAATTGGATTTAAATAATCCCAAATTTTGAGGGTTGGCAGACAATAATCCCACTTTTAATAATAACTTCTAATGATCCCAACTTTCAACCTAGTTATTTATAATGGTCCCGCCATTAAAAACGTAACACCGTTAAGTTTATTGCTGACATGGCATCTGAGTTGGCTTTTTTATATTTTTCTTTATTCTTTTTATACACATGGCATCCGCTTGGAAACTTAAAACACACACTCATGTGTGTGTGCGCATCGAGAGAGACCAGAGAAAGACTTGAGCAAGCTCAGTCTTCGGGAACCATTTTCGGCCAAACCTGAAGGGGCGACGTGGTGGCCCAATGACAGCGCTAGGGTTTTTCAGGCAAAAGTCGATTCCTTTGTAACCCTTCAAATTCATCATCTTCTTCAAGTGGGTGGGTGTTGTAAATTGGGGGAAAATGTTTGATTAGGAAAGAGAGGAACTGGGACTATGATGAATGAAAATCTAGTTGGATCAAATGTCATCTTCTTGTGCCCTCTTATTCTGATATATATCCGTTTTGTCAAAAATCTCCAACGTCAAGTGTAAATAAAACACAAAATCAATTCTTTTGAAATATGATAAAAGGAAAATTGGATTTAAATAATCCAAAGTTTTGAGGGTTGGCAGACAATAATCCCATTTTTAATAACTTCCAATTATCCCAACTTTCAACCTATTTATTTATAATGGTCCCGCCGTTAAAAAACTTAACACTGTTAAGTTTATTGCTAACGTGACATCTGAGTTGGTTTTTTTTATATTTTTCTTTATTCTTTTTATACACATGGCATCCACTTGGAAACTTAAAACAGACACTCATATGTGTATGCGCATCGAGAGAGACCGGAGAAAGACTTGAGCAAGCTCAGTCTTCGGCGACCATTTTCGGCCAAACCTGAGGGGCGACCCGGTGGCCCAATGACAACGCTAGGGTTTTTCAGGCAAAAGTCGATTCCTTTGTAACCCTTCAAATTCATCATCTTCTTCAAGTGGGTGGGTCTTGTAAACTGATTCAACAGCTGGTGAGTATGACAATTGATTTCAATATATCTTTGTCGTGACTTTAGAAAATCCAATCATAACTGTAGAAGGATTATACAGGTTAGGAGCTATATTTAAGCTATAAAATATATGTGACACTTCGGTCAATCCATATGTATTTTATCCAACCCGTTTTCAAATTCGGATTGTAATTATGATCTTGAATCAATAAAGAATCATATTATAATGTATTATCACAATTATGTTATATGATTCATAGAAATTATTTCGAAGTCTAAATTCAAATTCTATCTCAATCAATTTCGTTATTTAAGTTAAAAACCAGAAAACTTTAGAAAATCCAAACATGTATTATATTTGTGTGTAATACTAGTCACGCATACAAATAAATACTAGTGAGGTTTCATAAAAAGTTGAAGGTTTATGACAAAAATAATGAAATTTCGGTACTTTACATGATTTCCGTATTAACCGGAGGTCTCGTAAATCATCAAAATCAAAATATTTATACTCCAAGATTATAAATATATTAAAAATATATTTTATAAATTTTTGGGGGTAAAAAGTGTCAATTTACTAAAGTTCGGGGGCTAAAACTGCAAAAATGAAACTTCAGGGACTAAAAGCGTAAATCTGCCAAAATCACTTTAGGGCGGTACGCCCCAAATTTCTAACTTCTGGGCGGTACTCCCCAAAACGTAACTTTAGGGTGGTACACCCCAAATGTCTAATTTCTGGGCGGTACGCCCCAGAATGTGCAGACGTGTTTTTTAGCTTTGCTACGTGTTTCAGCCCCGTTTAACCATTTGATTAGTGTCAAATTCTTCGATTAGTCACCCGAACTCGTGTCCTAACGAGATTTCGTCCCTGTTAGTATATAAATCAACCTCTGGAACTCAAAATCAAGCTTTAATTCCTAAAATCTATTTCTCAAAAACCCTCATTTCATACCCGTATCTTCACTGCCCGAATTCTCTCAACTCAGGAGCTCTCGAGGTCTAATTTTCTACAGTCCTCCTCTATTTGGTACGTATAAAAAAGGCCCTCTATCAATTTCTGTTCATATCATTGTTTTAATCATGTTCCAGATTTGCTTGAAAACTAGGGTTCTTGAACTATTTTGTTAAAATTAGA
Source organism: Deinandra increscens subsp. villosa (assembly GCA_039602395.1). Lineage (NCBI taxonomy): Eukaryota > Viridiplantae > Streptophyta > Magnoliopsida > Asterales > Asteraceae > Deinandra > Deinandra increscens. The sequence goes on from JBCNJP010000008.1 coordinate 55,008,048, forward strand.
ACAATCTGTTAGGAATTAGGAGCTGGAATTTTGGGGATCTTCATACGAACACATAATAAAAGAAACCCCTAAGTTAATTTCATAATTGGAGAACATTTTTTTTCGAATAAAAACGGTATTATACGACGTTATAATGGCCAAATTTAACAAACGGTTATGAGTTTGGGTCTCAAATTATATGGGATATCTTTGTATACTATCAAGATTAAACCCCTAAATTTTTATAATTTTTCGAGCACGTTTGTTATTATTCGTAAAATTGATAAATACAAATATTTGTTAAAAACAAATATATGTATATATATATATATAATCATAAATTACTAATTGATATTATATGACTATATATATATATAATTTTATAAACAATATTATCAATATATATATATATATAAACTAAAACAAATATATATATATATGTACTTAAATTCATTTATTTTAAAAGTATATATATATATATATATATATCAAAAACTATAAACATTCATAATTTATATTTTATGAAATATCATTTTATAAAACTATTTAGAACTCGCGCGGACCGGAAGGGTAAACGCCTGTACACTGGGTTTCCTGGCATAGGTAAGGATGTCGCATAAATCCCTCGTTGGACCTGGCAGACTTACCTGGGGATTCCTGGAGTGAGTGTTTACTTATAGGAAAACGCGTTTTCATAGTATCACTAATCTTTGTTTTAATCAATACAGATATAGTCTTTTGACATAATAATAAAACCTTACACTCTTCAAGAACCCTGTCCAATTGAAACTATATTCTTTGTATTTATTTAGCCTATTTATGTTAATAGGCTAATCTCAAGGTCTATCATTATCACTCTCAGCGTTATCATCCATCCTCAATCCGCTCATCATGTGAGTACTCGTAGCCCCTCTTCTTTTGTTATTTGGGGTGCAACATGTATCCTATATCAAAATCGTTATTCTTTATTCTTGATACAAAACAATGCGATTATATGAGTATTTGTGTGATTCTTGATATGCTTACTTGTGTGAGACTTGATACGTGAAACTTGAGACTTGAGACTTGATAAACTTGAAACTTGATAAACTTGAAACTTTACTCTTGCGTAAACATTAACAACACCAAGCCTTTGGTTCATTAATAGCTATTGGTTGACAACCCACCTAGGATATTGAGACTTAATCTTGTCTTCAAATAGGTGATTGGAACCTAAATTGTCAAGGTTTGTTTTACGCGTTTATATCTTGCCTCTAATACTTGTTTGTCATATTCTTAATCATACACTTGGCACGTTGATCGCATACTTTATACTTATATCTAATATTAAACCTATGTGTACTCACCAACTCATTGTAGTTGACAGATATTTTATACATGTTGCAGGAAATGCTACTTGAGACTTCCGTTGTATTATCACGTTAGGCTCTGCTGGACCTAGTTAAACTTTAATCGTGTTTTGTTTGTTATATGTGTTGTAAAACTACTATGTTTATGGAATAAAATGGCATGATTAAGTATATCGCAACTTAATTTATTTGGTTGTGAGAATCTGGACAATTTATCACGCTTTGACAAATTCCGCCGTCGGTCGGGGTGTGACAGATTGGTATCAGAGCCATGGCTATAGGGATTTAGGTTATTAGAAACGGATGACCTAGACTATACCATAGGTGTCCACATGATAGTCTCATGTATAGTATACCTATTTATATGTTAAGTCCTTTGATGTTTCTTAATCCTAGTTTCCTGTAAATCTCATCTCTCCTCTTAAGCACACACTTATACACTAAACTCTTTGGGGTTTCCTAACCTCTCTTCATAATAATAATGATTATGAAAAATTGATTATTTTTATAATTTCTATATTCTCGTCGGAGTTAAGTTTCCAGTAGTAGACATGTAGTAACTGGAAGGGGGAAAACACCGGTAGCTGGGGTCTCTGTCAAAGGTTGGTGTTGCGTACAAATTCGAACCTACCGTCGGACCTGGATACCTACCTGGGACGCCCCGGTGAGAGTGTTGGAACCTATTAGGCCAAAGCATGTCAATTACTGCTAGAAACTATAAATAACTCTGATTAGTCCCGGTTGTAATTTCTCAATCGAGAAATGAAAACCATTCCATTGATTCCACACAAATCCAACATGGTTATCTATTTGTGCACTACTTTTATTGATTCTCAATGATCTACATTCTATATCATTCCAATTGTATTTCCTTTTACACACTCAGATGTTATTATCGGTTGTTTCACATCCTTTGACTCATAAATCATTTCTTTTCCTTTCAGCATGTCTAAGCGTCTCATGGGTCGTAATCATCATTCTAAGAATTCTGGTACCAAGTTGGCTGCTCAAATTGCCAAACAAATGGCAGCAGTCATACCAGATATGATGGTTCAAATTCAGCAAAATCTAAATGCTAATCCAGTTCCTTCAGCTGCTCCTACCCCTACTTGTTCCTTTAAACATTTCAACTCATGTAATCCACCTAAGTATAGTGGTTCTGATGGCGCAACCGGTTTATTGCAATGGTTCGAAGGTATCGAAAACACCTTCGTTAATAGTGATTGTCCTGAAAATCTTAAAGTTCGTTATGCCACTAGTGCCTTAACCAAGAAGGCATTCACTTGGTGGAACAGCGAGAAGCGTAATCGTGGTGCTGATGTTCTATTAGCCTTATCATAGAATGACGTCAAAGAACTAATGACACGTAAGTTCTGTCCACCTAGTGAACGAAAGAAGTTAGAGGATGAGCTCTGGGAACTTAAGCAAGACAGTGGAGAAAATCAAGCCTTCACTGATCGTTTTCATGAATTAAGTATCTTGGTACCCCATGTCGTTACTCCTGAATATCGTGCTATCGAGAGATACATTGGTGGACTGCCCATGGTCATGCAGGATGCTGTTTAGGCAAGTAGACCTGAAAAACTTGATGACGCCATCGTTCTTGCAGGAAGGTTAATTGATAACCACGTTAAGGCAGGAAATTTAACCAGAAAGGGATTTAAGAAGAATTCTAAGTCTGAATCAACAAAAGAATTTAAGGCTGGGTCTTCCAAAACCAACAAAAAGAAGCGGAAGTCTGAAAACCGCAACTTTGCCATTACTACTCCCGTTACACCTGCTGTACCCATTACTCAGGTTGCCCCTGATGCTCCTCCTGCTAAAAAGCCTTACACCGGCAATCATCCTTTGTGCAACACCTGTAAATTTCATCACCCAACCACTATTGCATGTCGCGTTTGTCTTAATTGTGGCTGCTATGGTCACTTCATGAATACTTGTCGATTGCCTGCTCGTGCACAAACTCAAATGGTTCAACCAGTGGCTCGTCAGCTTGTTCAGCCTAATGTTGCTCAGGCTCCACGTGTTCGTGCATGTTAAAATTGTGGGGATCCTGGTCATTTCCGCAATTCATGTCCAAGGCTTATCACTGCAAATCCTCCTGGAAACAATGCTAATCGTGGTGCACCTGCTCGAGCCTTTCATATCAATGCTAATTAGGCTCAGGCAAACCAGGAAGTAGTCAACGATACGTTTCTTATTAATAACCGTTATGCTTCCGTTTTATTTGATACTGGTGCCGATAGGAGCTTCGTTTCATTAGAATTTGAACCATTGCTTGCTATGTCTCGTACTGCACTCGAACCTCCTATCTCTATTGAAGTAGCCAATGGTAAAACAATATCCCTTAATTCTATTATTCAAAATTGTGCCTTGAACTTTGGTGATCATTCTTACTCTATTGATCTCATTCCTATGCAACTTGGGAGTTTTGACATCATAGTAGGCATGGATTGGCTATCTCGACATCATGCTGAGGTTATTTGTTTCAATAAAACCATTCGTATTCCTCGTCCAGATGGTCAATTCTTAGTAATTTATGGTGATAAACCATCCAACGGGCTTAAACTCATGTCCTGTACTAAAGCCCGCAAATACTTGCGTAAGGAGTATGAGGCATTCCTGGCTCACATTGTGGAAGTTCGTGATAAGGAAAAGAGGATTGAAGATATCCAAGTAGTTCGAGACTTCCCAGAAGTATTTCATGAAGACATATCAGGTCTTCCTCCCGTTCGCCAAATTGACTTTCGCATTGACCTTGTGCCTGGTGCTACTCCTGTTGCAAAGTCGCCTTATCGCCTCGCACCCTCCAAAATGCAGGAACTCTCTAAGCAACTTCAAGAACTCTCTGATAAAGGTTTCATTCGTCCTAGTTCCTCCCCTTGGGGAGCACTTGTTCTATTCGTAAAGAAGAAAGATGGTACGTTTCGTATGTGTATTGATTACCGTGAGCTCAATAAACTTACCATCAAGAATCGTTATCCTTTGCCTAGAATTGATGATCTTTTTGACCAACTTCAAGGAGCCAAGTATTTCTCAAAAATCGACCTTCGTTCTGGTTATCATCAACTTCGTGTGCATGAAGATGATATTCCCTTGACCGCCTTTCGCACAAGATATGGTCATTACGAATTCACTGTCATGCCTTTTGGTTTAACAAACGCACCTGCTGTATTCATGGATCTCATGAATCGTGTTTGTAAACCGTATCTTGATAAGTTTGTCATAGTTTTCATTGATGATATTCTTATTTACTCCAAATCAGAATCAGATCATGAAAATCATCTCCGCCTAGTGTTAGAACTTCTAAAGAAAGAGCAATTGTATGCAAAATTCTCTAAATGTGAATTTTGGCTTAAAGAAGTTCAATTCTTGGGGCACATTGTTAACAGCAAGGGTATTCATGTTGATCCAGCAAAAGTTCAAGCTGTTAAAACTTGGAATACCCCAACAACCCCTACTGAAGTCCGCTCTTTTCTTGGCTTAGCGGGCTATTATCGACGTTTCATTTCAAATTTCTCCAGGATCGCTGTACCACTCACTGCTTTAACTCAGAAAGGCAAACCATTTGAGTGGGGTCCTGCCCAAGAGGAAGCATTTCAAACACTTAAGCAAAAGTTGTGTGATACTCCTATCTTAACTCTTCCCAATGGTACGGATGATTTTGTTGTCTATTGTGATGCCTCTAATCAAGGCCTTGGATGCGTTCTTATGCAACGAGGAAAGGTAATCGCATATGCATCAAGGAAACTTAAAATTCATGAGAAAAACTATACGACACACGATCTTGAGCTTGGTGCCGTCGTTTTTGCCTTGAAAATTGGGAGACATTATCTTTATGGTACTAAATGTGTTATATTTACCGACCATAAAAGTCTTCAACATTATCAACCAGAAAGAGCTCAATATGCGACAACGTCGTTGGATCGAACTTCTAAATGACTATGACTATGAGATTAGATACCACCCCGGTAAAGCTAATGTCGTCGCTGACGCTCTAAGTCGAAAGGCATGTCAAGCTCATTCTTTTTCAAAGTACTCATCACCTATCTGATCTCCAAAATCGTATCTTGAAAGCTCAACATATCTCTGTCACTGAAGGCAATATGTATGAAGAAATGTCATGTGGTGCCGAACTTCAGTTGGAAACCAAACCAAATGGTCTTCTCTATTTTATGAATCGTCTTTGGATTCCAGACCGAGATGAACTTCGAACCTTTATCATGAACGAAGCTCATAAGACTCGATATTCAATTCATCCCGGTGCTGATAAAATGTATCAGGATCTTCGTTGTCATTATTGGTGGCCTGGAATGAAGAAAGACATTGCGCTTTTTGTGGCTAAATGTCTTACTTGTTCTAAAGTCAAAGCAGAACATCAACGACCCTCTGGTTTACTCGAACAACCTATGATTCCAGTTTGGAAGTGGGAAAACATTGCTATGGATTTTGTCACTAAACTTCCACGCACTTCCAGTGGGAATAATAGTATTTGGGTTATAGTTGATCGTTTGACAAAATCTGCTCATTTTCTTACCATTCGTGAAAATTTCAAAATTAGAAAGTTAGCTCGTATCTATGTTAATGAAATTGTTCGACTTCACGGTACTCCTCTGAGCATTATATCTGATCGTGATGGGCGTTTCATCTCTCAGTTTTGGCAATCTCTTCAATCAGCTTTAGGAACTCGTTTAGATCTCAGTACTGCTTATCATCCTCAAACAGATGGTCAGTCTGAGCGTACTATTCAGACCCTTGAAGATATGCTTCGGGCTTGTGTAATTGATTTTCAAGGTAACTAGGATACTCATCTGCCATTGGTTGAGTTTTCGTACAACAACAGTTATCATTCAAGCATTGGTATGGCACCATTTGAAGCACTCTATGGTCGCAAATGTCGCTCACCTATATGTTGGAGTGGAATAGGTGAAACACAAATCACTGGTCCTGAACTAATCCAGGAAACGACTGACAAAATCTCTCAAATTCAAAATCACTTACTCGCTGCTAGAAGTCGCCAAAAGAGCTACGCTGATAAGCGACGCAAACCCTTGGAGTTCAAAGTCGGTGCTTTGGTCCTACTTAAAGTATCCCCTTAGAAGGGCATCATCCGATTTGGCAAAAGAGGGAAGTTATCACCTCGTTTTGTGGGACCATTCAAAATCTTGAAAAGAATTGGAAAAATGGCATATAAACTTGAGTTACCTCCTGAACTTGCAAACGTTCATCCTGTCTTTCATGTGTGTAATCTTCGAAAATGCTTGGCTGATGAAAACCTTCACATTCCTTTGGACGAAATTCAAATTGATAAATCTATGCATTTTGTGGAAAAACCTGTGGAAATTTTGGATCGGGAAGTCAAGAAACTAAAACGTAGTCGTATTCCTATTGTCAAAGTTCGTTGGGAGTCTAAACGTGGACCAGAGTTTACCTAGGAACGTGAGGACCAAATGAAGATCAAATATCCTCAACTTTTCAACCAGTCTTCCTAAATCTAAATTTCGGAACGCAATTTCCTGAAGTAGGGGAGACTGTGAGGTTTCATAAAAAGTTGAAGGTTTATGACAAAAATAATGAAATTTCGGTACTTTACATGATTTCCGTATTAACCGGAGGTCTCGTAAATCATCAAAATCAAATATTTATACTCCAAGATTATAAATATATTAAAAATATATTTTATAAATTTTTGGGGGTAAAAAGTGTCAATTTACTAAAGTTCGGGGGCTAAAACTGCAAAAATGAAACTTCAGGGACTAAAAGCGTAAATCTGCCAAAATCACTTTAGGGCGGTACGCCCCAAATTTCTAACTTCTGGGCGGTACTCCCCAAAACGTAACTTTAGGGTGGTACACCCCAAATGTCTAATTTCTGGGCGGTACGCCCCAGAATGTGCAGACGTGTTTTTTAGCTTTGCTACGTGTTTCAGCCCCGTTTAACCATTTGATTAGTGTCAAATTCTTCGATTAGTCACCCGAACTCGTGTCCTAACGAGATTTCGTCCCTGTTAGTATATAAATCAACCTCTGGAACTCAAAATCAAGCTTTAATTCCTAAAATCTATTTCTCAAAAACCCTCATTTCATACCCGTATCTTCACTGCCCGAATTCTCTCAACTCAGGAGCTCATGAGGTCTAATTTTCTGCAGTCCTCCTCTATTTGGTACGTATAAAAAAGGCCCTCTATCAATTTCTGTTCATATCATTGTTTTAATCATGTTCCAGATTTGCTTGAAAACTAGGGTTCTTGAACTATTTTGTTAAAATTAGTACAATCTGTTAGGATTAGGAGCTGGAATTTGGGGATCTTCATACGAACACATAATAAAAGAAACCCCTAAGTTAATTTCATAATTGGAAAACATTTTTTTTCGAATAAAAACGGTATTATACGACGTTATAATGCCCAAATTTAACAAACGGTTATGAGTTTGGGTCTCAAATTATAGGGGATATCTTTGTATACTATCAAGATTAAACCCCTAAATTTTTATAATTTTTCGAGCACGTTTGTTATTATTTGTAAAATTGATAAATACAAATATTTGTTAAAAACAAATATATGTATATATATATATAATCATAAATTACTAATTAATATTATATGACTATATATATATATATAATTTTATAAACAATATTATCAATATATATATATATATATATATATATATATTTATAAACTAAAACAAATATATATATATATGTACTTAAATTCATTTATTTTAAAAGTATATATATATATATATATATATATCAAAAACTATAAACATTCATAATTTATATTTTATGAAATATCATTTTATAAAACTATTTAGAACTCGCGCGGACCGGAAGGGTAAACGCCTGTACACTGGATTTCCTGGCATAGGTAAGGATGTCGCATAAATCCCTCGTTGGACCTGACAGACTTACCTGGGGATTCCTGGAGTGAGTGTTTACTTATAGGAAAACGCATTTTCATAGTATCACTAATCTTTGTTTTAATCAATACAGATATAGTCTTTTGACATAATAATAAAACCTTACACTCTTCAAGAACCCTGTCCAATTGAAACTATATTCTTTGTATTTATTTAGCCTATTTATGTTAATAGGCTAATCTCAAGGTCTATCATTATCACTCTCAGCGTTATCATCCATCCTCAATCCGCTCATCATGTGAGTACTCGTAGCCCCTCTTCTTTTGTTATTTGGGGTGCAACATGTATCCTATATCAAAATCGTTATTCTTTATTCTTGATACAAAACAATGCGATTATATGAGTATTTGTGTGATTCTTGATATGCTTACTTGTGTGAGACTTGATACGTGAAACTTGAGACTTGAGACTTGATAAACTTGAAACTTGATAAACTTGAAACATTACTCTTGCGTAAACATTAACAACACCAAGCCTTTGGTTCATTAATAGCTATTGGTTGACAACCCACCTAGGATATTGAGACTTAATCTTGTCTTCAAATAGGTGATTGGAACCTAAATTGTCAAGGTTTGTTTTACGCGTTTATATCTTGCCTCTAATACTTGTTTGTCATATTCTTAATCATACACTTGGCACGTTGATCGCATACTTTATACTTATATCTAATATTAAACCTATGTGTACTCACCAACTCATTGTAGTTGACAGATATTTTATACATGTTGCAGGAAATGCTACTTGAGACTTCCGTTGTATTATCACGTTAGGCTCTGCTGGACCTAGTTAAACTTTAATCGTGTTTTGTTTGTTATATGTGTTGTAAAACTACTATGTTTATGGAATAAAATGGCATGATTAAGTATATCGCAACTTAATTTATTTGGTTGTGAGAATCTGGACAATTTATCACGCTCTGACAAATTCCGCCGTCGGTCGGGGTGTGACAATATCTACTTTAAATGATAAATGATAAACCATTTACATTTAAACATTTATAATCCTCTCTAATACACTAATAGAAACAATCAACCTAAAATCCTAAAATCGCAATGCAATAACATAATACATATTAAAGGATTACAGAAACAATACACTCAGGAATATTGCGGCTCCAGAAAGACACAAATTCGGCCACATTAGATCATAAACGATTATCATTCATCAAAATAACTTACAGGTTTTAAAATTAAACCCTAAAATTATTACAATCCATTAAGAAATTACCAACGATTTCAACTTACAGATTGAAAACGAATAATCGATTAAAAACTCTAAAGTTACTATCAATCTCAAAACCCTAACGAAGTAATCACAGGTAGAACGTTTCAAATCGAACTAGTGATTAGAAACGAATCAAAATAATCTTAATAGAGATGCGAAAACAATCTCAAAACACTAAAAATTAACTTCAATCGATGAAAAATACATAAAGATCTACATAAAAAAACCTAAGAAAGTAATCAAACATTATGTTACGGAGTTAAGACAGTACAGGGACTTAGATGTCATTTTGTAATAGTTGTGAGGGTTATTACAAGTTAGTTGATCATTTTTGATCATTTTTGATAGTTGAGGGTTTGATTTGTAAATTTGTAAGAACCATATAACCGGGCCGGCAACGGTATTACCGGCGTGTAATGAAAATAACAAACTTCCCTCTCAATCTATATTATGTTCAATCTAATAACAGTTGGTTCAAATCTCGAATTCCTTTCTCAATTCCAGGAATTCCGATCACCAATCGAGCTTGATCATCGCAAGATCTCAAGCTCATCAAATCAAATTGCATCATTGGTATCAGAGCAGTAGCTCTTCGGCCTGTGGTTACTCGATTTTGATCGAATTTGCAAAAATGGCGAGGATAGAAGGCGGTAGCGGCAAGAATGATTCCGATGGCGATTCCAATCTTAGTGGTCGTGTCGATGCACATGCAAAGGCGCTGGACGCAATTCAAGAGTTCATGGCTTCAATGACTCTTCAAATGAGTCAGATGATGGCTACGGTGGGAAGCAGGAGCAATTATAGATCAGAAGGCGATTCCGGTTACGGTGTGGCTACGAGGTTGATGAAAATTGAATTTCCGAAATTTGGGGGAGAAGAGCCGACTTCATGGTTGTTCAAGGTGGAGCAATTCTTCCTGTTGGATAAGGTGAGTGATGAAACTAAGGTGAAATTAGCAGCAATTCATTTTGAGAATAAAGCCTTGTAGTGGTACCAAGCTTTCGTGAAGCAGAAAGGGAATCAAGGAATGAGATGGGATGAATTGGTGGAAGCTTTGAAAGTAAGATTTGGCAAGGTATATGATGATCCAATGACCGATTTGAAGAATCTTAAACAAGTGGGATCTGTGCAAGACTATCATGACTCATTTGATGCGTTATTGAGTAGGTTGAATTTACCTGTGGAGTATGCATTAAGCTGTTTTTTGGCAGGATTGGAGGAGCACATACAGTTGCAGGTGAGAATGTTTCACCCTAAGAACATTCAAGAGGCCTGTGGGCTAGCCAAGTTACAAGAGGTTGCTTTGAAATTCACTAAGGTAAAGACAGGTAGTTCTGCTATACTTCCTACTCCTAATACCAAAGCTGTTGTACCATTTAATAAGAATTTAAACAAAGATTTCAAGAAACCAGTGAATTTCAAGAAAACACTAACTCAGGCTGAGATAGATGATAAAAGAAGCAAGGGATTATGCTATTTCTGTGATGAAAGGTACAGTAGAGATCATATATGTAAGGGCAAGAAACCTCAATTGTATCATATTGAGGTTGAATGTGTAGAGGTGGAATCTGAAGAGGAAGTGGATTCGGATAAAGATACCTTAGAATGTGCTCAAATATCAATGCATGCTGTGGAAGGCAGTGATGTATATCAAGCATTGAGGGTGACGGGGCATTGCCGAAAAGTGGAGCTACAAGTCTTGATGGATACAGGTAGTTCTCACAACTTTATTGATTCAAATGTAGTGAGTAAGCTGGGTTGTAAATTGATTTCTAAACCATCAATGCTGGTTAAAGTAGCTAATGGTGATACTGTGGTATGTGATAAGATGGTAGAAAATTTTGAATGGAAGATGCAATCCATGAATTTCAAGGCTGATTTATATGTCATGCCTTTGGGTGGTTGTGATATAGTGTTGGGGGTCCAGTGGTTTACAGATTTGGGCTGTATAAAGTTGAATTACTTAAATAGAACTATAGAGTTTAAGATGGGGGGACATAAGGTCATATTAAGGGGGCAGCAAATTTTAAACAAGTTACAGTTGTGGGTAAGAATGGGTTGAAGAAAATGGGTCAGCAGAGGGGTGAATTTTCAATGATTCAAGTATTGTCTATTGAGGGTAAACCTACTTCTAGTACTGTTGTATTACAAGATACAGCATACAAAGGGCCACATGAGTTAGAATTACTGCAGGTTTTGGAGGAATATGCTGATGTGTTTAAGGATCTTCAAGGATTACCTCCTTTGAGAGATTATTTTGATCATAGAATTCCTTTGAAGGGGGGTACTGAGGGAATCAATTTAAGGCCTTATAGATATCCTACTATGCAAAAGGATGTTATAGAGACTATGACAAAGGAATTGCTAGAGCAGGGGGTCATCAGGTACAACAATAGTTCCTTTGCTTCACCTGTAGTATTGGTCAAAAAGAAAGATAATACTTGGAGAATGTGTGTTGACTACAGAAAACTAAATCAGGCTACCATACCAGACAGGTTCCCATTCCCTCTAGTTGAAGATTTACTGGATGAGTTGTATGGAACTGCTTATTTTTCCAAATTAGATCTTAAATCTGGGTATCACCAGATCAGAATGGACCCAAAAGATGTGCACAAGACTGCTTTTAAACCCCATAATGGACATTATGAGTTTTTGGTCATGCCTTTTGGCTTGACCAATGCCCCTTCTACATTTCAAGGGTTGATGAATCACCTCTTTGAAGATTTCTTGAGGAAGTTTGTTTTGGTTTTTTTTTGATGATATTCTGGTATATAGTGCTAACTGGAATGACCACTTGGAGCATTTGAAGCAAGTTTTTGTGGTCATGAGGCAACATAAGTTGGTGGCTAAGAGGAGCAAATGTTCTTTTGGAGCTCAGCAATTAGAGTATTTGGGTCACTTGATAGGGGTCAATGTGGTGGCTACAGACCCACAAAAAATCAAAGTTATTCAAGACTGGCCTATTCCTACTAATGTGAAGGCTTTAAGAGGTTTTTTTGGGGCTAACCGGCTATTACAGAAAATTTGTTAAAGATTATGGTAAGATTATCAGGCCTTTAACTGAATTAACTATAAAAGATTCTTTTAAATGGTCTGTATCTGCTCAACATGCTTTTAAAGAGTTGAAGGCAGCAATGGTGGCACCTCCAGTCTTGGCTTTACCAAATTTTCAAGAAACTTTTGTGTTGGAGACTGACGCTTCAGGTTTAGGAATTGGGGCAGTTTTAATGCAGAATGGGCATCCTATTGCATACTTAAGTAAGGCTCTATCTTCAAAAAATTTACTGTTATCCACCTATGACAGAGAGATGTTAGCCATTATACATGCTGTAAAGAAATGGCAACATTATTTGGCTAATTCTCACTTTGTTATTAAGACTGACCAACACAGTTTGAAGTTCATGATGGACAGTAAGGTTTCCACCCCCTTTCAGCAGAAATGGATAGCCAAACTCATGGGATTCAATTTTGATATTGTGTATAAGGAGGGATCTGCCAATAAGGCAGCTGATGCCTTATCTAGAGTTACTCATGGGGAAATTTTTGTTGGATTAATCGGGTTGTATTTACGGGTCTTCGAGGCACGATTACGGGTCACCCGGTAGTTTGTTTATTAAAACGGAATTGGTCGTAAAGTTTACCAGGTTTTAAGGAGTTTATGTTGAATGATAGTGGGTTTATGAATTTACGTGGGTTTAGTTGTTTACCATTTCTTTAGGAGATATTTTAGTAGTTTGATTTGTTCACGTTTGCTTTACTAAGGGCTATTTAAAGCCATTTTAATTAGTTGAATAATAGTCTGCAAGTTTCTCTTCACTTCAAATTTCATACGTATTTCTTCATAATAGTTGAGAGCTTCCATTTTCATATACATATACATATACGTGTGTGTGTTTAGTGTATATATTTGAGGGGCCTGAACCAACATTTGGTATCAGAGCCTAGGGCTCATACCGGGGAAGCGGGTTTGAAGATCGGAGGAAGCCTCCGCCACCGGCGGGGTTGTCGGTCGGTGGAGGGCAGGCGTGAAAGGGGATGTTCGTGACTGTGTTACAGCAGTAGACGGAGACCAGGAAGTGGTTCGGGTCGGTCGTTGTCGCGGGTGAGAGTACCGGTTTGGATGACGGGGGTGACGGAAGAACCGCGGTGTGTCTTGTGGTTGTTTTGTGAAGTTTTCTCAGCAGGGGGTGCTGCTGATTTTCAGCCTTGATCAGTTTGCTCGTGATAAGGGGAGACCGACGTAGTGCATGAAAAATGAACGGAAGGGATCCGTCAAAGCAGGTGGCTTTGGATTGTGTTCGTTTAGCAGGGTAAAGAAAGCAGAAGAAGCGAGGTTGCTTGTTTTCTTGTCGGTGGAGGAGCCTCTTGAACAAGGGTGATCGGTAAAGGTTGTAAAGAAAAAAAAAACACGGTGAACATTATGGCGTTAGAGTTCAAATCGGGTGACTCTGGATGTGACCGGGGTGAGGTCGTTGATCCGTGAAGAGTCAAGATGTTAATGAACGGTTCTAACGGGATACCATGTGATATGTTATAAGTGTGGTTAACTTTGATTCGGGTTGAACCGATATGACTTTGGACGTGACCGAGGTGAAGGTCGGGTGTTCGGTACAAGTCGAGATGGTTTTCGAGATCGAGAAGTTGGTGACTTCGGTGTAGTGAAGAAATGCTTAAACAAACACCGATTAAGGGGGTGAATGTTGGATTAATCGGGTTGTATTTACGGGTCTTCGAGGCACGATTACGGGTCACCCGGTAGTTTGTTTATTAAAACGGAATTGGTCGTAAAGTTTACCAGGTTTTAAGGAGTTTATGTTGAATGATAGTGGGTTTATGAATTTACGTGGGTTTAGTTGTTTACCATTTCTTTAGGAGATATTTTAGTAGTTTGATTTGTTCACGTTTGCTTTACTAAGGGCTATTTAAAGCCATTTTAATTAGTTGAATAATAGTCTGCAAGTTTCTCTTCACTTCAAATTTCATACGTATTTCTTCATAATAGTTGAGAGCTTCCATTTTCATATACATATACATATACGTGTGTGTGTTTAGTGTATATATTTGAGGGGCCTGAACCAACAATTTTGCAGGCTGTTACCTCTTGTGTACATTCGGATATGTGGGCAGCAATTAAGTCATCATGGTCTACTGATGCAAGTTTGGTTGTCCTTATCCAAGATTTACAACAGGATGCCAATTCACACCCTCAGTATGTATTTATTCTAAACAAGAAAACTAGTTAGACTAGAAACTCTTCAACTAGGAAACTAAATCTGAATTCTAATTTGACTATTTCTCAAACCAAATAGATAAATAATATTAAATAACTTCAACCAACTTTATCCAAGCCTTTTCACATGTGAACTTGAATTAGAATTAACTCTATCACTGTGATCTAGAGGTGGAAGTTCAAGTAATTCAAGTTATGTTTTATAAGGTCCAGATTAAATTATTATTAGCATCACTCCACTCACAAGACCTGATCTCATTTTTAGAGTACATTGTAGAAGATTTATGTGAATATATATTTTTTTTAATTATTTTTTTTCCACCTTTGTTATCATATACCATCTAATAGTGCTATTTTAACTCAAAGACTGCATCATATTGTTATTTTATCCATGTTTGGCATTTTGTCATGTTTTTCTAGTTTGATATTACTGGTGCAGAAAGCTGCTATCAAGAAGATGGATATGCAAGCATCAAAAGAATTTCTAGCTGAACTAAGAGTTTTAACTCATGTTCATCACCTAAATCTGGTAAGAGGCGTGAAATTTGAACTTTTGGTTGACGTATGGTGTCTTGAGGTAGCAAAAGGGACGGGTCATGACGGGTTGGGAAATGGGTCACATCAGGTTAATAGGTTTGAACCCCCAATAGGTTATTTTGAAGATGACCCGGGCCACACAGTTTTTTGTCTCTATTTTCTTGCATTTTTATAAATATATATTGTGTATTATTACACGTGACGAGCAATACAAAAGGCGGGTCGTTGTCCAGTGAAGACCTGGCTTGCGTGAGTTCAAATCCCTGGGGCCCCTCCCTCGCCGGTTCCTTTTATCAAGTAGCAAAAAAATCTTTATTTTTTTTATTTTTGGTCATTAATTTCTTATACTATTTAAGTTTAATTAGTTACTTTTCTATTCTAGGTTTTTTTCTTTTATAATTAGAGTTTAACTGAATGCTTCTAAATATTTTTTCTATTATAATATTTTAAGCTTGTGTTCTTTTTCGGGTTTTTCAACACTCATTTTCAGAAACATGATTCGAATATACCTCTGCTATGTCTTTTTTTCCTACAAATTTGATTTCCAAAACCGAGTCGCCCCAATTCCATTAGTTTCTCTTTACTTACCTAGCCACGACAATTTCAGCATCGTAACAATTAAGTTAAATATGATTACAAAAACCAGATTATTACATTCTGACCATATGTGATGCAGGTACGTTTAATAGGATACTGCGTCGAGGGTTCCCTTTTCTTGATCTACAAGTACGTTGAAAATGGAAACTTAAGTCAACATTTACATGACTCAGGTAAAGTAAATTTGAGAACAAAAACTCATTTCTGATACAGAATTAATCTAAACAAAGACAGTTTACTTCGTTTCCAGGAAGAGACCCACTACCATGGTCTATCCGAGTCCAAATTGCCCTTGATTCAGCAAGGGGTCTTGAGTATATCCATGAATATACTATCCCTATATTTATACACTGTGATATTAAATCAACAAATATAATGATTGACAAGAACTTCAATGGGAAGGTTTGCATACATTTATGTCAACTCATGTATTTATTTTTGTTGATTTATAGAGCCATTATGGTCATATCTTAATGGTGGTTATGATTTATTAGATTGCAGATTTTGGAATGTTGGAAGTAGATCACGTCTTGTGGGTACATTCGGATATATGCCACCAGAGTAAATCTTATTCTTTTAGTAGATCTAGTCAGCTAGCATGTCTTTATACCTAAAGAGCGATTAGGGTCATAAGTCGTTGATCAAATTCTCCAAATATTGGATGCAGGTATGCACAGTATGGGGATGTTTCTCCAAAGGTAGATGTGTATGCATTTGGGGTTGTACTTTATGAACTTATTTCAGCTAAAACAGCCATAATCAGAGAAAATGGGTCGGCTTTCGAACCGAAAGGACTTGTTACCTTGGTGAGTATATATACAAATTTTAGCGGATTATATTTTTCATAAGATGCTTATGTAAGATGTTAGTTTACTAGAAGCGGCTAATGAGTTAAATCTTTGATAATTTACAGTTTGATGAAATTCTTAGTCAAGCATATAAAAAATATAATCTGGTCAAAATGATTGACCCTAGACTGGGGAATCACTACCCTCTGGATTCAGTGCATAAAGTAAATCTTCTATTTTGTGAACAACATATTTTGTTTTGGTTGACCTAAAATAGTAATAAATGTGAACTTGGTCGCAGATGGCTCAACTCGCCAAAGCTTGCACACACGAGGATCCCAATCGAAGGCCATGCATGAGATCTATTGTGGCTGCATTGATGGCTCTTTTGTCGTCCACATAAGATTAGGATCTTGGCTCCTTTTACGACATTTGTGAACCTCAAACCAGCCAGTTATGTTAAATAATATTTAATCTAGACTTTAACATAAATATTATTATTATTATTTCCCAAGTATTATTAGTCTAGATGATAAGTAATAAGTTAGTTAATGGGTCAAAAACTATTCTGTCCCATTCATTATGTTTGTTTATTAGGCTAAGTGTAATGGATAAAGCCCCATAAAGCCCCACAAGGGGCATTATGCGCCATGTGGACGCTGACTGGGCAAGGGGCTTTATGAGTCTTTATGGTGTAGTGGATAAAGCCCCATAAAGCCCCACCATCATTACTTAATATGTATTTATTTTTTATTTATTTTTTTAAAAAAAACTACTTTCATAAATATTAAAACTAAAAAAAAAATATTACAACTTAATTAAAATAAAACATACAACTACTTAAAAAAAATTGCAACTAATCATCGGATGGCACGTCGTCGTAGTCTTCTTCATTTTCTTCATCGTCACCCTCATCAACCGGTGGGGGTGGGGGCACGTAATTAATTGGCCTAAACGTCCAAGTGTGTTCAACCAAATCGGCTTTTAGAGAGTTATGTATCTCTCTTGAACGCAACATCGCGTAGTTTTAAAGTCTCTTTTCTTGTGTCGCTGGTGGCATCTCTTGGATGTGTTCGGGTCGAAAGTCGGCACATATCGCAAGACCCTTATCCTCTTTGTTCATGTTGTGCAATAGGATAATTGCGCGCATGTAATCCTCCATCTTATCCTTCGTCCACAATCGACAAGGATTTTTAAGAAAGTGCCATTTCTGATCACCCCTCGTGTGATGACCTCGCCATTCGGTTGGACAATTATCCCAAGTCCAATGCATGCAATCTATACTTCCAATCATGCCGGGTAAACCATGAACTTCTTCGTGGCGATCGTATAGATTTTGCATGTCGTTCCAAGTTGGTTTTCTCAAATACCGCGTCGTGTACAAGTCGGCAAGCCCTTTGCAAAATTCTTCAACGGTATCTCTCGTTGTCTTCTCGGCCATCTTCAAATATTCGTCGTTGATATCCGTAGTGTTGCCGAACGCAAGAATTTTTATCGCCGACGTACACTTTTGAATGGAAGTGAACCCAAGTTTTCCAGTAGCGTCGTACCGTTGTCTAAAATACGGTGAATGCTCCTCCAAATCTTTAGCTATACGCAAAAATAACCGTTTGGTTATCCGAAATCGTGTTTTGAACGTCTCATCGGAGTAGAGAGGTGATGGGCCAAAATAGTCTCTCATCAAATTATCGTTGGCCGCATTACGATCACGTTCAAGATGTCTCCGCTTGATAACCGGGCGTGGTACCGACATGTCAAAAAGTTGAAGTGCGGCGGAGACAATCTCGTCTTCTTCATCGTCGAATAAACCGAGTCGAGTGGCGGAAGAGGGAGAGCCCATTTTTAAAAAAAAAAATGTAGGGGAGTGAATTGAGAGAGATTGAGAGAGATTGAGAGTATTTAGTTTATAAAATGTGGGAAGATATATATATATAGTTTGAGAGTTGATTTAAAAAAAAATTGAAAATTAAAAAAAAAATAATAACCGTTGATATAGCCGTTCAACGGCTATATCTTTGAAAAAAATCCCCTTCTCCGGCGTTATCACGCTGACGCCCCGGGCGAATTTGGGCTCCATAACGCCCCATAACGCCTGGGCGTAGTGGGCCGGGGCGTTATATGGGGCGTTATGGAGCCCAAAAACGCCCCATTACGAGTAGCCTTAGAAAGTTTGAATTTCCCAGATTTTTATTGGACGATAAAAGAGCACTATTCGATGGTATTATTGGACGATATGATGCAGTCTTTGAGTTAAAAGAGCACTATTCGATGCAGTCTTTGAGTTAGGTATCTAGGGTTTCTTGTAAACTTTATATATTGTAACCTAACCTATTAATAATGATATCCAGTTATTTCAGCATTCCATATTCTTACATTGTATCAGAGCCAAAATCCTTGAAACCCTAAATCTCTTCCACCACCGTGTTCAAACCCTAGACAGGGCGGTGTGCCGCCATCGCCACCGCCCTGTCCCAACTTCGTTTTTTCACTTAGTTTCTATTCTATTTTTCCGTCTTTCGTTTAAATAATGCTTAAGTTTCGATTCAAGATTCTGTTTTTTTATCGATTCCAAAATTGCTTGCTAATGTCATCGCACAATAGTATTGTTGCCATTTTTTTTGTTCCGTATTATTCAGTTGTAGCTCCTCGCTTTTCTATTGAATCACTCTAATACATCAAGATAGGTGAATTTCAAAAAATATCACTTTCATCAAGTTGGGATTAATTAGATCTGATTTACTTTTGGTGACTTGATTGGATCAAAATTTTGTCGCCTTCAAAACCGAATTATCTTAGATCTCAGCAGAATTCGATCACCAAGTGTTTGGGGAATATATACATGATGTGTACGTGTTTGATCATCATAGCCATCGCAATCAGTTGTACTTCACTATCACGTGCCGCCTCAATGGACTACAGTCTCTAGCCGCGTCTCATCCTGGAGTACTCTTCGTTGCCGTGTTTTTCTTTTCTATTTTTTTAATTATTGCCGTCGACTTTGGTCTGCTGCGTATTGGACTTCGGTCTGTTTTTTCTCGCTTATATCCACTGACTACGGTTCGCCGCTTATTGGGTTTCGACCCTTCGCCGCACTGCCCGCTGAATTACGATCCGTTGTCGCGCCATCATATTAGTTGTTTTTTCATTCAGCCGCTTAGTGGACTACGGTGTCCCGCCACGCGGCTAGATTAGTTAGTTTTTTACCGAACTGCCATTGCATGGTATACCTCTTGTACAATTACAAGTTCTATTGTTGAAGGTTATGAATGACAAACTCAAGCAAAATAACGAAGTTGTTGGCAAAATTGTGGATTTCTGAATCGATTGAAGCATGTTTATGTTTTTTTATTGTGTTTTTTTTTATTTTTCAGTCTTAGCATCTGCTTTCCTTCCGCTATGACTGCTTCAGTCTTAGCATCTGCTTTCCTTCCGCTATGACTGCGGGTGAGTATTGGACAATAAGATTATATTAAGTTTAGTAAGAGCCCACAGGCCCAGTTAGGTATCTAGGGTTTCTTCTAAACTTTATATATTGTAATCTAACCTATCAATAATGATATCCGGTCATTTCAGCATTCCATTTTCTTACAATTTTAGATTCCATGTATAGATCATTCACATTTGTTCGGTTGTACTCAGATCACATTAGTTTCATTTTTATTCAATTATTCATGGTCAATCTCTAACAAATTAGTATTAGAGCCTACGGACAAAGTTCTTAATGGAAGGCTGCACATAATTAGAAAACAGAATCAGAAGAAAACAAATATAACCAAGACAAAGATCTCGATAAAAATATTTGGGACAAGAATATTCAAGAGAGGATCTCGATGAAAGGCATATAATCCTAGAATCTAGACGGGTCTTGCGATCAAGAAAGAATCAGAAGATGAAAGAGGTTATTGACCCAGAACTAAATAAGAGAATTGCTGGGGCTACATATATAGATCTCTTAAACAAAGAAATTTTTTATAAACGGAAGTATTGTTCTCAAACTCAGTGCTACCATTGTAAGCATGGACATATAAAAAGCACTAAAGAATCAAAAGAACGTGGAAGATCTCTTTTCCATATCTCTCATATTACCCTATAAACAATAGAGAGTTAAATGAATAGTAGTTCAAGTGAATAGTAACCGTAACTTACCTCCAGTCAAGCGTTTTGTACAAGTATTTTAAGTATAGGAAGCTTTTTGTTGATCTTACCTTCACCAAATCGGTGAGTACAAGTTCTTTAAGATGTTAAAACCTTTTCAAAACACCGTTACCTACTGTTGCCATTCATGGGGTTCACCACCGCAAGCGCGCAACGCGCGCATCCCGCCAACTAGTATAAATATATTATGGAACTTTTGATGCTAAGATGTAATATTGGTTCTTTCATCTGAGCAATAGCACCAAATTTTGTTACAAAGTACCTTGATAGGTATGTGTCATGTTCTTTTTAGAGTAACCTTCAAAGTTATGGAGTAAGACATCGATTTCTTGAACAAATTTTTTTATTGTATGATGCACTATTGCACTCCCCTGAAAAACATTGGCGGGCGTGTAAACGAGGTGCTCTACCAACTGACCTAGAGCCCTTAGTGCTTGTAAATGTCTTTATGCTTATAGAAAATTATGGATCAAGTCATTTAACTTCACTAATTACATTGGACGCTCTTAAATCAAAAGGTTTATAACACGTTTGGTCCTCTAGGGTCACAACCCCACCGCCCCATGCTCGGGGCCGGATGGGTGCCGACCCGGCCGACCCGTATCAGAACATGCGAAAGCAAAATAGATATAAAATATAACAAATGGACATACCGTCGATCTAAGGAACGTAAACATAACACAACACACAAGCTATAAAATAATAGATTTTAAGGTTCTAAATCCCAGTACAAATGGTCCCAGTATAGACCCCAAAACATAATCAAAGTCAAATACAACCATATCTAAACATACGGGATATAATGATGAGCACCGAGCCTAAGTTCCAAAACTACTAGTCCTTCAGGGCACCTAGCCCGACTAGTCAAAAGTTTGCCTAAGTTCCATCTCTTTTCCCCAATTGGCCCGTCCCTCGTCGCTTTACTGTAATACGAGCTAAAATATGTCAACAACAACGTTGTTGGTGAGCCGTAGCCAGTGACTTAAAATATATCGATAAACATATTGCAATTGTTAGAGTTTTGATTCTTGCGAAGTCAAGTCTCATTCAAGTAAAGACACGGGTACCCCCTGTTGGATATAGTATGTTCGAACCCGACAATTTAATGTGATTGACCCGATTTTGACCCGTAAAAATTACACTATGGCCAATACGCTTAAGAGCGCTTAAATAGTTAACCGAAAATTTTATTGAACATTTATTATTATTATTATTATTATTATTATTATTATTATTATTATTATTTATTTATTTATTTATTTAATAATAATTGTTAGATTAATTTGATTAATCTCTTGTGGGCTCATACTAAATAAAAGTCCAATACGATTGGGCTTTAGGAGGTTGGTTAAGGGGCCCATTAGGAGATTTACAATAAACCTTAATGGTTAAGGTTTAAGTGATTATTCACAACTAAAAGCCTAATCTCCTAACTCCCTTTCTCTCTCTCATGTCGTCGGTTCCTCCCTCGTGGATCACTCACCTTCGCCGATCACCGCCTCTCGTCGCCTCCATGAAGTTTTTGACCGCAACCATTGTACCGCACGTCACTTGTGTCGTGACCGACCACACGACTGTTGCTGCTCAGCCTTGCGATCCATGTCGAGCCCTGCCGTCGCAAGCTGCTCTCCCGACGATCAGTGCCGCGAACGATTCAGTATGGCTCTCTGCTTCGCATTGCGATAACCTCCTCTCGGTCATCGCGAAATGCGACAGGCATTGCCACCGCCGCTGGACACTCAGCCAGCATCCACATCTTTATCGTCGCCACCTGCTGCCGTGATTGAGGGTTTATCGCGACTCTTAGAGTCATGTGTTTCGTTTCCTAACAACCGCGTATTGAATCCGGATGTCTCGAACGGTTGTTCCATTGTCGTGAAGGTATATCTAAAACTGCTTTTAGATAATATTTAATTTTATATGTATTCGTGTGTAGTGGTAATCTGATCCTATTGTTTTACATTATTCACGTTAATGTTTTAATATTCTGTTATGTAACCGTTTATGTAACTATTTTAACCCGTTTTGCTAAATCTGATCTTTGGAAAAGGGTTACCCGGATACCGCTGTAAAACCCAACACCCCTTATGCTCCTATCATGTATACTAGTATATACGCTATACCAGCTTAACGGCAACTCGGTAAAGCCATACAGGTATCAGAACTACGTTCTTCTAGCCCAGGTCTATCTAGATGCCTAATATATGCCTCGAAGCTATACACTCGGACCTTAATGACCCTTGGGAATATCCACCCGATTTGGGCATTACCTTCTCTGTAATTCCTGAACCCTAACCCCTGACAATTCAATCCACAATTTATCATATAAAATCATCACACTACTCGATAGCAACCCCCAAAACATTTATAAAGGAGAAGACAATGTAACTCACCTAATTTATGTAAACACCCAGAATGGATCGCTACAAGATTTGGGAGCAAAATCAACACAATTTAGCATCCTCTATTTTACTTAATTTGGCTTCGTTTTCTTATTTATACGTATAGGAAGCCATTCTTTAAAATGAAATAAAATACTTTTTAATAATATGATTATAAAACAAAAAGAATAATAGCAAAAAGTTATGTAAGTGCATATTACAACAAGTAAATAAAGAGTTCTTCATTGCATTCATAACTGAACAAATACAACAGAAACTTTTTGTACAATGTACTACACACTCTTAGACTTCACTCACAACTATGTGTAAAATGAACACAACAAACCTATTTATACGTGAACACTTCTAACGAACTGGAATGTCAACGAACCACAAGTTCGTTGCTTAGTTCGTTGGTGGTTCACCGAAGTCCAGGAGACAAATTCAACTTACAATCCAAACACCTAGACCAAGCATTAGACAATGTATAATGTCCTAAAAGACTCTCCCTTGTCTTATGTTGATCTTCCAAAACTTGATTACAATCTTCACTCCTTCCAAGTTCTCTTCCTTTTCTTTCCCGCATGTATTTCAAATGCAAAACAAACCCTGATCACTCTCTGGAACTGTAATGCTTGTTCCATAAAGTCTAGATGAAACAAAATTTGAGAATAGTAAAGTTCACGAACATCTGTTGTAGACAGATTGATCAACCACATCAGATCAAGTACCCGAACAACCTTGTTTTCATATTTCACCACAATCACAGCTTCACCAGTATGACTATCATAATATTACCACTTCAACGTCTTGATGAAATCATGCTCCATTGGTTTGAGAGGAATTTTCTTCAATAGTCTCGAACGTTTGTATTTGAGTACAGCAAGTGTTTTCCAGTAATATGAAGAACTTTTGTCTTTGACGTAAAGTACACTAGTCTTTGTGGCTTTAGAAACTGAAATCTGCCTTGACACTCATAATGAACCAATCTCTCAAAGAAGTATCCCTTATCAGCTCCTCCATAGTTGATGAAAGGTTTTCTAGTCAACTTACGTACATCCCACACTGGAAATGTACCGAAATCAACATGGAATCTCAAGTGTTGAATGGCGAACTCCTTTTAATTGCACAACAATTCAATTCTAAGTCGTACATCCAGTTAATTATTTCTCTGATCACTTGACTGTTATAATTGACATGTTTTCGTTGTTTCAGAGGCTTTGAATGTGGAGTTAATTGGCATGAAATTGCTTCATCCATTCATCAAATTTCCTTTCCTCGTGAACTTTCTCTTCAGCAACCGGGTCAACATCTTTGTTTGTTACCTTTTCTCT
This sequence comes from Deinandra increscens subsp. villosa, assembly GCA_039602395.1. Lineage (NCBI taxonomy): Eukaryota > Viridiplantae > Streptophyta > Magnoliopsida > Asterales > Asteraceae > Deinandra > Deinandra increscens. The sequence continues at coordinate 55,032,545 of JBCNJP010000008.1, forward strand.
CAAAGTCTTCTTTGTTTCTTTGAAATTTAATTCTTCAAAAACATCGAAATCTGGATCAGCATCATTAAAATTTGAATACATCACAGGGTATTCTTTATATGTCACGTCCTCAATCTCAACTTCATCATAATAATCATCATAAGAATCAAATTCACCCTCAGCAGCAGGAGGAGTATTCATCACATCTTTAGAATTAAGCTCAAAGAGCAGATTGGTCAGTAAACAGTTTACCCCAATCAAAACCCTTATTTATTTGTGAAATTAAAGCTTTTGGGTTTGAAGTAGAAGCAGTATGAGATGGTTGTGTGTTACTCCCTGATGAGTTTTGATTAAACTTCTGAAACGATCTCCGTTGTCTTGTTTCTTCGGTTGAACACATTCCCTAGAGAAATGACCAAAATTTGAACAATTATAGCATCGAACTTTTAATTTGTCAAATCCGATCTTTCCGTCTTGGTTTAGATCTCGCCTTCCAGTCTTCTTGAGAAATTATTTTACACGCCGAACCAACATCGCCATTGACCAGTTGATATCCATCAGTTCCATGTCATCCGGTTCGATTTGGTCATAGTATCCTAAGTCAGTTCAGTGTTACTGACTTTACCAGCGATCAATATGTCATATGAAGTTACGATAGCCGAATACAACGTCAAATAATCATTTGTCGTTTCCACATAAAACGCATTTTAAGTTGATGTTACCGGTGCGGTAACATTGCAACTTGACATTTCCATATTTTGATTTCCTGACACGTTATCAACTCTTCCAGATGAATTCTCCACATAAAATGCGGTTGACGAAGATAAACTGATTTTTGCTTTAGCATTGATCATTGAAGCATTTTGACCATAATACACATCGGCAGTTTATGAACATGTCTTCATGTTAAGTGAGTATTAAGGAAAGATATCTTATAAGGCCGTTAAATGTCACTCGTAATTATGAGTGAGTAATAAGGACAATGATTATCTCTCAAAGAACCCTTTAGAAAAGGAATTCTTAACTTGTTAATCGCCTTTAGAAAACAACAATTATAACGTTTAATTTCTCCTTTCGGATTTCAGTTTAGCTATGGAAAACTAAACTTCTAACGTTATTCTGATTTAGGGAGTTAAGCTCATTAATAATAGCTTTATTCCATCAGATGATTTGATTAATTGCTAATAATGGCTCTTAAATCAGAGATACGATTAGTAATCTTTCCAATATCCCTGTAAGCTTTATTAAGGTAGGTTCATAATCATCAAAGTCAATAGGAAACTTCATACCTTGATGACCTGCTAAGCTGGATCTAATGGGTTGAAGCAAAACATTAACAGTTTCATAGATTTCCTCTTGAGCATTTAAGTTAGGTATATTAGGAGTAACATTATTTCTAAGTGTGTGGAAGTGGATCAGTGTTATAGTAGCGTGGTGTACAAGAGGTGTAATCGGAGTTAAATTCAGAGTTAAATTTAACTTTCTCTCTCCCCCCGCCTCTTGTACTTTCAGGCAAGCCATGCATAAGGACTTTTCACTACTCCCACTGACCTTAGAAGAGAAATCATTGATAAGGACTTGGACTGCTCCCACTAATCTTAGAATTCCTTAGGAACTTGGCATGCAACATGCTTAGTGTTGATGATTTTTAAGGTTTAATTGCGGCTAATAACTAATCATATGGTTTATACTTAGTTTCCTTCATGTCCGGAGTTCAGAAGGAATTTTAGGGACATATTAGGTAACCTTGTTTAGCATATGAGTTGTTGTTTTTAGAGCCTTGGTATATAGAAATAGATGTATAACTTAGATGACATATTTATTATCATGTTTATAAGGATACTTAGATGCATAACTTAATGATGTATCTTTAGAAGTACCATACATGATCTACTGGTTTACACTAGTATGATCCTAATGGATTTGAGAGTGTTACCATTATTTGTATGTCAATCTTAGTATTTAATCTAATCTCACAACTTTCATTTTATGGTTAAGTTGATTTTCAACTTTATCCTTAAAGTTTATGGTGAGAAAGATTTTTCTTCTTAATTAAGTACAAGAATAAATAATCAGTAAATGAGTGATAAATGTTTTATGCCCAGATATTCCATTTTAGGATAAGGTCCACTAATATATTTGAGTTTTGGTGAGTTAGAACTCTTAGTGGAAACTTGTTTATTCCCTTATACACATATTGTCTTTGTTAAATTCTCACTTACGTGATAACAAAGATTGTGAACATTTATTATCTAGTTATAAGTTATAAATATTTCAACCCACGTAAAGACAACTAGATAAGCATAACCAACAACTTTGAGAGGTTAAGTTAATAGTGATATTGTCATAGTCATGTGAAACCTTATAATCATCAATGTCTTACTTTAGTAATGATACTAAGTTCCAAGTGATGTTGGATCATAATAAGGTATCATTAAGTGTAGTACAATGATAGATTTTCATGGTTTGTACAACTTTGACATTGATTTTGTCACTTAATCTCATAATAGTGGTTGTTTGGTTTATTCCAGTGTATGGATTGTAAGATATCTTTATAAGACTAGATTTAATCCACTGCGTTAGTTTGAAAATTAATGGGCACAATTATCATTGTTGATTATTCCTTGTTAGCCAGTTGTTCCTATAAGGATTTAGAACTGGAAGTTTTCTTGTATCTTATTTTAGAATTTAGAACTATCCTCCTTACTTAAGTTATTTTAATTATATAAGGGTTAGTGATTGTGAGGTGAACAAATTCGCTTTTCTAGTTTAAGGCATTATGTATCATTTATGCACAATGTTATCAAGCACTCATTTTCCTTCTGGTACTTATAAGTGTCATGACTAATTTTTTTTTTTAAGTAGCATGTAATTGTGCCAAGAAAGGTTTCACTAAGAAATGCACTAGAAAAACTTCAATTTGAAACATGTGTAAGCCCTTTAAGGGTCATGTTTTATGATGTGTTCACTAAATCTTTAACCTAATTTATACTTTGCACTAAGCATATTAGATGTTAAGTGTTTGCATGCATTTTAGAAGTTCATTCAAAATTTATTACTTACACGATGTTTAGATTAGGAAATCTGAAACATCTCCCTGATAGCATTGTTTAAAGGGATTTTGATTATCATGATAGAAAATTTTAGTAGACTTTACTCGCTTTTAATGTTCTGGTTGTAAAACCTTTTATTTGAGAGAGTAATTAAGAGTCTTTTGTCTTAAGAGATAATCAAAATCATTATGATGAGAGGAAAACATTTATGGAAACATTTAGTGATTATAAATTTAGAGTGGATTAGTTATGGAAATTAAAGGTTAATTTGAAAAGAAGATCTAAGAGTGATTCTATGGGGTACTTAAAACTAAGGCACAATTAATAATGCATAATCTTAAATTAAGGCGTAATAATAAGGCATTCTGATAATTAATAATAATGTGCAATTATGAAACAAAAGAAGATGTGATATAGTCTGTTATATCACCAAAATAACAGACTAGTTAGGTTCTACTTAAATGAATCGGCTTTCCCGTTGGTTACTTGCCTATCACCTAAGCATTATGAACAAGATAAGGGTATGTGCATAAAGTGATGTATCACATCAGCGTTGGCCAGAAATGATATACCATAAGCTTTATGTACAAGTTAGGTTCGCTGAATACATGTGCAACTCATCAGCGTTGGCCAGAAGAAAAACACTTGTATAAGAAAGGTGAATGCTTAATTCTTAGTTGATAATCATTATAAAAACAACGAATCAGCGTTGGCCAGAATCGAGGTTTTAAAGATGTTATCAATTTAAGCGAATAAATTAGTTTAATTCAAATAAGTTAACTTGTATTGTAAAGTTAAATGACATTAGTTAAGATAGTAAATCAGCGTTAGCCAGAATTACCATTTTTGAAGATGTCATCAACTTAATTAAGACAAGCTAATGAATTATACTATATATAATTTTACAACTTGGTGAATAGTAGAACAGTAGGTTTTTTGGCTTTTCATTTTTGACACCTAAATTTTCGCATTGCACCCTGACCAAAAAAAAGTTTTACATTTAAACCCTTACTTTCGCTGAATTTTCGCACTGCACCCTTTAGGGCCCACCTCCGCGCATACTTTGGTTTTCTTGGACCCACCGACCGTTTCTTACGGTTTCTTCTTCGCATACTTTTCACCCTTCCTTTTCAAAACCATGCCTGCACGGACTATAAGCCCCTACCTCAATTAAAGTTTGACTCCTTTAACACTTTTGTGAACAGCTGTAATTGTACCCTAAATATTGTTTCCATCACTGTCGCTGTGAGGATTGAGGTGTTTATATAGGCCTTACCCACCGCGTGTACATCCTTAACAATCACCTCTTTGGACCAACGGTGAGTTCCAATTCCGGCAGTTTATGCTTCAATCTCCTCTGATTTGCGGTCCAATTTCCTCCGTATTATTTAATTTGAAGCTTCGATTGTGTGCGGTTGTGTGCAGTTGTTAGTTTTTGGGTTTGGATGTGTCAATTTAGGGCCGGTGTTCATCTTTGAATCAATTTAGGGTCGGTGTTTACCTATGAATTTAATATTTGAATTTATGCCTGATTTTAGTGCTTATTCTTTGAACTGTTGTGCCGTATGTGTGAAGCTGTGATTTCTTTTTGGGTGTGGGCCTGTGATTTTGTTTTAGTTATTTTGCTTTAGTTGATGTTCATGTTTTCATGGTAGGTTGGTTCAGATCTATCAAAAGTGATTTTTGTATTTTTTGTGTTGTCATGTTTAGGCAGATCAGTTAGATGACATATTGTGACACCTCGTCCGAAAACCTAGGTCAAACCTGTTTATTATGACTTTTAATTAAGTATTAATGTGCTTTAACTGACCTGATTACTGTTTAAACTGTTAATTACTGTGCCTGACTGTTAAGTGATGACGTAAACCTAATCCCGCATTTGTACTAGAAGCGTATACCCATAAATTTCATAAAGATTCCATGGATTAAGCATGGAATTTTAATAACAAGAAAAATAAATATAAAATATATTTTTATATTTTATTCGGAACTGGTGTCGAACGTTTATACAATCGACACGGAAAACTGATAAGCGATCGATCGTCTAAAACTATTCGGTTTTAAACAATCTGGATGATCGAGCTTAAAACTGTTACGAAGTGACAAAACCGAAAACGTTAACCGTAACCCGTTTAAAAAACTGAATAACATAACTGATTTCTGAAAAACTTTTATAATCAACTTAAACAATGGTTTTTATGAAATAAAAACATCACAAACTGAAATCGTTGTCAAGACTTATGCCAAACTCTAACCGAACGCTCAATTGGGCCCGACTTGGCCCAATAGGCCCAATAAGCCTAAAACAATTAAACCGAGCCCGAAACCTTAACTCGTTACATGAACTTGATATCCCGAATGATCGTGGCGATCCGTGAACCCAACCGATGCATAACGGGCCCGGGCCTCGAACCGGCGCCCCGTTTGGGCCCGTACGGCCCATAACCGACGGAACGGCCCAAATACATTTTTCTTTTAATCGTTTAGGCCCAATATCAAGCCCAAAGTCCAATCGGTAAGTTTTTAATAATTTTGACCCATCAACTCTACAATAATTTTTATAAAAGTTGTTACCACTTATCCTTTTTATAAAATGTATTTTTTTATATATACATTGTTTAAATAAGAAGGTGATGGATTATTTTCTCCTCAAATAACTTTATGTTTTATAAACCTTTAGAATGCTTAAACCAAATTATAAAACATGACAATATTTTATAAACCAAGATTTGTTTTATACATAAATCACCTACATGTTTAACTTTTATAGAAAAAAATTAACTTAGATAATACTTGTGTTGGTAAATTGTGGAGATTGTCTTGCACACATCACTTCCCTACCTAGTCTACAAGTAATCATCATGACCAAATAGTCATGCATGACTCTACCAACTTCTCCACCACTTCATTCACCAACCAAACTTACTTACACACACCAACCTACCAACTCCTACACACTACACTCAAGACCCTCTCTCCTTTCTTCTCATATTTTCTGTCGAGAGCATCACAGCCCTTCCTTCTCTTTTTCTTTTGTGTCAAGAACATCACCCTTAGCCACCACCATCAACCACCTGCAACCACCACCGTAAAACAAGCCACAATCCTTCTTTCTTATTCTTTTTTTTTTACGTGAGCAAGACAACCCGACACCACCGCCACCTTGCTCTTCTTCCTTCCCTCTTCACCTTGTGCGCTACCGGAAACCACCACAGCCGCCAGCCTGCTGCGATCTGCTGCTAGTTGCCAGATTCTGCTGCTGCTGCCTCCGCCACAGCCTCTGCTGCTGTCCGCCGGAGCTAAAGCAACCATCGCCGGTTGCTGCTGTTGCCGGTTCCTGCTGCGGCAGTGCTCCGCCACTGAGCTGCTGCCCACTCTGCTGGTCGGAACTGTTGCTGCCGTGAGTTGCTGTTGCAGCAGTAAACCAACCGGAAGCCATCACCTTTCCTCCTTTCTTCCCTCTCTGCGATAACCACCCAGCCCCGCCACCACCTTCGCGAACTGCTGCCGCCCCTCCTCTTCCTCGGCTGTGAACAGCCACCACCATCACCGCCGGAGCTGCTGCTGCGCTGCCGGAGGCTACTGCGCCGCCAAGCTCCGCCACCGCCACCTTTTCTTGGATTTTTCTTACGTTCTCTGTTGTGAGTCTTTTTAACCGGTTTCATTTACGTTTCTTAAACATTGTTAATGTCCCGAATGATCAACCGGGTCTTGACAACGAACCCTATAAATGTGAAGTTTTCCCAACGACCAAAACGACTAAACTATTTTGTTATATAGTGTAGTAAGGTTTGAAAATGTGATTTTTATTGATAACTTAGTTTATATAAAAACCCATATTGTATGTTGCTAGATAATGATTTATAGTGATCATTTGGTTAGCTTATGAGATTATATATGTTGCCTAGTTCATTTGAGTTATTATCATATGCTACATGTTATAAAAATGGTTTGTATGTTACTAGAATCATTAATTGTAATTTTAGTGGCTAATCATCTCATTTATAAGCAAATATATACTAATGATGAATTATCATGAACTAACTTGGTATTATGGACTTATCATGGACTAAATATAGTGTTTAGTGACACATTTGGACTAGTTGGACATTAGAATGAATTTATAAAAAGGTTGGACATAAAATGATAACATAAAACCCTATGAAGGAATTTTATGGATTAATATTAAAACTAGTAATTTTATATAAATTACTTGGATATTAAAACTATAAAATCTCCCCATGGAACTTGATATATAAAATGGTCTCTTTTTATAAAAATATAAGTTCTAAAATAAAAGACTTAAAAGTCTTGTTTAGATTTTATAAAAGAAATAAAATGGATAAAATATATATAGATATATTTTATGTTCAAAAATGATAGAATATCAAATTTTTGAACAATTGACAAAAAGTATAAAACATTTAGATTTTATACAAATGGAAACATTTTTATGTAAGTGGATTTCTATTAAAAGTCTTTTATTTAAAACCCTAACTTTGTTTAATAAATAAAGTTATTTGTAAATGATTTTATAAAAATAAAATCAAAAGACTTATAGAAACTATGAAAAACATATTTTAAACATTTTTTATTATTTTAAAAGAATTAAAATAATCAAAACGTTTTAACCGGATCAAATGTTTATTTTTAAACGTTTGAAATTGAAACGAAATCTTTAAACGATTTAAAAATGTTTTACGACGTAACGAATCGTAAATAATTATTTTCAACAAATAATTATCTTTACGAATTTTAGAAACCCTAATTTGAGTTAAAATCATCTTGGTTTGTAAATATAATTATTTTAATGATGATTATATTTATATTAACTCAAAACCCTAATTCTCATAACATGATTTAAATATTAAAATAACCTTTAATATTTACCTACTTATGTTAAATCATTTAACTTGTAATAATTTAATAAAATTATTTCGACAAGTTATAATAATTATTTCAATAATAATTATCAACCCTAGTTATATATATTATAACTTAACGCGATTAATAAATCAATCGACCGAGCGAACATAAAAATAATAATAAATATTATTATTTAAAACAATATTCAAGACTTGATTGAACTGATCTTCATGATACATTATCGCATGTTCATTCCTTGTATTTATTTACATAAATGCCTTAATACGTGAACGTTCGTAATTGCTGATTTTGTAAACTGATTAACTAACGGGTTTTCAAAACGCTACAAACGGGATTATACATCAAGACTTGACCGGTATCATTTGGGTAACGTTCGTTACTCAAATGATTATGTGGACCCTTATGCATGTTGTCTTATGTTTTATTAGGACTTTACTTGCTAGTTGCCACTCGGCAATTCATCATTACCGCTGAATCAAGTGAGTTTCACGGCCCCTTTTCTTTACAACTGTTTTACACTTATGGGGGAGAAATCATGAACTGATAAAATGCTTTTTACTTAATGTTATGGTTTACCTGTTAGCCGTATGGCTACATGTTCCATTTTGTATCCCAAACAACTGGTACTTTATCGTTATCAACGTTAGTACAACTGAATCCCACTATTAATTGAATTCGATTAGTTTTGCTCGAAACGATAACTAGTGAATAGATCTATTTGGGTTGACAACCCTGCCCAGATTGGTAGCTCTAGTCCTGACTTCGTACATTGTCAAGGGGTACACGTCAGTTATTCTCGCATGTTCGGTATTCTTGGGATAGAATGCCATGAGTGGGTAATCCGTTAGTATTCGAATTTGAGGTTCATGGTAGGATCTTACAACCACAACAGTAAACCAACGTAACATTTAAGTATGCCGTAAACTGTTATCCCAACATGCCGTAAACTGTTATTCCAACATACCGTAAACTGTTATTCCAACATACTGTAAACTGTTTTTACAAACTTACCATAGAATCATAAACCTGTGAACCTCACCAACTTTATGTTGACCTTTTTAAAACTCATGATTTCTCAGGTATCTAAGCTTATCATGGAAGACGTGCAAATGGGACTTCACTGTAACTTTCGACCCTGCTTTACCGGAGTCGTAGTCCTGACCTATCTTAAATAAACTGCTATATGATTTCAATATCAAACTAAGACTTTTATTCAAATGTAAGACAATATCATTTCACCACGACTTTCCGCTGCAACATAAATGGTATTATGTTTTAAATGACGTTTGAATTTAGTAGAAGTTGTTCTGTATATCTGCGACTATGATTCCGTCTCGCTCACACCCAAATCCGTTGACTGGGGTGTGACACATATGAAGGTGTTTGTATGACAAAAATGTTGCTTTGGTCATGTTGGTCATGTTTAGGCAAATAAAAGCAAAGGGAACTGTGGTCCTCTGTTTGTCTCTTTGGATCATGTTTGTCTATGTTTAAAATTAAAATTGTTATGTGATGTGTTACATGAGATACAAAGGTGTTTGTACGACAAAAATGCTGCCTTGGTCATGTTTAAGCAAATAAAAGCAAAAATGTTTGTATCTTTTGAGATGTTTGTCTATCTTTAAAATTGTTATGTGTTGTGTTTGTTTCATGACTTTTTATATTTGCCATTTTCATTTTCTGTTGTAGGCCATGACTGGAAAGAAGAACAACAAAGGTATGTTTCAATTGGTCTTTCTATTTTAATTTGTTGCCCTGTGTTGCTTTTTTTTTGTGAAGAAAAGGTATCACAATACACATTGGTGGCCATGTACATGTCATTTGGCAGCTTAAAATCTAATTAAACCATAAAACTGTTGTTTTAGATTATTACATGAGGTCAAAAGTAAAATAAATAAATAAAAAGTTTGGCATGGCGGCTTCAGCATCACGGGTTGGTTATCATTTGCCATTTTTAAAACCAATTAAAGCATAGAATCTGGTTTTAGATCATTACATGAGGTCAAAAGTAAAAAAAATGCTGGTTAGTTGAGGTCAACAGTTTGATCTTTGGTTATGATTTGGCCCATTAAAATTTGATCAGGCCATCAAAATGTTGTTTTGGATGATTGCATGCTTTTAGATGGTTAGTGAGGTCAGCAACTTGCTTTTGGTTTTGGTTATGTGGTCAGCCTTGCTAATGTTATGCCCTTTCTTCATTTTCATGTAGGCGCTGCCACCTCTTACGTAACGGATTATGCGTTGTCTGTTGTTCGGTAATGGTCTGCCTACATTTGTATTTTCTTATGTTATGGTTTATTTTCATTTCTGCATTGTCATATATATAGATATATATTGTAAGTGATTGGTTGTTTGTGCCTTGCGTGTTCTACTTTTACCTATATATATATATATATATATATATATATATATATATACGTACGTATGCGTTTCTATTTATATATCTGCTTTCTTTTACTAACTGTTTTGTTGTTGGTGTATGTTCCTTTAACGCTTATATAAGTATACGTATATGTATATGTGTATATGTGTATTGTTTGTGTCCCTTGGTTTAACCTTTATATAAGTAAATGTAAATGTATATGTGTATGAATTTGCTGTTTGTGTGTGTTAGTTATATTTATATGTGTGTGTATTTGCTGTTTGCGTGTGTTTGTGTAACATTTGTATAAGTATATGTATGTGTATATGTATATGTGTGTATATGTATTTTTTTAGTTATAATGACTAGAAAGCGAAAAACTTTTGCTCCTAATGCGTCTGCTTCGTCGTCATCTGTTTTGTCCCACACTGGGGCGCAGTCACCGTCTCAGTCTGGAAAACGCGCATCAATGCTTAGGGCTGCTGCATTGAGGAACGTATCCGCTTCTGGTTCCTCCGCTACCCCGGCTGGTACCTCTAATGCCTCTCCTTCCCGTCGTGCCTCTGAACTTTATGAGGATCTTGGGGATTGCACCTGTGTTTGTGAGTTCTGCCATGCGCGTTTCTGGTATTCTGAGCGTATAGTTAGCCCACGCAGAGAACATGAACTTAGGTATTCTACGTGTTGCAGGGGTGGGAAGTTCAAGTTGGAATACCCTACCGCGCCACCTATATTCTTACAGCTTTTTTTTTCCGATGCCAAGTTTCGCTCTAATATCCGTGCTTATAACTCTAAGTTCGCTATGACTTCCTTTGGGGCTGCCGTTGATGAAGAAATTAACAAGAGGCCAGGCCCTTTTGTGTTTAAAATCTCAGGGCCAGGTGTCTCTAGGATCCTTATGTCCAGATCCTGGAAAGCCTCCTAAATTCCTTCAGATGTACATTTTTGACACTGAAAATGAAGTGTCCAATAGGCTGCGCTGCTTTGAGAAGAGGAAAAAGAAAGATTTATCCCCGCAAGTTGTATCTGTTCTGGCTGATCTGCTTGCCTCAGTTAATGAGTATGTGAAGTTGTTCAAGACTTCAGCGGAGATGTGTGCGCGAGAGGATGTTCCTGATTTTGGGATCAAGTTGTATAGCGGGCCGAAAGAAAGGAGCTATGATGACCCTGCAGAGGGGACCCTTGGGGCTATTGTGTTCGGTGATGATTGCGCCACCACAGACTACGACATCGTCATACACGGGAAGGACGGCGACCTACACAGGGTCGATAAGCGGCATCCATCATATATGCCGTTGCAGTATCCATTGTTGTTTCCTACGGGCGGGCACGGTTGGTCTCCAGCACTGCGCTTGGATGCTGATGCAGCCCCTGGTGACCGTAAACTCACCATGAACATGTTCTACGCATATCAATTACACGAGCGTCAGTCTACATACACTCATATCCTTCAGGCAGGCCAACTTTTGCAGCAATATTTGGTAGATGCATACGTGTGTATTGAGCAGTATCGACTGGACTACTTAAGTGCACACCAGGACGGCCTGCACACTGATCTCTTGCACGGTATACATGACGTTGTGTCAAGAGGTGATACAAAGGGCACGAGATTGGAAAGCGTATCATAGTACCCGCGTCGTTTACCGGCGGGCCTAGATATATGTATAAACATTATCAGGACGCCTTGGCCATATGTAGGGTGCATGGTAACCCCCAGTATTTCGTGACCTTTACATGCAATGTTAAGTGGCCGGAGATCACCCGTGAACTAGCCCGCAACCCCGGGATCAGCGCTTCTAACAGGGCTGATCTTATTGCGCGAGTGTTCCAGATGAAGGTTCAGTCATTCATTAAGTTTTTGAAGACTGATAGACCCTTTGGCTTGGTGACAGCAGACATGTACACCATTGAGTTTCAAAAGAGAGGCCTCCCACATTGTCACACGCTTCTATGGGTTGCACGTCATTGCAAAATTGACAGCCCTACTGATCTTGACAGCTTCATCTCTGCTCAACTGCCAGACCCGACAAAGGAACCAGTTTTATACAGGATTGTGACTGAATCGATGCTTCATGGCCCGTGCGGCTTGGCAAGGGAGAGTTCTCCGTGCATGGTTAATGGTCGGTGTTCCAAATCCTTTCCTAAGTCTTATGAGAATGCGACGCGGTTTGACTCTGAAGGTTATGTTTATTACAAGAGGACTAAAGGTGCGTTACCTTTCTTAAAAAACGGCGTCCCTCTTGATAATAGGTTCGTTGTCCCATATAGCAGGGCTCTTTGCCTCCGATTCGATGCCCATATCAACGTTGAGTATTGTGGGTGGAGTATGCTTATTAAATACCTGTTTAAGTACATATCTAAAGGGTCAGATCGGATTCGTTTCTCCATGTCAAAACCATCAAGCATAGCCTCGACCTCGGCTACAGCCTCGACCTCGGCTACAACCTCGACCTCGGCTGTCCAACCTTCGTCCGAAGTAGACGAAATACAGAATTACCTTGACGGGCGCTATGTTTGTCCGCACGAGGCTGCTTGGCGGATCTTTGCTTACCCAATCCACCACCGTGACCCGGCGGTTCAGGTGTTATGTGTGCATCTAGAGGGTATGCAGAGTGTCACTTTCAGGGCCAGCCAGCGTTTGCAAGATATAGCATCCAACACCAACTCCTTGAGAACCACGCTAACGGAGTGGCTACATAGTAATCGCTGTCACCCAAAGGGCAGGGGTCTGCGTTATGTTGAATATCTTTCTCAGTACTGGTGGGATCTTTCAAAAAAGTGTTGGAAACGGAGGACTACATCGAGGAGGCCATCCATTGGGAGGCTGGCATACATTCACCCAACCTGTGGCGAGCCTTTTTATTTACGGATGCTGTTGACATGTCAGAAGGGCTGCCAGTCATTTGCAGATATAAGAACTGTGTCCGGAGTCGTTTGTGCAACATACCGCCATGCGTGTCAGAGGCTTGGCCTTCTTGGTGATGATCTCGAATGGGGCGCCGCGTTTGAAGAGGCGGTCGTATGGGCGACAGCATCAGAACTGCGCTCTCTGTTTGCGCACATACTCCTCTTTTGCGACGTCTCAAACCCTCTGGAGTTGTGGAAAAAGTACTGGAGGAGACTGTCAGACGATATACTTTTACGTCTGAGGGATGGCAGGCCTGCAGATAGCTTTCGGATTGTTGATCCTGACTTGCAGCAACACATACTCTTTGAGCTGCAGTTGTTGTTAAAGTCAAGCTCTAGATCGTGCTCGCTGTCTGAATTTGGGCTACCAATGCCAAGTCCTGCCATGCTTGCGAGGTTGAATAACCGCTTGATCATGGAGGAGAGGTCATATGACAGGGAAAGGCTTGCTGCAGAGCACCTGGTCATGCGTGGCAAGCTGAGACTCGCACAACGTGCTGCATACGACATGGTCAAGGCCTCACACGCCTCGAATACACAGCTGCTTCTGTTCATATATGGATATGGTGGTACAGGCAAGACGTACCTTTGGAATACCATAATATCGGGTCTTAGATCCATGGGGAAAATTGTGCTCGCAGTTGCAGCATCCGGTATCACGTCACTCTTACTGCCATCAGGTCGTACAGCACACTTGCGATTTAAATTACCAATAGAGCTTACTGATACATCCGTCTGCGATATCAAAAAGGGCACCCAGCTAGCACAGCTCCTTTTGCTGGAAACATCGCTCATAGTGTGGGATGAGGCGCCCATGAGTGATCGCCGGTGCTTTGAGACATTGGACAGGACTTTACAAGATATAACTGGTAACAAGGATTGTTTGTTCGGTGGCAAGTCAATACTGCTTGGCGGGGACTTTAGGCAGACGTTACCAATAAAGAAAAAAGCCTCGAAGACTGAGATATTGGACCTGTCTCTCACAAGGTTAGCCCTGTGGCCACATTTCAGAATACACACATTGATAGAAAATCTTCGTGTGCTAGGTTCAAGTGCAGAACCAGAGGTGCAGGAGACACTACGCAACTTCTCATCTTGGCTACTCGAGGTTGGAGATGGTGAGGTTGGCCGCCCAAGCAAAGATGGGGACTCTGATTCAAGAGTCATTACCATACCGCGCCAATTTCTCATTCCAGAATCAGATGACAGCCTCATGCATCTTATCCACTTTATTTATGACAGGAACATTTTGGAAAACCCAACTGCGGACGATTTGTCACATAGGGCAATTGTTTGTCCCAAGAACGAGAATACCGATCACCTGAACAAAATTATCCTTGATTTGATACCAGGAGATACCTCAACGTACTTAAGCAACGACTCCATGACCCCTCATTCTGCGCAAGGTGGAGTTACTGATGACATGTACCCTGCTGAGTATTTAAACCTATTGAATTTCCCTGCCTTGCCTCCGCATTGTCTGAAACTTAAAGAAAAAACCCCAGTGATTTTGTTGCGCAACATAGATCAAAAAAATGGGCTTTGTAATGGTACCAGGTTGATAGTCTCCCATTTGATGCCAAGAGTAACTGAAGCATCCATAATAACTGGCACACACATTGGTCATCGAGTGTACATACCTAGAATAAACTTTGTTCACAACAGTAAAGACCTACCGTTCTTTCTTACCAGAAAACAATTTCCTATCAAGGTGTGCTATGCAATGACGATTAACAGAAGTCAGGGCCAGTCTTTAAAAAAAATTTGGTGTTTATTTGCCGGAGCCAGTGTTTAGTCACGGGCATCTATATGTTGCGTTGTCGAGGGCTACGTCGCCAACTGGCTTAAAGGTGCTCATAAAATCAGATGAACATAGGGGTGATAACTAATCAGTCAATATTGTGTACTCTGAGGTGCTGGATGAGATAAAGAAAAATCAGGTTTAGGTCAATTCTAATATGATATTACAGTCCCTAGGATCACACTGTCATACACTCAATAGGGAATTATTAAACATGTTATGCTTGCCTATCTCTTTGTATTAAAAAAAATTCACTTATTATCATTGCTAACCTTATATGTGTCGTGTTATAGCAGCAGCAGAAACACTGAGGTTCAGCCACTCAGGTCACTGACGCTTGGTGGGTGTGGACTGATTGAGGTCCGTGTCATCAGGAAGTGGACGCCATATAAACGCAACAATGATAGATGCTACCTAATGCTAGATATGAACGTACGTGAAAAAGTAAACGATTGTTGTCCAACATATTTTTAGTGATCTCTAATGTAGGTTATCTGTGTGTGTAGGGGGATGCATTGCAGGTTGTTGCTCATGGGACAAGAGACATCAGGTTTGTTGAAAGCGGCCTGCAGTTGAATTCAGCGTACCGCATGGAGGGCTACCTTTGCTCAGAGGTTGATTCATACATAAACATCATCAGACACCCTGCACACCTGCTTATTGGTACTGCCACGGTCAGAACGAAACTGTCTGATGATGACCGCCTCCCAGTTCACTACTTTCATCCTAGGACCTACTATGAGCTAAGGGAGATATGCGACAGGCAAGAAGAGTTTACAAGTATTGCTTTTTTATTCAGATGAAATAATATTATTTCGCAGTGTATATATACACATGACAAATGTTTTGGGCCCATCTGGGTGCTTATGTCTTAGGCATTAAAATCATGAGTGCTAGATTGGATATTTCACTTTTTGTTCCTCAAGAAAATTAATGGCGCCAAATTTTCAGATTACATTGGATATTTAGAAAGGAGGGAGTACCTGCCAACAAAGACTGGGGATCAATTGCTGAAGCTGACAATCTCTAATTCAAAGTAACTTTGGTTTTCATTTTCGCGTTGTTGCTATTGCTTACGATGCCTATCTTACACCAAGGGTCGTAGCATCACCGCTGCACTATGGAAAGAGGTGAACCAATCTGCGGACAAAGTTAATAGATAACAACTGGAAACTGTTGTCTTGCCCACGCTCATTGCACTTTCCTCGGTCAAGGTCACCGACTATCTCGGTAAGACAGCCCATGCCAGCATACATCCATTCACACTTGGCTCACCTAACAAAAAAATATTAAAACAGGTGACGTGCAGCTCCAATCGAGCCCATCGACGTATCTATATATAAACCCGGAAGGACCGATCATTGATTCATTGGTTCAGAGGTAAGATTTTGATTGAGCACAACACAAAAACAAAGCCATGTCCTTTGCATTGTCGACTGATAGTTGTGGTGATTGAGTTGCAGCCTAAAAGAAAAAGATGATGAGTTGTCAGTTGCCGAGGAGGGTGGAGATTTAATGCCAGAGATACCCGGCATCAAAGTCACAGTGGCTGATCTGCAACAAATGAGTAGAGATATGCTTTGCTGTAAGAAATCAAAATTACATTAACAATAGCCTAGAAGGTGCCTCTAAACAAATTTTGATTGGAACAGGACCGTACACTAATTGTTGAAGGGGCGATCACTGACTTACACATCACAAAAGGTTGGTACTACAATGCGTGCCCAGACTGCCCAAGAACAGCTAGGAGAAGTGGCGGCCAGTGGGGCTGCGTAGGGATGAGCTTTTGGTACCGAATACCGGACCGGTACTAACCGGTACCGGTACCGGTAAAAACCGGTATTTCCCGAATGGATACCGGAATATGGAGGGTCTTTTTTTTAATTTTAAAAAGTAAATTATCTATTCCTAGTTTATAGGGTAATTAGTATTATTAGTTATTATTCATAGAATCTGGAGAATAAACAACTCAAAATAATCCACAATCAATTCCTTTCATACGTATCTTCATCTTCCCCATTACGTTTCTGATAAAAAAAAAATTCTTACATCACGCGTGCATCTGGAAATCACTTCACATCTTCATCTTCATCACGTACTTGAAATCTTGAATCAACATGGCATCTTCATCAACTCATGTAAGTTTGTCATAATCTTTGTTCCATAATCTTTTGATTAGTTGACCTCCTTTTTAAAATATGATCAAAGGATACTTGTTTTTTTTCCGCTACTTAATTATTTTAGTCTAGCTATAAACATAATCACGAATCACGATTAACAAATTAGTTGACCTCCTTTTAATATATAACTTTGTGCAAGAAAAAGGCTTCTTAACACAAACCTGTAGATTAAATAGTCATATCATATATAATCAACTCATGCATGAGTTCGTCATAATCTTTTGATCATATTTTTAAATTCCACTATTTTAGTCAAAAAATAATATTATAACATTTGCAAATATACGATTAACACAGCTGTTGAACTTTTATTATAGTTTATTATAATTAATATATATATAATTAAAGCCTTAGAGGCATTTACAATTTGATGTTTCATTTTATAATTTTAATTATAATGTTTTAGTTGTAAGGAATACCAATCTGTAACTTAATTATAATGTTGAATGTGGTTGATTATTGTTTTTGTAGGAAGACGAAACCTACGTAGATGAGACCCCTATTGTTCAACTTGATGATGACTCGGATTCGGGTAACAAGCAACAAAGTTGTAAGAGAAAGAAAACACCAAATATGGAAGGAACACAAATGAAATCTCAAAGAGTGGGCAGAGAGAGAGCAAAGAATTGGGTTCACTTTGATATAATTTTCCTAGAAGAAGACGATGGGGTTGCACGGAAGTATGGAAGATGCAAGTATTGTAAACAAGATATTAAAGCCGATCCCAACAGAAACGGTACGCATGGTATTAATAATCACGCAAAATCTTGTAGTCAGAATCCCGAAACCATTGCTAAGAAAAAACAAAAAACAAACTAATTTGGCATATAAAAAAGAATCTAATGGGGAGGGTAGCCTTAGTGTTTGGAAACATGATGAAGTTAGAAAAAAAAAGGCTTTGCTAGACTTGTTTGTTGTTGCGGAACTTCCTTTTAAGCTTGTAGAAAATCCAGCTTTTGTTGAGTACACTAACTCTTTAAATGGGAAGGTTAGTTTGCCTTCACGACATAAAGTATCTAAGGATATTGGAATGTACTACATAGATGAAAGACAAAAGTTGATGGCGTATTTAAGTAAACCAACAAATTCCATTCACTTGACTACAGATACCTGGACATCATCGTGTCAGAGGATTAATTATATGGTTGTCACTGCTCATTTCATAGATGAAAGTCAAGAAAGCCAATTATAGACGACATAGACGATCTCTTAAAGGACGATGATATTGTTATAGGTGATAATAGTGCTTATATTTCTTATTTGGTTTGGTTGTTAAATAATACATATTAATTTTTTTTTATTTGTTTTTACAGAAATTGAAGATGCTATTAATAAACAAAAGGAAAAAGGAAAAGGGATAATGCATGACAATTGAAGATCTAATGGAAGAACACTTTTGTTTTGTTTTGTTTATTTTCCTTTTATCATTTTGGTCCTAACATTATCACAACTGCTTGGTATTAATCTCTGTTTAATGTTTGGAAAATTTTTGTTATTGATGTACGATTTTGACTTTTGCGACCATTACCTTCGTTGTAATGTTTGATTTAGCAAATAACACTATGACTTGGTGTCCATAAATTTTTATGTTGATATAGTTTGGTGTGCCAAACAGCTCTCACTCCCTTCTCCTATGAGGTACAGAGAATATTAGTTTTAGTCTTTTTTTTTATGTTTTTCTATCATCTTTATAATACCTAGGAAACTATGGACATTTTACTATCTTTATAATACCTAGCACCATATGACCATATTACTTGTTTTTCATTAATATTTCACGGTTAAAATAATTGTATTAAGAAATTGGATCTAGCAAAAAATACCCAACGCGGTACTAAACCGGTATTTTACCGAAAACCCGGTACCGATACCGGTACCGAACCGGTACCGGAATATTCGGTACCGGACCGGTACTCATATTTTATTAAATTCGGAACCGGTACTAACCGGTACCGGTAGCAGTACGGTACGGGTACAGTACCGAGCTCATCCCTAGGGCTGCGCCTCTCATGGCCTATTCACAGCACCGAGGCCAACGTAGGTGCATATCATACAGCAAAACCAGCTTTCTTAAACCAACACCAAAAATGACCATCTTTCTTTTGCAGCTATTGCATTGGCGCAACGATCACGGATCACACGGCAGCCATGAAAGCCACACTTTTGATGACGCTGCCAAACTTCTGGTCGGGAGGGAATGCTCTGATTTGATCATCACTGGTGGGTACACTGATCCGACTGTTATTCCAGATCCAGTACAATCAATCAAAGGCAAGGCAGGGTCATTTCATTTGGAGCTACAGAGGGATGCTCGACCAGGCCGTCTAAGCATGAGTGTCAACGGAGTGACTGAGATCGTAACGCCTGCACTTTTAGAGGCCGAGCCTGCGCCACAGCTAACAAACACACCAGTCACGCCTCCGCCTCCACTGCAGATCAAGTTAGAGCCACAATCGTCTGGAAAACAAGGGGTTAAAAGATCACTACAGTTTGACGGTGAAGGTAAGGGAAAAAAACTGTTGGTACTTTCTTTGCTGAACTATTGCGAATGATTTAACACGACCATAGCATATGTCTGGTGGCTATTGTTTGCTCAGCAGAACCATGGTTCGCTGTCGTTATTACCACTACGATTAATGGTTCTATGTTGTCTGTGCAGAACCAGGGGACAGTGGGTCAAAGAAACAAAACGTTGCAAAGTAGTCCTGTCAAGGATATGCATCAAAGTGGAAGGGCGAAGCCATGACTTTTTGGGTGTGCGGCAGTCATGCAAGTACACATTAACTTAGAAGCAGTGATGTTTTGGTCAGATCTTGCTGGGACTTGACTGTGGCAGTAGCCTTTATTTTGAACCAACCGTTTACTAAATGGCTACTGTTATATGTAAGTAATGAATGTTTAATGTTTGGTTATGTAATGTTAGGTAGTATGTATATGAATGCCATGGCTCTTCCAATGTAAAACCAAACTATTACTATTTTGTGGTAAGCCCTTTATGACAGGATGTTTCCGTTCCAAATGGGTTAGTTGCTTTCATACACTCTTTTGTCGTTGCTTCTAATTTTATACGATGACAGGTCATACTATTTATGTTATACGTGGCACGTCGCCTGTGCAATCGAGCATATTCCCATGTAAGTGATCACACAGATTCTGA
>JBCNJP010000008.1:55053370-55163483 GCA_039602395.1 Deinandra increscens subsp. villosa
CAAGTTTTAATTTTTCAGGGAGGGGGTACAATAAGTAAGGGAGGGGGGTATGAATAGCCTACCCCTTTTATTTTATTTGTGGTTATTCTTTATTTTCTAATACGTTTATTTTTATTATTTTTTTGTTTTTTTTTTCATTGATTAATTTATTTTTTATTTTATATTTATTTATTTTTCATTTTCGGTTTATATTTTTATTTTTATATTTTTATTATTTATTATTTTTTTTACTTTTTATTCTTTATTTTTTGTCATAAAAAATTTAAGAAGAAATCTAATCGAATTTTTGGAAAAAAAAACACCCTCCCCCATGGAATGAAAATCATCAGAAATGGAAGGAATCTCATTCCTTATGTAATGATCTATTTCATTCCACTATGCTACCAAACATGTCATTTTTCATTCTGATGTAATAATTCATTCCATTCCACCCTCCATTCCTGCATACCAAACGCTACCTAAATACTTTTCACGCCAAGTTTATCAATGATCAATCATCAATCTTCCTCCGGTTCAATCCCGGATAGTCTTGATAATGGATGGTGTACAAGGTGGGATCACCAAGTAAGTAAGTATTAGCGGAGAGAAGCACCACAAAAGATAAATGATAAGAACGTTGGCTTAGGTGGTAGAGAATGTCACGACCACCTCAAATTTTAATCGCAAAGTCTAGTTTTTAGAATTTTCTAAAAAGCTTTCCTAATAACGGGAGAAAAGTTCAAGAAAATGGATCTTGGATAGACCTCATAAAAAAATCTATTTCGTTACTTAAATTAGTCTAGAAACACCTTGAAAATATCTAGATTTTTAGATTAGAAATCTCTAGATTTATAATTTTATAGAACTGAGGTAGCCACGAGTATAAATAGCAGTGACGGAGCTTGAGAAATTACAGACAGGTGACCGAAAGTCGTCATGACCTAAAAAATTTCTATTGCTATTAGACATATGTTCGGATCAGCAATCCGGGTCGGGTCGGGTCAAACAATATAAACTATAAATATCAAAATTTTCTTATAAGGCTATCCGTAGTGGTGGAGATGAAATGGGGGGGGGGGGGGGTTATAGGAGCCATAGCGCCCCACCGTAGTGGTGGTAGCGCCCATGGCGCCGGTAGAGAAGAGGGG
Source organism: Deinandra increscens subsp. villosa (assembly GCA_039602395.1). NCBI lineage: Eukaryota > Viridiplantae > Streptophyta > Magnoliopsida > Asterales > Asteraceae > Deinandra > Deinandra increscens. Next base: position 55,054,498 of record JBCNJP010000008.1, read on the forward strand.
GAAGGCGTTGAGAACATGGCGCTGGAGGGGGGATTTGATGAAGATGGCGCCCAGGGGGCGGTCTAAGGGCGTTATAGGGGCGCCATCTTGCAATTTTTTGCAAGATAACGCCCCACTGCACATAGCCTAACTCTATGTTTTTGGGGTGCTTTTTTACTGCTAAAAACAGACAATATCAACTCACAGATTATCAATATTTTATGATAATGAATATGAAGATTAGTTCCACCAATTAAAGAGAATACATTTCACCAAGTGCAAGATAAAAAAGACTAGAATGTATTAAAGAATAATTAGAAAACTACATACTTAAGGCTATGGCTTACAACAAGTATTCTTTCATCAAATTCTTGAGCAGCTTAACAACATCCGCACGTGCTTTCCAATCTAAATTATGAATGAGTAATAGTTCTCGTTAGTTTTTCTAGGTGAAAGGGCACTCAAAATAGTTCTCGTTAGTTTTTCTAGGTGAAAGGGCACTCAAATAGTGCAAAATCAGGCAAACTTTCCTAAGCTAAGAAAAAAAGCCAAAATTGGATATTTCACTGCAAAAATTAACAAACCACATATCGATCCAGTTTCACTAACCAATATTACAAATCAAGTAAATTGTTTCCAAGTATTGTTTCTAAGTATTAAGATTCACCTAATTGCTGTTAGAGAAGCAAGAAAAGTAAATTGTATCACTAGATGGTTTTTTTGGTGGAGATGATTACCAACAAAATTAAGATGATATCTCGAATGAACTATGAATCAAAAAGTAAGATGAAACATCATCATCATCATCATCATCATCATAGCCAACTGCCCAAAGATATGAACATCTGAAACCAAAAGTTAGATAAAAATAAGTAACGACCCAGGATCTAAGGTTTTGGACATCGTAATCGAAGAACAATTTATGCAATAAACCTTAAATATGGGTGAAAAGACTTACCAATCTTTGTTACTGTGCGAAGGTCTCAGGTGGTCTGAAAGGATTCAATCGAACTGTTTATACCCCAAGAATTGAATCTATAACATTTTAATCGAATCCTCCTTTGATGATCGAAGTTTTGGGGCTTGGAAATCTCTCAATCGTATAAGAATCCATGGTGTGTGAAAAGTCGATGTGGCTTTGATGATGGAAGTTTTGAGTGACGTAGGTCGACAACCTGCTTAGCTATTAGGGTTTTCGGATTACAAATCAAATCCCTGTAATTTTATAAGTTACAAATCAAGTCCATCAGGGTTAAAAAAAAGTTCAAGAAACGATGACAGCGAGATTTGAAATGAAGACCTTTCGGTTTGGAAGTTGGCGCGTCACAAATTGATCAAGAATCAAGCTTGTTATTTAAGGTTACATATAATATATTTTAGTAGTGATCAGACTAATATATATAAATATTTTTAATGAATTACACGTATACTCGGAAATTCTGGGCGAAAAATCAGTAATGACCGAGGTCACTGCTGGCCTTCATAAAGATCCGCCCCTGATAAATAGGATGCCTTGTTATTTGTCAAATTCATTTTTTAAAATTCTTTAATTGACCTTGTAAAGGCTTTAAAACTCTCTTACAAATTTTTCTTGTTAGTGATCAATAAGCAGTTGACCCGTCCGCGCGTTGCGGCGGGTCACTTCTTTTATGTTAGTTTTTATAGCGGTTGGAATATTTATGGACCATGAAGTTGGGGAAAAGAAGTATTTAACCTGTAACCTACAATCATATCCACATAAACTATATGTCCACACACTTAGAAATGTTACTCAATATCAATTATAATTAGAAACAGAGAAAAATGACATGCATCTAAGCCCAACTCCCAAACCAACCTTAGAAATGCTACTCAATACCATTAACAGAAACTATAAAAATAAGAGGCAACCTCTTACAACCGACACAAATTTTTACCGACAAAGAGAAACTCATACAATGAAAAAGACAATTAACCTACGCACAAAAGGTAATTAAAAAATAGGGCATTAAAAGAATCAAACTACACTAAGACATGTTAAGCATAAGCTAACTATCAGAAGACAAATAAAAGGGATCATCAAAACACGGAACTGAGTCAATCGAAGCTAAAACGTGGTACGATATTCTTTCTAAGATCGAAGATTCAATTCGAAAAGCATAATGATTTGTTTAGGTTGTTAATTGATTTGTAAAGGATTTTGAAACTGGGGTAAATTCCTCTTTCACGGTTATGTTTTTTTTTCCCGATGTCCAAGCTTAATTGTTGATTTCGTTCAGAACTAAAGAAACAATTTCAATTTTTGGCCTTACTCAACAATATCCAAACAAATCACTTCAAGAAGAAAATCAAGTGTAAATTAAATCTCATCATAATCATCATTAACCACTTTTACAATGAAATCTTATAATAGCAAAAAGGAAAAGAAATCAAGAAAAAAAACTTAAGCTCAAATTATATTAATCATCACTGCCAAAAGAAATTGAAAAAATAAAAAACCTTGGCTCAAATCTGTAGCTAATGGTACAAAGAGGCACCAACCATGGTTGCAACAAATCGCCCCGTCAAGATGAATGTTTTCTCATCTAAGTGCCAATTAACTGAGATAAACATCATTGCCACCGATAGAATCCATAAAATACAGCTTGCTATCAATCATAGTAAATACTCTCACATCCAACAAATCGAATTTGTTAGACATATAAATCATGTAAATCGAAGACAAACCTAGCAACTGCCGGTAGCTCAGAGACAGGTGACGGTGACGATGAACGCCTCTCGGCCACCGTCACTATCATCGCCCTCATAGAGTAACTGGAGAAAACCCTAGCCGCCCATCGATTAGCAAATGCAGTAGCTCAGACAGTTTCCGGCGGCGATGAACGCAGCGCCGTCGTCGTGTAACACCCCAAAATCTAAAGGTAATATATATATATATATATATATATATATATATGTTTTTATATATTTTTATGTGAAAATATGTGTCGTATATGTGTTTATGTGATTAACATGTTAAAATGTTAAGAAATGCGTATTTAAAGTTATAACAATAAACTATGCATAAGGTAAATCGGGTTAGATTATTTAAAAAAAAAAAAAATATATGTTTATATGTTATATGAATGATTAGTCACCATGCTAGGTGTCAATTCTCATGATTAGTCACCATGCTAGGTGTCAATTCTCATGCTTAGTCACTAGGACACTTGTAAGAAGCATATGAGACACTCTTGGCTATAAATAGTCCATGGATCCATCCATTTTTCCTTGCTAATTCACCTAAAATCAACCTAAAACCTCTAAGAAACCTCAAGAACACCAAGAACACTCTAGCTTGCATTTTTGAAGATTCAAAGGGAGTTAGGAGCCCATCTTCTGGAATAGATCAAATTAAGGTATGTTTAACATAATCCTTCAATTAGTTGCATGATTCATAACACTTAGATATGCCTTTTAAGAATAATGCAAGATTAAGGTTCTTGAACATGTTTTGTTGAGATTGGGAGTTCTAGTGGGAATCATGGGTTGAAATTTGGTATGAAGCCTTAGAATAACATGTTTTAAGAAATCCTTAAGTTAATTTCATGTTTAAAGAAGGGTTGGTATGGTTTCACCATGTTGGTTTATCAAGAACAAGTAAACCAAAAACAAGAACATAAACATTGGTGTTTTGATCATAGTAATTCCGCCTCCTGGTCGTGATAACGCCTATACGGTCGGTCATGATCATCACCAAACCAAAACACAAATACAGGTGATATCTCATAGTAATCCCGCCTCCTGGTCGTGATAACGCCTATACGGTCGGTCATGAGAATCCCTCATCAAGGGCATAAAGACTTGGGCAAGGGTAATAATATTCAACAAAAGAACATAATTATATATATGTACTAAGTATATATAAGTTAAAACATGGGTTTTGATAAAGTATTGAATGTACCGAGTTACTCGGATATCTAGAAGTTGGTGCGGACTGGAAGGGTGGCGCCTGTACACTGGGGTTTCTGGCATAGTGGCGTTGTCGCATAAATCCCAACTGGGACATGGCATACGCTTCACTGGGCGATCCCGAAGTGAGCGTTTACTTATAGGAATGCACCTCTTCATAAGTATCACTAAAAGAATACTTTTTCTCATAAGGGGCAAAACGGTTATTTAGACAAATGGATGTTAAACCAACAAGAGATTGGGTTTAGGATAATGCGGTTAGCCTTAATGACCGCTTGTAACCTCTAGGATGTCTTGCTAGGGACATCACGTTAAAGCAAGTTAGTTTCACGAAGGAATAAGGCAAGAAACTACTTCGCAACCTAAGGTGAATTCTATGAGCCCTCTTTTAAATTGTTTAAATGCTTTAAACCATTTTGGGCTGATATACATAATGTTCTGTGAAAATACTTTCAATTGTTATAATTGCATGTTATATGTATTGATTGTATGGTGATGATTAGAGGAAAGATAGATTGCCATTTCGGTGTTTCTAGTAGAATAGATTAAGGTTGGTAATCGAGAAAAGATTGGTGAGTAAGGGGCTTCTGAAACAAGAAGTTAAATAGTGTTGTCCCAATGGTGTCAAAACCAAGTGGCGTCAAAGCCAGAAAGCGTCAAAGCTAAGCGGCGTCAAAGCCAGATAGCGTCAAAGCTATATAGTGTCAAAACTAAAGGGACCATTGCTACACGATGTGTTCGTAAAGCAAATAGAAACACTATTTCCCTAAGATAGCATTTAATATGAGACAAGGATGACAAAGCAACAGAAGGTTAGTCTATACACGAGGTTAGAATATGTGAATATATGTGCTATATGCTTTGTGTTTGATTGTCTAATTGCAGAAATGTGTTTGACAAACCTAAGTGCCTTCGAAAGGTAAAGTTTTCCCAAAACGTAGAACTCACCAGCGTAAGCTGACTTGTTAAGTTATGTATGTCAGATGAGGCTGGACCTTCGGATCGAAAAGGGAAGGCTGAGATGTGAGCAGGAACTAGGTGGCATATACTATCAAGACAATGTCAAGCTATCAAGAGAAGACATTTTTGAAAACTGGCGTGGAGATGTTTATTTCTCTTTTGTATTTGTCTCTCTTACTATGTAATACTTGGCATATGAATAAAAGTTTTTATTTCCGCTGCTTTAGTTATCTCTGTTGTACCTTGTGTTCATGAGTAAATCCGATGCGTGACCGCTCCTGGGGCCAAGTCTAGGAGTGGGCGTCACAAGTTGGTATCAGAGCCTTGGTTTAAGAGATTTAGATACTATTGCAGTGTCTAGACTTAAACTAGGACTCTGGGAAGCCAAGTAAGATGAGACAAATTCCGGTATTGATAGTTATGCCCATAGGTAGAACATGCATTAGGAATATAATGGACGGGGACTTAGGATATATGAGTATGGAAAATACCCAATTGCAATTAGCTACTGCAAATTTGGTATTAACTATATAAGTATATCTTAAGCACTGGTTATTATATGGCCAAATGCGAGATAGTTTATTTGATGCCAGGATGTGGACACAAAGGACGCATGTGAATAGATGTAGATAAGTTTTGAAGACATTATATATAAATAAACGTATTGACGTCTGCGCTTATCTGTTTATCATGTATTCAAAACTTGGAAACTCTACGTCACATAAATCCTAAAATGTCACTCATCTTAATGTAGGAAATGGCTAGAGGAAGTCGTGGAAATGACAACGACGGTAGAATAGTTAGAAGAATCACGCGAGCAAATCCCGAGCCCGAAGCTAACGTCGAAGCTAATACGTTCACTAGCGAACAAGTAGCGGCTATTATCGCGCAAGCAATAGCCCAAGTCCAAAGAGGCGTTGGTGGAACTAACGGGACGGGAGGTGGAGGAAATAACAACGGGAATAGGAATGACCCAGAGGATATGGAGGAAGGACAAGGAGGTAGAGGATGTTCTTTCAAGACATTCAGTGGTTGTAAACCCCCTTTGTATGATGGCAAGAAGGACGCAATAGCTACCTTCGAATGGATTCATGAGATGGAAGCAGTTATTGAGATCAGTGAGTGCAGAGAAGATCAAGCAGTGAAGTACGCCGCTCACTCGTTTGTATCTGAAGCATTGCACTGGTGGGGAATGGTTAAGCAGACTGAAGGGAGTGCAGCTATCGCTGCAATGAAATGGGACGACTTGAAAAAGTTAGTTCTCGAAGATTTCTGCCCTAGGGGAGAGCTGGATCAGCTGGAGAAGGACTTTTTGTTGCTCGAAGCTGGAAACATGACGCATCGGGATTATACGTCCAAGTTCAATGCTATGGCAAGATTGTTGCCTGCGTTAGTCACTCCTGAAGCTCAAAGGGTGAAACGATATGTCCAAGGCCTCCCTGGCCGAGTTAGGGAATTCATTAAGGCTATTGAGCCTAGAACGTTCAAGGCAACGGTGAATCTAAGCTCCAATCTTTATAGTGAGATGTACGGAGTAGGAGGTAGACCAGAGGAGTCTAAGAGAAAGTGGATGGAGACGGCTGAAGGTTCGAAGAAGAATGACGGGGGTCACCGTAAAAAGCAAAAGAATGGATCAAAGGGCAGCAAGCCCTTGTGTAACAAGTGTAATAAGAATCACTATGGAGAGTGCAGGACAGTGACAACTGGCTGCTATAAGTGTGGGAAGGAAGGTCACTTTGCCAATCGTTGTCCTGATCCAAGGAAGTGTTTCGAGTGTGGAAGCCCCGATCATATCAGGACAAACTGCCCCAAGTTGGTTAAGAATTCAGAACCACCAAAGGCGAAAGAGGCTCCAAAGGCGAAGGGTAGAGCTTATACCCTGACTACCACCGAAGCCAAGATAACACCCGATGTAGTTTCAGGTACGTTTCTCGTTAATAATGTGCCTGCTTCTGTGTTATTTGATTCTGGTGCTAGTAGGAGTTTTGTTTCGCATGAATTCTGTGAGCTATTTGATCGACCAACTGTTAAGGCTAATAGACCATTCGAGGTCGAGATTGCCTCAGGGAAAAGCATTAGGATTACCGAGGTAGTAGATAACTGCCTAATAGAGTTAGAAGGGTACAAACTACCTATTAAGTTATTCCCTATGGCATTAGGAGGTTTCGATGTTGTGTTAGGAATGGATTGGCTTGCAGAGAACGATGCACAAATTATCTGTAACCAAAAGAAGGTTCAACTTCGAACGCCAACTGGGCAAATCATATCCATTTATGGGGATCGTGATAGCTCAGCAGTAGAGATCATTTCAATGATCAAGGCGCAGAAGTTCATAAGACGAGGATGCAAGGCGTACCTTGCTTATGCTATCGATTTGAGGGTGAAGACTAAGGAGCTAAAAGATGTGCCGGTAGTATGCCAATTTCCAGACGTGTTTCCAGAAGAACTACCCGGCATTCCTCCCGATCGAGAGATAAAGTTTAGGATCGACTTAGTGCCAGGAGCCCAACCCGTAGCAAAGTCACCTTATAGGTTAGCTCCATCAGAGATGAAAGAGTTGATGTCACAATTGGAAGACTTACTTGACAAAGGGTTTATAAGGCCAAGCATCTCACCTTGGGGTGCTCCAGTTCTTTTTGTCAAAAAGAAGGATGGAAGCATGAGAATGTGCATCGACTATAGGGATCTAAATAAGCTAACCATTAAGAATAAATATCCTTTGCCTAGGATCGACGATTTATTCGACCAGCTACAAGGAGCGAGTTGGTTCTCTAAGATAGATCTGAGGTCAGGGTATCATCAGCTTAAGATTAGGGATGAAGATATCGAGAAGACAGCTTTTCGCACGCGTTATGGTCATTATGAATTTCTGGTAATGTCATTTGGGTTGACCAATGCCCCTGCAGCTTTCATGGATCTCATGAATAGAGTGTGTCGACCTATGTTGGACCGACTCTTAATTGTGTTCATAGATGACATTTTAATTTATTCCAGGAATGAGCAGGATCACGCGATGCATTTAAAAGAGGTTCTAGAAACCTTAAGGAAGGAAAAACTATATGCCAAGTTTTCAAAATGTGCGTTTTGGCTTAAGGAAGTCCAGTTCCTGGGTCATGTGATAAACGCGGATGGCATCCTTGTAGATCCAGCAAAGATTGAGACGATAATGAGTTGGAAGCCACCTAAGACGCCTTCAGAGATTCGTAGTTTCTTAGGACTTGCCGGCTATTATCGTAGATTTATTCAAGATTTTTCGAGGATTGCAACGCCACTGACTAAGCTAACCAAGAAGGACACTAAGTTCTTATGGGGACCTAGTCAGCAGAGTGCGTTTGAGGAGTTAAAAGCCAGATTGACTCAGGCACCGGTGTTATCCTTACCGGATGGGTCTGATGATTTAGTAGTGTACTCTGATGCTTCTTATCAAGGCTTAGGTTGTGTTTTGATGCAGCGGGGCAAGGTCATTGCATACGCATCAAGGCAACTAAAACCTCATGAGACAAACTATCCAACTCACGACTTAGAATTGGCGGCCGTTGTGTTTGCACTCAAGATATGGAGGCATTATTTGTACGGGGTAAAGTGTACCATCTACACTGATCATAAGAGTTTAAGGTACTTCTTCGAGCAAAAGGATCTTAATATGAGGCAGCGTAGATGGTTAGAGTTGATCAAGGATTACGACTGTGAGATTATGTATCACCCAGGTAAGGCCAACGTAGTGGCCGATGCTTTGAGTAGAAAGGAGGATTATTCTCCAATTAGGGTGAAGTCATATAAGTTAGTCGTTACTCCTGATTTTCTGGTCCAACTTCGAAGAGATCAGTACGAGGCATTGAAGGATGAGAACGTCAAGAAGGAAAGGATGGTAGGACAAGTTGGAAGCTTAGTAGAAAACGAGTTTGGAATTAAGACTAGGTACGGTCGAATGTGGGTACCGCTTTTAGGTGAGATTCGCGGTAAGATCTTAGATGAAGCTCATAAGTCACGCTATTCAATTCATCCTAGTGCGACCAAGATGTACCAAGACTTAAAACGAGACTATTGGTGGCCGGGTATGAAGTTTAATGTCATGCAATATGTGAATAGGTGTTTGACTTGCGCAAAGGTTAAAGCTGAGCATCAAAAGCCTTATGGAAAGCTTCAACCTTTGAAGATTCCCGAATGGAAGTGGGAACATATCACGATGGACTTCATAACCAAGCTACCCAAAACAGCTAAAGGTTATGACACCATCTGGGTGATAGTGGACAGGCTAACAAAGAGTGCTCGTTTCTTACCTATAAAAGAAACACATTCTTCTGAAGAGTTAGCTACGTTGTTCACAAAGGAGATTATTGCTCAACACGGAGTGCCGGTAACTATTGTTTCTGATAGGGATACGCGGTTCACCTCGCGGTTTTGGAAGAAGTTCCATGAACAAATGGGGTCAAGATTGCATATTAGCACAGCATATCATCCTCAGACGGATGGACAGAGTGAGAGAACGATTCAAACTCTGGAAGATATGTTGCGTGCCTGCATTATTGACTTTGGAGGAAGTTGGGATAGTCACCTACACCTGGCGGGGTTCTCATACAACAACAGTTATCATGCTAGCATAGGTATGCCACCTTTCGAAATGTTGTATGGTAGGAGGTGTAGAACTCCAGTGTGTTGGGGTGAAGTAGGACAACGAGAACTAGGAAGCAAAGATGAGGTTCAAAATATGGCTCGAAACCTTGATGCAATCAAGGCACGACTAAAGGCTGCTCAGGATCGACAAAAGTCTTATGCAGATAAGAGAAGGAGGCCGATAGAGTTCCAAGTAGGAGACTTCGTGTTATTAAAAGTATCCCCTTGGAAGAATATTATTCGCTTTCGCAAGAGGGGTAAGTTAGGCCCGAGGTTCGTAGGACCTTTTCGAATTTCAGAACGTGTAGGAGAAGTTGCTTATCGACTAGATCTACCTGAGGAAATGTCTGGAATTCACTCAACATTCCATGTATCACATTTGAGGAAGTGTGTGGTGGATGAGTCGCAAATAATACCCTTAGATGAGATTGAAATCGATGACACATTATCACTTGTAGAAAGGCCCGTTGCAATTATAGATCGATATGAGAAAAGGCTTAGGAATAAGACCATTCCAATGATTAGGGTGCAATGGATGCACAAGAAGGGTTCTGAGTCTACATGGGAAAGAGAGGACGAGATGCGAAAATCTCATCCTGAGTTGTTTGAAGCCTGAACAGGTTTCGAGGACGAAACCTTGTTTAAGGAGGGGAGAGTTGTAACACCCCAAAATCTAAAGGTAATATATATATATATATATATATGTTTTTATATATTTTTATGTGAAAATATGTGTCGTATATGTGTTTATGTGATTAACATGTTAAAATGTTAAGAAATGCGTATTTAAAGTTATAACAATAAACTATGCATAAGGTAAATCGGGTTAGATTATTTTAAAAAAAAAAATAATATATGTTTATATGTTATATGAATGATTAGTCACCATGCTAGGTGTCAATTCTCATGATTAGTCACCATGCTAGGTGTCAATTCTCATGCTTAGTCACTAGGACACTTGTAAGAAGCATATGAGACACTCTTGGCTATAAATAGTCCATGGATCCATCCATTTTTCCTTGCTAATTCACCTAAAATCAACCTAAAACCTCTAAGAAACCTCAAGAACACCAAGAACACCAAGAACACTCTAGCTTGCATTTTTGAAGATTCAAAGGGAGTTAGGAGCCCATCTTCTGGAATAGATCAAATTAAGGTATGTTTAACATAATCCTTCAATTAGTTGCATGATTCATAACACTTAGATATGCCTTTTAAGAATAATGCAAGATTAAGGTTCTTGAACATGTTTTGTTGAGATTGGGAGTTCTAGTGGGAATCATGGGTTGAAATTTGGTATGAAGCCTTAGAATAACATGTTTTAAGAAATCCTTAAGTTAATTTCATGTTTAAAGAAGGGTTGGTATGGTTTCACCATGTTGGTTTATCAAGAACAAGTAAACCAAAAACAAGAACATAAACATTGGTGTTTTGATCATAGTAATTCCGCCTCCTGGTCGTGATAACGCCTATACGGTCGGTCATGATCATCACCAAACCAAAACACAAATACGGGTGATATCTCATAGTAATCCCGCCTCCTGGTCGTGATAACGCCTATACGGTCGGTCATGAGAATCCCTCATCAAGGGCATAAAGACTTGGGCAAGGGTAATAATATTCAACAAAAGAACATAATTATATATATGTACTAAGTATATATAAGTTAAAACATGGGTTTTGATAAAGTATTGAATGTACCGAGTTACTCGGATATCTAGAAGTTGGTGCGGACTGGAAGGGTGGCGCCTGTACACTGGGGTTTCTGGCATAGTGGCGTTGTCGCATAAATCCCAACTGGGACATGGCATACGCTTCACTGGGCGATCCCGAAGTGAGCGTTTACTTATAGGAATGCACCTCTTCATAAGTATCACTAAAAGAATACTTTTTCTCATAAGGGGCAAAACGGTTATTTAGACAAATGGATGTTAAACCAACAAGAGATTGGGTTTAGGATAATGCGGTTAGCCTTAATGACCGCTTGTAACCTCTAGGATGTCTTGCTAGGGACATCACGTTAAAGCAAGTTAGTTTCACGAAGGAATAAGGCAAGAAACTACTTCGCAACCTAAGGTGAATTCTATGAGCCCTCTTTTAAATTGTTTAAATGCTTTAAACCATTTTGGGCTGATATACATAATGTTCTGTGAAAATACTTTCAATTGTTATAATTGCATGTTATATGTATTGATTGTATGGTGATGATTAGAGGAAAGATAGATTGCCATTTCGGTGTTTCTAGTAGAATAGATTAAGGTTGGTAATCGAGAAAAGATTGGTGAGTAAGGGGCTTCTGAAACAAGAAGTTAAATAGTGTTGTCCCAATGGTGTCAAAACCAAGTGGCGTCAAAGCCAGAAAGCGTCAAAGCTAAGCGGCGTCAAAGCCAGATAGCGTCAAAGCTATATAGTGTCAAAACTAAAGGGACCATTGCTACACGATGTGTTCGTAAAGCAAATAGAAACACTATTTCCCTAAGATAGCATTTAATATGAGACAAGGATGACAAAGCAACAGAAGGTTAGTCTATACACGAGGTTAGAATATGTGAATATATGTGCTATATGCTTTGTGTTTGATTGTCTAATTGCAGAAATGTGTTTGACAAACCTAAGTGCCTTCGAAAGGTAAAGTTTTCCCAAAACGTAGAACTCACCAGCGTAAGCTGACTTGTTAAGTTATGTATGTCAGATGAGGCTGGACCTTCGGATCGAAAAGGGAAGGCTGAGATGTGAGCAGGAACTAGGTGGCATATACTATCAAGACAATGTCAAGCTATCAAGAGAAGACATTTTTGAAAACTGGCGTGGAGATGTTTATTTCTCTTTTGTATTTGTCTCTCTTACTATGTAATACTTGGCATATGAATAAAAGTTTTTATTTCCGCTGCTTTAGTTATCTCTGTTGTACCTTGTGTTCATGAGTAAATCCGATGCGTGACCGCTCCTAGGGCCAAGTCTAGGAGTGGGCGTCACACGTCGTCACCATCATCGCCGTGATAGACCATCGGGAAAAAACCCTAGCCGCCTATCGGTTAATAGATCTAATAAGATCGGCTGAGGGTTGCGATGACATCGCTACCCACTGTAAGAAGAACCGACGACAACGGCGGTTACCACCAAACCTAATGATCGCGCCGCTCCCCGTAAGTAAAACCGGCGATAACGACTCAAATCTACACCAATAAAACGGTGAAGCCAGAGATAAGATTAACAACGCCACTAAGGCGGTGACCATCGGTAAAGAATGACGACATCACCGACATAAACAACGGCAAGCTCATCTCATGAGTATAAAATTGTCAATTTCAGTAGAGAGAGAGGGGTCAATATACTAATGAAGAAAGGAATCTGGTATAAAGAAATCGGGTGAACTACCCAGCAAGTGATGTCTACATGTTAAGATGTAATTGGCCATCAAAATAACATGTCAAATTCTAGTGGTCAAAAGGATGTACAGTGAAAATGTGTGTAGAGGAAGCAATCGAAATTGTTACATATATAAATATAAGTTAACTTAAGTATGACTAGACCAAACTGGTAAAATTTCAACTTCCTTAAATAACTTATCTTACCACTTTTCGACTCCTTTTAATCGTTCATGAAACATCTAGAACTTAGAGTTCACGATCAATATCAATATAAATATAAATATAATGTTAGATAAATATAAGTGGAATTGGTTGACTTGCACTAAAATGCATTGTTTGTTAATGTGCACATGGCAAGTTGGTAACCCATAACTTGTACGTCAACTCGCATCTACACTCTTTGAAAGCGAGTCTTTTAACCGCTCAAAATTTTTTGAAACTTTTTTATAACAGTTTTTTTTTGGGTTTTTGAATGGAAGTAAAATTAAAATTAAAGAATAACTAGCTAGCTCATGAAAAAGCTAGGAAATTACAACGAAAGCAAAGGGTTAAAATCCAATATCCCAATGCAACATAACCTTACGGTATCTAAAAGTGAACCACGAAAAAGACTTTAACAAAAAGATTACACTCCCCGAAAACGTGAGAAGAATATTCAACACAAGTATTACAAATGGGACATAAAATCAAATCTAATTCGAGCCCACGCTTGGAAAGATTTAAACGCGTTGGTAAGCGATCCAAAAAGAGTCTCCAAACAACCATGTTAACTGTTTCCGGGATATACCTCAACCATCTCGAAGCAAAATCAACAAGCGGTCCATGAAGACGGTCAATACATTACCAACCATCTTTACCGAGAACTCCGAATCCCCATCTAAAGACCACGTCCACTTGTCATTCTCGTTCCCGAAAAAGACATTAGAAATCAAGCCCGATACATGTGTGGAGAGCTACATTGGACAAAATTCCGACGAATGACGCTTTAGTTCGAACATGTGTAAGGAACGACGACTCTTGTGGTTGGTGTTTCAATCAAGTCGAGACTGTTGATCATGTTCTAGTCCGGTGCAGATTCGCTCAAGAAGTATGGTTCAAAGTGATTTGGTGATGTAAAGCTCCCATGTTAACCTACAAGTCGGTGAAGAATATGCTAAATTCAATGAAGGATTGGTGCAATGGAAGAGATCATATTTTGAAGGTTAAAGTGGTGTACCTATTGACCTTTTGGTGCATCTAGAAGAGCCGATACGCCAAGCTTTTTAGAAGCCATGCGAAGAATCGTAATGATATCGTGGAAGAGATAAAGTCCTGCTCGTTTTTATGGTTGAAGTATAAGTATATGCATGAGGGTGAATCTATCTTGGTCGGACTGGTGTATGTTTACTTGATTATTTGTTTTGTTTGGTGTTGGTTCTACCCCTTGGTAGATCCGTTTCTTCGTTTTAATACAAATGACTGTTAAAAAAATGTATATATAACTTTTAGAGCAAATTACATTTTACGTCCGTAAAGAATTATCCATATTTCACTTTTCCATCTTAAACTATGAATATAACAAAAAAAATTTCTTTATATTCAAACTTTGTTACACGTTACGTCCAATGCGTCAACAGATGTTAATTTTCTCCGTTAAATTAACTCATGTGCCTTGCACATGAGGGTAACTTGGTATTTTTACTCTTTATGGACTATTCTTGTAACTGATGATAAATAAGGGATTTGGTATTGTTGAATCGATTTGGTATTCGACTAGTCCAAACCGAAGGTTTCTACTACCCTCCTTCGCCTCAAACCCACTGCCGTGACCTCCGAAGCCGTTAGCTATCCACCGTCATCATCGCTCCAAACCCAAATCGAGAATCAACTCATCTTTGTTGATTGAAAATGAAAATCATTGCTTTTGTTCTTCATTATGAGATCTAGGGTTTTATGGGGTTCAGAGCAACCTGGTTGAATCTAAAACATTACTATGTGTAGTACATTATGCAAGTAGAATAATCATATTGATTTGTTTTTATTAAAATTTTTTTTTTGTAAAGATTTGTAAAGCTACCGATTTTTTTTTCAAAGTGCTTTTTTTTCATTATGAAGATCTGGGTTTTCGTGGGTTTAGAGTAATTCACTTGTTGCGATGACCGTCGTAATTTCAGGTTATTTTCGCTTCCGATATATTTAATATATATGCATTTCATATTATAGACTTTAAATTTGGATAATTAACGTCTTGCATGCAGGGGGCGGAACTAGAAAAGTTTTTGAGGGGGTCCACAAATTTTTTAAAGGAGTCACTAGTTTTAGATGGTTGGTTACAGACGCGCGTTGCAGCACGACATTGCGAGTAAAGAAAAATAACCGATTAAAAAAACTCTACATAATTTGATAAAAAATTATGTGCCGTAACATTGACAACGATATAATAGCAAAAAAAAACTAGTAAATGGCTAAAAATGAAGAGAAAATAAAAAGTTACGCGTGAAAAAAAATAATATGAAAAAATGTTTGCCTATTAAAAAAAATTATAATTTTATATATTGTAATATTGCATTATAAAAAGGGTCTATGATGAATGTATTTGAAAAAAAAGGTCTATAATAAAAGTAAATAAAAAAGATGTGGAAAATAAAGTACCATCATTTACTCTCCTCATTTATAGTAATAAAATTAATAAAGAAAGTTGGGAAAAATGAAAAAAGGTTGAGCACAAGATTTGAACTTGCACCACTTAAAAATTAAACAAGGGATCTTACCACTAGGATAGTTGCTTGATTTGTTTTATTTTCACAAACTAAGTAGTTATTAACTCCTCTTCACAAATTTTTTTTATAAAAAAACCGTTCACATAATTTCCACTTTACGTACGAGGTCGAGGGGGTCCACGGCGACCCCTTGGGTCTACATTAGGTCCGCCCCTGCTTGCATGTCATAACATGTCTAATTCATTCAATCCATGCATCACTAGATTAGATAGTTACCGTCATAGACCTGGTTTAACCGACACGTACGAACGTTGGTTATGTTTCCAAATAAAGGTTTAAACAAACATTTTAATGTGTAATAATATATTTTAGATTTTAAAAATATTTACATGACGTTTTATTTTAACGCATACACTGTATTGCTTGTTTATATCCTCTATGCCTAAATAAAAATATTCACTTTTATTCATTTCCAGTTTATATCCTCTATGCCTAAAATTATCTGGGTTTCACTGAACGATTAGATAAATACCTATTATCTAGGTCTATGATAGAGACATGAACTGTTTTTTAAATACATCCATTCTAACTCTCACACTTAGGCCTGGATGTCACGTTTCTCACTTTAGCGGACCACACTTAGGCCTAATTGCAGTGACGGATCCAGGATTTTCAGTCAGCGGAGGCAAAAATTCGTCTGACCATAACCGACCGGATTGAAAAGGGTTTGGGTCTAAAAATACAATTTTTGTTTGGAACGGTGTGTACGATCCTAAAGTATATTTTGGTTATATTTATTTTTAAATAATAACTATAAAAGTGAAACTAAATAACACAATAAAATTATAAATAAAATGTACTGAAAGTCTCTTCTTATTTACACATATTACAATTTTAATATTCATATTTAACAGGTGTTAACGTCATTTAACATTTTATAAAACTTGATATTTTTAGTGTCCATCTTTAAAAGTTAAGGTTAAAACAACTAAAATTAAAATAGAAAAAAAAAGAGTAATACATAAAATAATTGAAAAATAACTATTACAATTATACAAAACAAAACAACTAAGTAAAATTAAAAAAGAAACAAAAAAACAGGGACCACACACATATAAAATAGAAATTAACCACACGTATTTGGTCAGAATGTCAGTTTTCAAAAGAATCTAATTCAAAAACTATACAATTTCTTTTTTCTTTCTTGTTTCTGTTTATTTCTCTTACTTCTTCCTCGTTTGCAACCATAGTTGGAGGGTTTTTTTTTTTCTTGAACAACCCACACTTACAAGTATAAATCCAACATCTAGGGCCTTCTACAAAAAGATTTAGGGGTCTGCTATATAATTTAACGAGAGATTGTTCTTAATTGGGAAAAAAATCGAGTGTGGGGTCGGTTGAGCGGAGTCCTTTCCCCCCTCTCAGCTTGTAATAGATCCGCCCCTGCCTAAATGTCACATTTCATAAAGTTGTTTTGATTTTTTGATAAAAAAGAGTTGTTTTTTTTTTAAAAATTAAATTATGTTTTTTTTTTTGGTTTTTATGAAGTGTATTTTATTTATTTCATAAAGTTTTTTAATTTTTTAAAATGCTTATTTTGGTTTTTTTATAAAAACGAGTTGTTTTTATTTTTTTTAAATTACATTTTTTGGATTTTTTATGAAGTGTATTTTACTTGTTATAAAATTAAAGTGGTTTTAAATTGGAAAAAAAAAACTACTAGATTTATTCTTATAAATAAAACAAATGTCATAAAGTTTTTTTTTTATTAATTTTATAAAATGTTTATTTTGATTTTTTATAAAAAGGAGTTGTTTCGAGCTGTATGTAAAAAAAAAAACGAGTTGATTTATTCTTATAAATAAAACAAATGTCATAAAGTTTTTTTTTATTAATTTTATAAAATGCTTATTTTGATTTTTTTATAAAAACAATTTGTTTCGAGCTGTATGTCAAAAAAAAAAAAAACGAGTTGATTTATTCTTATAAACAAAACAAAGTTCATAAAGTTTTTTGTTAATTTTATAAAATGTTTATTTTGTTTTTTTATAAAAACGAGTTATTTCGAGCTGTATGTAAAAAAACGAGTTGATTTATTCTTATAAATAAAACATATGTCAAAAAATGTTTAACGTCGTGTAACATTTAGGCCTTAATGTCACGCTAGTTAGAGACACGAACCGAGATGTAACATTTAGACCTTAATGTCATGTTGAGAGAGAGTGTCTGACAAAAAACCATTCGTTTCTATATCTTTACACTACAAATATCTAATCATCACCTAAAAATCCCCTTTCCCTCCCATTCTACAAACATGACCGATTCATTTGAACATTTATAGAAGTCTTCCCAATGCTTTCTTAAACTTCTCTTTAATCTCACCATTAATAGTATGATTCAAACCATTACCCAACCCATTCACCCATCCCATCCATACAAGCCCACTGATGCAAGAAACCTATCAAATCCATGAATTAAAATGCTTTATGCCAATATATATGTTTGGTGCTTACTTCATTTGGATTCACCACCCCAACACACCATCACCAAGTTCAAAACTCTCGGCTCCAACTCCCCATAAAAGTACCGATTTTGATTATCTAAACAAAGCCAAAGATAAAAATTCATCACAAAATTCAACCTTTCATATCTCTGCAAGACCATTTGTTTCTCATTCTCTACTCACTGTCTCAACCAAATAGCAGCAAAACACCTCATATTAACCCATTCCCTTGAAATCACCTTTTTTACTAACTGTTTCAAAACTCAGCTGCAACTGTCCATATTTTTTGAGTATTACAAGCCATCTTCAAGTCATTTTTTTCAAGTGTATTGAGTGCCTAAGGAAATCGATGGAACCTAGCACCTTCTCCTTGCTTGTTTACGTGAGAAAACCCGCTTTCTCTTTACTAGTTATGATTATGTTTATAGTGTGTTGATGAATCTTACACACCACACACAATCATGGTTGCAAAAGCCATCTTATTTTTGCTCGTTTGTTCATCTTTAGCATATCTCTTCAACAAAGGTTATAGGTGTGTCATAGTCTTTGTTTTGTTTTAAGTGCATATGACCATTGGGTTTAACACCAACTATATAGGTTAGTGGAGATTCCTAACATCACTCATGTGAATCAATTGAATGTAACAAAGAGAGATGCGACTATTAAAGTTCGCATAATCAAGCTTTGGATGTTATCATTTAAAATCAAAAATATTATTCATGATGTAGAATTGATCCTCATGGATGAGGAGGTACTCTATAACTTTATATTTAATTTTTCATTGTTTACATTTTAAAACTTTATATATTTTTATAGGGTTTCAGAATTCAAGCGACCGTGGCTAGTAATTATCTCGCAAAGTATGGAAAATTACTTCAAGGAAAATAGTCTTTCATGATTAGGCAGTTTAATATTGGTGACAATGTGTCTCCGTATCACCCTACTCAACATCCACATAGATTGTTTTTGAGTTTCAATACTAATATAAAAAAATGTGATGACATTGGTGGATCTATTCGTGGATTCTCTTTAGGGAACCACATCAAAGGAAGTAAAAGAGAATCCGCATATAGATCCACCAATGTTATCACTTTTTTATATCAGTATTGAAACTAAAAAACAGTCTATGTTGATGCTGAGTAGGGCCGTACGGAGACACGTTGTGACCAATACCAAACTGCCTAATCATGAAACATTGTTTTTCTTGAAGTAATTTTTCATACCTTGCGAGATAATTACCGGCCATAATTGCTTGAGTTTTGGAACCCTATCGAAAAAATATGAAGGTTTAAAGTGTAACAATATATGAAAAATAAAATATAAACTTATAAAGTACCTCCTCATCTACGAGGATCACTTCTACAACATGAATAACATTTCTTTTATCTTAAATGATATCAACTTTCAAAGCTTGTTTATGCGAACTTTAATAGTCGCATCTCTCTTGGTTACATCCAGTTGATTTACAGGAGTGATGTTAGGAATCTCCATTAACCTATATAATTGGTGTTAAACCCCATAGTTCAATATTTCACAAACATTGACAAATAATGGCCATGTGAGCTTAAAACAAAACAAAGACTATGACACACCTACAACCTTTGTTGAAGAGATATGATAAAAAATAAGCAAATGAGCAACAATAAGATAAAATATCTTTCAAAAAACAAACTGATGATCAAGAAACAGTTAATAATATATTATAATACATCAACACATATGTAAATTAAAACTCTTTAAAGATTAAAACGTGGCAGCATTTTTCTATTAATACATTATGTCTATAAAAAAATTCGTTAACTGCAATTTCTTTTGCCCTTATGGTTTTTCTATTGGATGTTATGACACAGATTAGTTGTTTGTTTTGTTTATGGATTTTCCATGTAGGTAATCCTTGGTCTTTTATTAATAGTAGGCAATACCTGGTTAAAGGAGTAAATCATATATGGTAATGGTTGGTCTTTAATTTTACATAGTTTAGTGCTATACCGCTATGAAGGATGCTAAAGGGATGTCAATGGGTTTAGATCTGTTGACTTTGAGTCAAATGATTAGTGCTATACTGCTATGAAGGTGATTGAGGGTCTAAATGGTGCAGAAAGAGGTAAAAAGTATATAAATATCATCTTTTGTTTATATAATTCGCCTTCTTATTATTTACATAGATTTTGTAGAAGTTAATGTGTTTGAAATTGGTACTAAGAAATGGTTTGTTGAAATTGTCTCCCAGTAACTCAAAGTCAGTTGTATAAAGTTTTATATCTTACTAAGTTTTAAAATGTATACCATATATTTAACATAAATAAGATTTAAGACATAAATCAATTGGTTTGTTTGCATTACATCTAAGATGTTGTTTCTACAGGTTATTTAGTTTGGTTTGCATTAGATCTAATATGTTGTTTCTGCAGGTTATTTAAGACATAATCTGCCATGTAAGAACATCATTGAATGTATTAACATTTTAGGTTCATTTTAGTCAAAGAGTTTTATCAGTTTGAGCTTACATTTTACACACTAAAAGGTGAATTCCTCTGTTTTCTTATTTTGATTCAAATCAAACTAAACTCAAATGGGTCAAATTGCATTTAGAATTTATACAAATTTTATAATGCTAATGAACCACATGTTATCAAATTTCTTCAGTCCAGTATCAATCTTTCTAATCACAAAAAATCATGAATTTTCCAGCATTTCACCTAAATTATTAACCATCCTCAAATTCAAAAGCCCATAAACACTTCAAAGAGTTCAGTTTATTTGCATACTTGTATATCTACTTAATATGGTAGTTTTCTTTATACTTTATATAATAAATTTAAAGTCTTATACAAAAAGCTTACGAATATTGGCCTTATTTCTTATAATGGTGGCATTTTTTATGGGTTGCAAGATATTCCTGAAGTTGCTTCAAGTATTTTTGAATTTGAGTTTTTTGTTTTATCATATAATTTAAACTTTAAACCAATTTAAAAACACTCTAATAACACTATTCTTTTAAATATGTTTCTATAAGCCTAGTATTCATATTTTAGTTTGAGACCTCAGGTTTTGTAAGTTTTAAACTTAAAACAGTTGGGAAGTTACAACTGCACTTTCAGATTTGGGAACTACTTTAGTTTTTTGTAAAATAAATTCGGGAAATCAGTTAAATTGGTACATAGGAGTATGGTGAGATATTATAAGTTTTAAACTTAAAACAGTTGGGAAGTTACAACTGCACTTTCAGATTTGGGAACTACTTTAGTTTTTTGTAAAATTAATTCGGGAAATCAGTTAAATTGGTGCTTACACAGTTTAGTGCATGTATACATACAAGTTCATTTGGTACTCTTATCTTCTTTTGTTCACAAAAATATAATTATGTATTTATGTGTGTGTATAACTGTATAGTGTATACTATAAATGTACACTGTACACATAAAATGGCTAACATGTGCGTAATACTTTCTATGACCATTGTACTTAAATTCTTAAGGACCCAAATAATCAATTTTAAAGTTGAAAAACTTACATAACTAATTTTAAAGTTAGTTGCCGAAATCCAACCATCCAAGCATCAGAAATATGGGTTAACACTAGGGGGCTGTTTGGTAGCGTCAGATAGCTTTTTAGGGCTGATCCATTAAGAGATTTTTATCTCAGCGATTAAGACATTTTTCTATTAAGAAGCTACGAAACAAACGCTTAAAATCTGAACCATTAAAAAAGGTTGACACAATCAAACCGCCCTAAAACACTTCCGGTCCAAAGTTTTATAGAGAAACATAAACGTTGAAAAAGTAGAAAAACTAAGGGGCCGTTTAGTTGTGGAAAATGTTTTCTAATTTTCCATTTCTAGTTTTCTAGAAATGAAATGAAATGAGTTTTCCATCTCTAACACATGAAATTTCTTGAAAACGCGTTCAAATTTGAAAGATGAAATTTTCATTTTTGAAATTAGAAAACTAGAAAACATATTCAAATCAACAGTTTTCTATCTCTACATTTTATTAGATTTCCTTACATATGACAAATTAAAAAACAAAAATATTAAAATAAAACACATAAAAGTAAAGACAATACATATATAAAAGATTTAAAATAATAAGTATTTCTTAACGGAGGAGAGGTAGAGCGGCTGTGCATATAAACCCTAAAAAAATGAACGTCCCTTTTCCTTTTCTTTTGTATATATTTGAAAAACGAAAATAGAAATCAGAAAAGAGTAAAAAAAAATGTGTTTTCCATTTTTAGTTAAAATTTAGAAAACACTATTTTCTGTTTCCTGGAAAATGTTTTTTAAAAAATACAATTTGAATGCGTTTTTCTTTTTCCTTGTTTTCTTGGAAAACGAAAATAAAAAACACCCCATATTTTTCAGAACTAAAGGCGGCCTAACATTTCGGCATTTCGCAAATCGTTTATACAGGATTGACGGAGAATCCCTCTTTCTCTCTCTACATATATAACTGCATATTTGTCCACGTGTCGTCTTTGATCTTCCGATTCCAATTCTAGAGAGAGAAACACACAAAAACTATGTGATGAGAGAGAAAATTCAACCACCATCTTTCTTCATCCATTCATGAAGGTTTCCAAATTGCGTACTTCCATTGATGCTTTAATCTATGGCGCCTGCTTCCGTACGCATGACCTAATCCCTCTCCCTTCGTTATCATGTTCCACGCCGCTTCTTCTCCCGATCCCGCGCAATGCCGTTCTTCGATTAATCAATTCCCCTCAGGTTTGAATTTATCATTGTGAAATTGTAAGCACGCTTGCGAGATCTTCTATGAATTTGCGTGTAATTGAATTCAGCAGATCGTTTTTTCTTATTTGTTTCGTATCCAGGGGGCTAGAGCGTTGTTTACATGGGGAAATGCGACACTGTTCGACATTTTTTTCGTCTAAACGCTTTTCAGATTGGGTATGCACAATTTTCATATGAACTAATGCTTGATTTGATGATTTGAGTTGTTGATAGATGATAGGGTTTTGATTTGGTGATTTTTGTGGATTTTCAATATTTTTATTTGTTTGATTATGAGAGAGAAACGATTGATTTCATTGAAACAGAAAAGGAAATACAAAACAGTATATATACAAGCCACTAACAAACTAACTGATAACCACCTCTCTAAACTAACTAACAAACTGATTAAATAACTAATAACTATATACATAGCTAACATCCCCCCTCAAGTTGGAGGTGTTGACAACCCCAACTTGGACAAGAAATGTTGATGTTGTTGTCGAGGTAAGCTTTTCGTAAAAACATCGGCGAGCTGGGAACCAGAAGCAGTATGAATGAGATGAATAAGACCAGCTTGAACTTTCTCACGAACAAAGTGGCAGTCTAGATCAATATGTTTCGTGCGTTCATGAAATACCGGATTTTTAGCAATGTGAATGGCAGCTTGACTATCACACTTGAGAGGAACAGGAGTAATATTGGGAACATGAAACTCGGACAATAATCGTGTTAACCAGGCAAGCTCAGCAGTGACGCGTCTCATGGAACGGTATTCAGCTTCGGCGGAACTAAGAGAAACAGTGTGTTGCTTTTTAGATTTCCAGGAGATTGGACTACCGCCAAGAGAGATATAATAACCACTAACAGACCTGCGAGAGTTGGGACAGGACGCCCAATCGGAATCGCAGTATGCAGCAAGACTAAGATCAGATTGATTGTTAAAAAACAACCCTTGAGAAATAGTTCCCTTGACATATCGCAAGGTGTGAATTGCAGCATCCCAATGTGGTAAGCGAGGATCCTGCATGAATTGACTGAGAAACTGAACAGTAAATGCTAAATCGGGTCTAGTATGCGTAAGGTAGTTCAACTTCCCAACCAGACGCCTATATTGTAAAGGGTCTTCCAAATGGGGACCTGTATTAGCATGTAGTTGGAGTGCAGTTGGTAAAGGACAAGGCATAGAATCCAAGTCAGAAACGTGAAACTCCAAAACAAGATCATTAGCAAATTTGCGTTGGGTCATAATGGTGCCAGCAGGTGCTTGTAAGACTTCAATGCCCAAAAAGTAATTCAAAAAACCCAAATCCTTGATTTTGAAAGTATCATGAAGAAAGGATTTGAGGTTGGCCATTTCAAGAGTATCATTACCTGTTAATAATATGTCATCGACATAAACAGCAAGATGAACGATGGAAGTGCCCATGGACTTAGAGAAGAGACTATAATCATTAGGAGAACGAGTATACCCACGTGATTTAAGAGCTTGAGACAATTTACCATACCATTGCCTCGAAGCCTGTCGAAGCCCATACAGAGACTTCTTGAGTTTCAAAACTTTAGAAGGAGATGACAAGGGCATACCAGGAGGAGGAAGCATATATATTTCTTCATCCAAATCCCCGTGTAGAAACGCGTTATTAACATCAAGTTGATGCATTTCCCATTTCAGTTTGGTGGCCACAGCAACAAGAGAACGAATAGTGGTCATTTTGATGACTGGGGAGAAAGTTTCTGTGAAATCTATACCGGGTTTTTGTGTATCTCCTCGAACAACAAGACGAGCTTTACATCGCTCCACTGTACCATTAGCATGGTACTTGACTTTGTAAACCCATTTACATTTAATTGCTGTCTTTCCAGGAGGAAGATCCATGATTTCCCAAGTGTTAGTAGCATTTAAGGCATCAAATTCTTTGGCCATTGCCTCCTGCCAGGCAGGTTGACTAGCAGCCTCCTTGTATGTGGTAGGTTCAGTGATGAGATGCAAATTAGCTAAGAACTGTTGAGTAGTAGAAGGCAAAGAATCAAATGAACAGGAAACATTAGCATGCATCGCATGCATGATATGATCAGGGTCAGGAATGCAAGGAAAAACGGAAGAGGTACACACATAATCTTGTAGATAGGAAGGAGTAGTAGTAGCACGAGTAGATCTGCGAAGAGGAGGATCAGAAACAGAAAAAGAATTAGGAATGGGGACAGAAACAGAAGCTGGAGGTGAAGGAATAGAAGGAGAGGGATTGAAGGATGGGGAAAAAGAAGAAGGAGAAGAAACAGAAGAGGAAGGTAAGGAGGAAGCAGATGAAGGACTATCAGACTCAAACAAGATGTCAACATCTTGAAGAGATGGAAAAATATACGAAGAATCAGGTTGTTGTAAAGAAGGGAAAATAGTCTCAAAGAAAACCACATCCCGAGAAATGCAAATCTGTTTGGTGTCCAGATTATACAGCTTGTAACCCTTTTTGCCAAATGGATAACCGATGAAAACACAAGGAGAGGCACGGGGTTTAAACTTGTCTCTCCCAGATTTAGAAGTAGACATATAGCATAAACAACCAAATGTCTTTAAGTGAGAGTACACAGGAGATTTACCAAACAAAAGTTCAAATGGTGTTTTCATGTCAAGGAGTTTTGTAGGAAACCTATTGATAAGATAGGTAGCTGTAAGGACACAATCTCCCCAAAAAATAAGAGGAAGTTGAGACTGGAAAAGCAAAGCTCGTGCTGTTTCAAGCAAATGCTTGTGCTTTCGTTCAACAATTCCATTTTGTTGAGGAACACCAACACAAGACGTTTGATGTATGATGCCTTTAGTACGAAAATAATCAGTCATGAAACTACTAGAACCAAGTTCATAAGCATTATCAGATCGGATAGTTTTGATAGTTATTCCAAAATGATTTTCAACCATAGCCACAAATCCTTGAATAACTAAAGAAGCATTACTTTTAGCAGTTAACAGATGGGTCCAAGTGACTCTGCTAAAATCATCCACTATGGTAAGAAAGTACCTATAACCATCATGAGTAGCAGTGTTATAGGGGCCCCATGTGTCAATATGAATCATCTCAAAAATATGAGTAGTTTTTCTCTGACTGTGAGGAAAAGCAAGACAATGTTGTCTAGCTTTAGGACATATTGAACAATGATCAAGTTTATTGAAAGAACAATCAGAAAGCATGGGTAAGTGTTTCAATTTGTACAATGGTAAATGGCCAAGTCTATTGTGCCAAGTAGTACTAGTTGCAACAGAATTACATGAAGAATGCAATGAAGGAAAAGCAAAAGTTTTCAATAAAGGATCTGAGTGAAGAAGGTACAACCCATTGAGGAGTTTACCAAGTGCCATTGGCCTCTTCAGTGAAGGGGCCTGCAAGAAACAATCACTATCAGAAAAATAGACCATGCCTTTAGTATCCTTGCATAACCGAGGAATAGAGAGCAAGTTATGCTTGAATTGAGGAACAAGAAGCACATTGGAAATAGAGAATTCAGGTGTTAACACAACAGTCCCTCTTTTAGTAACAGTTAACACTTGACCATTAGGAAGAACAATGTAAACAGGTTTGGAAAGAATTTGAATATTTGAGAAAAAAATCTCATTACAACACATGTGGTCACTAGCTCCCGTGTCTATGATCCAATTTGTGTTTATTTTCTGTGAAGAACAAGCCAAAATACCTGCAAAATTAGCAAAGTTGAGAGGTTTGGCAGCATTGTGTGCAGATGAGTTGTCATTGTCAACTGTAACTTTTTGTAAAAGCTGCAACAATACTTGGTATTGTTCATTGGTCAAACCAGTATTACCAGAAGAATCAGATGCAACAGTGGACTTATCAGATTCTGAACCCTCAGACTGGACATTCGCAGCTAATCTTTTTGACTTTGTGAACTTAAAGTCCTTTGGGAAACCAACAAGTCTATAACATTTGTTGGCTAAATGACCTGGTTTCTTACAATGACTACACATAATGCTATTAGTTCTTTTAGAATCAGATCTAAAATTCTGAGGAAATTGAGATGGTGTGGAAACATTCATTGCAGCAGTGTCAGAGAGAAATTGTTTACCAGCATGAATTTCACGTTGTTTTTCATCTTGAATGATCAAAGAATAGGCCTTATTTATTGAAGGAAAAGGCTGCATCATCAAGATATTTCCACGAACAGTATCATAAACATGGTTTAACACCATAAGAAATTGAACTAAGCGCTGATCTTCCTCATGCTTAGCAATTTCTTTAACAGTACCGCAAGTACAAAGAGGAATTGTTACCAGAGATCTTAATTCATCCCATATCTTCTTGATTTTGGTGAAATAAGTCGCAACATCATCAGTACCTTGACTAATTTGGCATAAATCCTTCTGGATCTGATAAATTTTGGCACCATTTGTCTGACCGTATCGATCATTAAGCTCGCTCCATAACTCTTTCGCAGTGGTTGTGTAAAGAACGCTTTCACCAATTTCTCGTGATAACGTGTTCAATATCCAGGAAATAACCATATTGTTACATCGTTTCCAGATCCCTAATTGATCGAGATCTGTTGGAATTTCACTAGTTCCATCAACGAAAGACAATTTGTTTTTAGCTGAAAGAGCGATAATCATTGATCGTTTCCACGCAGCAAATCCATTTCCGTCAAAAGATTTGGATACGAGCAACATTCCTGGATGATCAGAAGGGTGTAGATACAGTGGATCTGATGAATTGATTGAAGAAGAAGACGAATTTGGAGTCGTCATGCTTTGAATACAATTGAAACGAATTTGCAGAGAAAAGATACGATTTGATTGAAGGATTATGATTGATTGCGGAAGAAAAATTAAAGGAAATGAAATCAAGAGCGAAATCGCTCTGATACCATGTTTGATTATGAGAGAGAAACGATTGATTTCATTGAAACAGAAAAGGAAATACAAAACAGTATATATACAAGCCACTAACAAACTAACTGATAACCACCTCTCTAAACTAACTAACAAACTGATTAAATAACTAATAACTATATACATAGCTAACATTATTTTGGTGATACCCTGCCTAGTTTTTCAGATGTAAAGTTTATAGAAGCTCTCTTGCAAATTTGGCGCCATTAGTGTTTAGTTAGTTTGCAGCAATGTTATAGGCTTCAATGTGAAAAGTTGAGAATTAACATGTCAAATGAAATTGTTCTTTGCTCTCCTCTATTTTTTGTGCAAAAAGGAAGGGTTTAGGTTTAGCAAATATCATCAAACAGTTCTAGTTGAATTTGAGCAGTTTGTTGGGTTAAGACGCGAGGCTTCGTATTTTGACTCAAATTCGCTTAGGTTACCGTTAGTCGTAGATGCATATGCTAGCTTTTTCCTAGGTTTGCCTTTCGTCTTGTCTATTTTAGACTTAGGAACTTATATGCCTTGTTCTGCCATCCTAATGCTTTTTTGTTGTGCTCTTCTGTTGTTTTGTTCTGCTTATGACACGGTCATTTACGCCTTATTGTTTCCTTTTATTTCTTTATGATACTTGATACTTATGACTTGTTTCCATATAAGGTTTGTCCTCATCTTATCCTCCCCAAATCATACTGTTTTAGTGGTATTTTGCTAGGTATGTTTGTTTGTTTCTTTATGCAATTCATCTTGCTGATAAATTCTTGTAATGATTATATTTATGTGTAGTTGTGTGTGGTGGATAAGCAAATTCCCTCATGTTTTACCATCTAATATGTAACTCCTTCGGATGCTAGAACTTTTAGAAACAAGTCCATTAATGTTTGCTACATGAAGTGATATCGCTGGCTTATTTCTTGCAGGGATTTGCAGTCTTATCTTTCTGATCTTACCCTTTTCTTGGCTCCTGAGAGCAAGACATTTTATATATTGGTCGATAACAGACCATGGCTGGAAGACTTGGTCTCAGGGCCTGCACACCTGTGGCAGTTAATGGTTACCAAGGTTGCAACTTTTCCCTAAAATTATTAGTTAAGTTTTAGTTAGTCCAAAAATTTAAGATTTCTTCTTGATTTTGTTTCCAGTCCAGGTTGTCCCCCTTTGCAATCACAAGAGGCCAAAAGGGGAATAAAGAGGACCCCAAGTTCAGTGAGCCCAACTCTCGTTCAAAACCTTCAAGACATTCCCAAAAGTTGAAAAAATTGTTGTCAATGGTAACATTTACAAGAAAGAGGGTGTTGCTACCTGTAGAGAAACTAAGGACTTCCGTGATTGCAAATAGTAAATTGCATAGAACCCTGTATGGATTTATCGTTTTTGAAGTTGCATGGAAAGATGTTCGTGGTATCAATTATTTAAATCTGCTTCAGGTATATCTTGTCCTACTAGTTATGCATACCCTTTGAAAAGAATTTGTAAAAAGTGTTAATTTTTTATTTGAATTGTGAATATAGGGTTGAATTGTAATCGTTTGTAAAATGGTGGTGTCTTTTTCTCTATTTAATTTTTTAGGAAAAATACCTAAATGTAACATGCTTTAGCTGAATTTTGATTTTGGGTAACAAATTTTGTTTTCAACAATAGTAATAACCAACATTCATTATAGTTTTGATTTAGGATAATCTGACACGGTTATGTGGTCAAAATGATGGCATGACAACTTACATACCGGTAGCTTTGACCATGTTGGTTTTTTTCTGATGTGTTGCAGCTGTTGCTGATATGGCATTTCAAAATCAGTTAACACTCTAAATTCAATGTAATAGGCAAATTGTAATCTGTGTTTGTATTTGGTGTATGTATCTGGGTTTTAGCTCCTTGCTTGCCCTCTTTTGGTATAATATGTCTGTTGTTCCAAAGAAAAAGAAACTCTAAATTAAAACGATAAGAAGTCACTCAAAACAAAATCAGACTAAAGTATTTTAGTGTGTTTATCTTATGAGCAGACTGATACATCTCTTGCTATAGAGGCCAAATACATGCAAAGATGGGAATTTGATAGTATAGCTCAAGCTGCTAATGGCATAACTTCTTGGTTTCTAGGGACTCCATATGAGCGTCTTATTTTGGAACATCATCTCAATTCTATGATAGGTATATATGTTGATTACATCTTTACAAATCTCTACAAAT
The DNA here is from genome assembly GCA_039602395.1 of Deinandra increscens subsp. villosa. Lineage (NCBI taxonomy): Eukaryota > Viridiplantae > Streptophyta > Magnoliopsida > Asterales > Asteraceae > Deinandra > Deinandra increscens. The sequence goes on from JBCNJP010000008.1 coordinate 55,084,355, forward strand.
CATCTCTTTAACAGATAGAATACGTAGATTAAATGATAGCTTATCATTTTGTTTGAGATCTCTTCAGGAGAAGCATTTCATGAAGCGGGTATGGATTCTCCTAGCACCTGCAGGTCATCGTGTGATGATGATTATGACTATGATAAAATTTTGAAGAGTGATGTGTTATCAGATAAAATTTTAAACAGTGGTGTGTTATCAGATAAACTTTTAAACAGTGGTATGTTATCGGAACATGAATCACCATGCAGTCCTAGTAATCATTCAGAAACTTTAGAAGATCCAGACCAAACAAGTATACCAGAAGATATAAAATTAATAGATTCTCCAGAAAATTGTGATGCTGAGAATGATTTCAATACTGGAGAAATATGTTACAGTGGAACTGCCAGCTGTCATATACCCTCTCCATGTCCAAGTGAATGTGCAGAAGCAACGGAAGCAACCGAATACAGAGATGTATTGCTGTTATTCCGGTTCAGTGACTGTGATCTCCCATTCAAATTACAAAAAATAATAATGGCTGATTTGCGGTTACTTACTTTATTAGAGGCTGGACTTCCAACTTGGGTAATATTCTTTCAGTCTTATCCGTTCTTTTGCCATATTTATCGTCCATGGATGTGCCCTTTAGCAAGAAGTCTATACGTTGCAATATCGTTTGTTACAGTCTTGATCGGTTTCTATGATTTGTACAAAAACATCCCTGTTCTTAAAGCAGCTGCTTCCCGTTTGTTTGGACCTTTGTTCGACTGGATAGAAACATGGGAGATGGTATCGAGGATTAAATACTTGGGTACAATGTTGTTTCTGCATAACGCCGAGAAGGCTGTCATGTGGTTTTTGATGGTGACACGCACCTTTAGATCGCTTGTCTCTTTTCTCACACAACCATTAGTTGCACCGTTTATGGTAGTTGTGGATGGGCTTTTTCCGTTTTGGAATGTGTTTATGGAGGTGGGAGAGTATGTGTACTCATTTATCTGCATTCTTTTGGGAACTTCTTGGAATATACTGGACAATTTCATGGACATTCTTCTGCTCCCTGTGTGGTACATCTCATCAGCTATTTCCAGTTTTGGTAATTTTGTTTTCTGATTAGATCTTTATAAACCAGTTTAAACTTTAAACTAGAGATGGCACTTTTCACCACCATTTATTCATAAACGTGTCAATTTGGATTGTGTTTTATCTCAAATGGTTGGTGGATCAAGTAAAAATAGCTAAACGGGGAATAGTTAAGCGGACTGGCCAAACCAGTTGCAATTATCCATAGATATGGATTATAATTTTAGCAATTATAATTAACGCATTAATTGTTATAAAACCAAATAATGGACATATACGCATCTGAGGGTCACCAGTACTAAAAACAAGTTTAAACCCGACCCATTTTGCCCCCTAGTCAACTCACCCGACCCATCTAACTTGCCACTTAAGGGTCAGGCTGTTTTAATGCATGCCGCTAATATTTTGAGTTTTGCATTATTTGAGCTGGTTGCAGCGACAGTTTTCATGAGCCCAATATTCTTGTGCCTTTGGAAAGCAATTTGTACGCCAATACAACTCGTTCTTGGACTATCTAGGTTTATAGGATTTTTATACAAGTACATATACGAGTCACTTGGAGGTCTATGGCTGTTTGTGAGCAGTATATTAAAAGTAGCTTCAAAAGCTGAGGTGACAACTATACACACCTACGAGGCTTCTATGTGGCGCGCTCTGTGGACCGACCTTTTCTCCAAGGTGGATAAAGCTTAAAGTTATTGCTTTTTGTGTTTCTGTTTGTTAAGATTACATATACAGTTGCTGTACTCGGAACAATCTTTCTTGTAGGTTTTTCGTGCTATCAAGAGCATTTTATACGGTGTTGTTGCATTCTTTGCAGCCTGCAATCGACATCGATTAAGGTTAGATTCTATGCTCTCAATTTTTAAATTCTAGTTGGTGTTATTTTATATTGTCAACAGTGTTGCTATTGGTGGGATTTACTGGGGTATGGTTGTTATTGTTATATTTGAATATATATATGTTGATTATAATAAAATAAATTAATGTGTGACATTCATCTGTGTTATTCCCCTTTTATTCCATCTATGTTTGCAGTATATACAATCATCTACGGGAGTTCATTCAGAGACTTCATCAGCATCAGCCGGCTCAAAGATCAGATTTCTTGAATTCTAGTAATAGAGTGCAGAAACTTGGACCCAGGACACCCCCAGTAAGTTGCTTATTTTGATAATATTATCAGGTTGGGAATGGGTTATCAGTTAGAACACAACATATTATAGTATGGACCGGAAGGGGTTAGGTTGGGGGATGTTGTGCATGCTCTTTCTTTTTATATATTTTAATTTATTTAGAAATAATTATGATCGTAAAAACAATATTATTATATCAATAATATAAAAGTTTTAATAGAGTGATTATTTTATTAATAGCAAGCCACCAAGAAGTAAAAAAGATATCAGAAGAGTAGGCAGCCCATAAGCTATTGGAGATTTTGGCACACTAAATTTTTGAATCATGCCTAAACAAGACAATTATTTATATAAATTTCATTTATTATATAAAATTTATAATTACATGATAATTATTAGTATATATGTAGAGAATGTAAAATTATGATAAAAATAAAATATATAATATATATTATGTTTAACTATAAATATAACAATTAAATAACTATTCAAGCCTTCAAGCCAAGCTCAGATTTTAAAGCTACTTACAAGCCGAGTCAATTACATTCCTACTCTTTGCATTCAAGTGACTGAAAAAACATTTCAGAAGGCAGTATGCATTGAAATTTACACTGTGACAACTTAACTTTAAACCAGTATGACCGTTAGTTTTCAGCTATATTTCTATTAGACCTGTTGCAAAAATGGCACCTTTAGGAGTTAGTTTCAGTTTCAGTTTATATTCACGCCATCTTTTTCTATAACTTCAACACTGATAATAAATCTGTTGATTTTATACAGCCAGAACCCAAAGAACTTAGGTCATTGCCTACTAAAAGCACAAAACAGAGTTGACAACATCTTTTATGTTCATCAACAAAGTATGTTCACACTTCAGTCTGTATTGTTGAAGCCTGAAGGACCGCTTTGATTGGCCCTCAATGTTATGATGTAAAAACAGAAGCAATGGTTTTCGGTCTTTCTGGGTTTGAGTTTGTATATACTGTTTTACGGAAAGATGTAAATAGATCTTGATATCTTTTGGCTATAAGCTATGTTCTAGATAACACAGGTAGACGATGATACTTGTAATGTGGAAATTCACGATTCACAAAGTCAACTAATATAACCCAAAAATTTCTCAATGATGATGATCATCCTTGTTTGTTTAGAAAATAAATTTGCAGGTTTGCCTCAATGACAAAAATCAAGAACAGAATAATCTAATTCATTCTCCTAATGAGCTCGTTAATGTAATCTTCACGATTACCTGCATCTCCTCCTTCAACATAGTGGTTTCTCTTTTTCTTCAAGCCTCCTAATGGAGCCTTCAGCTTAAATGGCCAGAGAAAGTTATTCGCTTCCTTGAAATGAGGGCCGGCAGTTAGGATCTCGTGAATAAGATCTTCAACACAGATAATCCCATATTTCCCTAGAGCCTGTCATCCCAAAATAAAGGCATGTTATGCCAATAGTGATACATATATATACTTACACACACAAACATATATAGATATAGAGAGGGCCATTCAATACTTAACCTAGTTTAATAAACTAGAGGCATGTTATGCCAATACATATTTACACATACTGACATACATCCTATCATAAATGAGTAAAAAGGAAAATATATTAAAAAAAAAAAACAAAGAAAACAAACCTGCTCCACGATAGAGTTATCTGTCAAAGGAATCCTCTGCTTGTTTAGCTTCCCATAACCTCTCTTGTATATCAACTCTTTCACACTCTTCAAGTTGGGATATCTGAGAATAAGAATATATTCAACAATGTTGAAAAAAAATGCTTAAAAATCAAGAAATAGATAAATACCCGTAAGTAACATATGGCTCCACCCTATGCAGCATATTCAGCGTTGCCTTGTTGACTTTCAAGAACACACCATTGAATATCTAGTTGATAAGAACACACAATAAATCATTGAGTTTACCAGTAACAAGTTCTCATGCAAAAAAGACATTGCTTAAGTTTACAAAAGCAAGTAGGCTACACTAAAATGCTAAGTTTAGATGACCAAAATACGACACAAGTTTTGACATGCCTATCATCAACTACAAGTGGCATAAATAGCGATTTGAAAGAATAACAAATTAACAAGTCCTGTAGTGGATAACTGGGAATCACCTGTCTCAAACGCAAGAGCTGCAAAATCTTCTTCGATTTTGGGTCCATGGCATTGATACTGAATATTCAGAATACATACATAAAAAAAAAAAGTATCCAAACCCGTTAACATATTCAAAACAAAGGATTGCAAAACAATGAAAGCTATGAGGCATACTGCATACCCGCGAATCCTGATGATAAAAAGCATCTTTGGCTCAGGATTCACATAAAATCCACCTTTTAACCTCGCCTCACGTTTCAACTGAATCAATTCCTTTTGCTGCATTTATTTAAATATATATATGCATATCAGTCCAGTTTAAACTTAAACAATCTACAAAAAAACTCTGAAACACAGAAACAGCCATAGAAACTGAAATGATATTTATAATCAATTAATCATATACCTGAGCTTCATACTCTTCACTATACTGTTTAGCTCTCTTGAATATTAGCTTCCTATTGTCAGCATTCTTTGTCTTCAAAGCTTCAGTCTCCTGCTTCTTAACAACCGCCCATTCCTCATTCCTCTTCTGCTTCTTCAAAACAGACTCCGGAATTGCAGGTCCTCCTCCCATGGCGACTTCAACCATATCTTCAAACTACATTTATCGAGTGAGAGCGAAGTTATTTACATTATGATGAGGTGTGTGAAACGGCGATGATTATTGATGAATTGAAAATCACGTAATGAGAGAAGTGGTGATTGAATAAGAGTGGAAGATTTGAAGAAGCTTACCGAGTGAGAGCAGGTGAGGAAGAGAATGAGAAATTAGGGTTTAGCAGGATTAGATCATTTTGAAAACAAAGCCCATCCAACGGTTTGGATTGGATCTGGATCAACAGGTTTATGGGCCTATTTTTTATTTATCAATCTTTTTTTTATGTAAAGGAATGTTTGCAAAAGCCAGAAGTATCAAGGATTGTGGTGAGCAGTTTCTTTTTATTTTTTTTTCTTTTTTATGAAAATGGTATGAAACAAGTTACAGATTGGGGCTGGATTAGTCGTTCGGCTTCGGATGTGGAGTAGGGTGGATTAGCGGAGCTGATCAAGATGGTGGGGGGAGGTTCAGATAAAGGGCAACCGGGATTCTTGGATTTGGAAGGTGGGTCACGACACGAAGTTCGCTACCAAATTGATCGGATGGGTTATGGATACCTAGAACATTGTGGGGGATATGCGTGCCATGGTATGGAATAATTGGGTTCCGATTAAAGTGAATGTATTAATGTGAAGAGCTAGTCTTGATTGAATTCCCACGAAAGAAGCGTTACAAAAACGAATAGTTGTTCTTATGTCTTATATTATGATATGGTGGCTAAGACTTGAGAAGAAATCCTTATTTCTTGTATATTTATTACTCGAATATGGTGCATCATTTTTCGATAATGTTTTCTACATGCTAGAGTATTCGGAAACATCCAAATGAGACGATTTTCAATTAGTAGCAAATTGGTTGGTTGATTAAATAGATCAAGAGATTGTCGTTTTTTTTTAACGGCTAAAATCACCACACTTATACTTTATAGGATTTAAACCCACAGTCTCTCGGTTGGAAAACCATCATTTTACCATCAAGTTATCCCTTTAAAATAGTGTTCTAGTCCTTGTTAGGTTTTTTTTGTTGTTCCTTTATGTGGTGTTTTGTTTTGCTAATAGTCTATCCATTATGGATGATGCCACCACACATTGTCCACCTTGACACCACTTGCAAATACGCTAACTCCAATAAAGCTTGCATTGAGGATCCCACGCAACCCAAGTTTGCCGTCAATTTTGTGTATGGGAAAAAAGTTCACGTAAAGGTGTGGTGCGTGTTGGAGTGGAACACCGCCCCTTGACGTGATGACTACTATTAGTCTTAGATGGTGGTTTGTTTGTTTGGGCGTTAACGCTTTTGTAGCCCCCTATGTTGGTGTGGTAATAAATTGTTGTTAAAAAAAAAGTGTTAAATGACTTTATTGTCTTTAGTATAATTTAGCCCTCTAATATTAAAAATTAAAAAAAATCAAAATCAAATAAAAGGGACCCGTTCACAATTTCTATCAAATATAATAAAATGATATTGCGGGAACCACATAAATTGGACAATCTTCTGGGTTGAACGATGTTCATCATCTTCTTCTCATGTCTCTCTCTTTATTATCTTCGATAGATGCATCCACTTATTTCACCAATTCTTGATGAGCCAAAGAAAAGGAAGAAAATCATCTATCACACTCGCACATAGGGACATAATACATCCTTACTGAAGTTAAAAAAAACACACAATTTGTAATTTACCTCAAACATCAAGTACACAATCCGTAACTTTACCTTAGAATTTAAGATAGTAAAAAGTATAAGATGTAAACTTTTAACATGCTTAATAAAACCAGAATTTTTATGTGTCACTCAAATATCATATGCATAATGCATATGTCAATTGTCATAATGCATATGTAACACAACTAGTACTCATTACATGAATCCATCAACAAATCTACCTCAAATAGACCGGCTTATGGGGTCTAAATTTGATGGTTTGGCAGCCAATTGGTATAGGGAGTCACTCACATGTTTTGGGATCTAGCAACTTTTAACATGTGGGTGTTTTTTAAGTAGCACACTTATGTGGGTGCTTTAAACTAGTCATAACTTAAGCCTCAAATGTAGTATGGTCCTTTTGAACTCGATTAAAGTGCACTTGTTTCTTTACTTGTATTTGGTTGCACCTATTTAATTCATTAAAGCCAACCTAACTATATACAATAGTGACCAAATTGATCATATATTTATGATCATTTTGATTTTATTAGTTGCACTATTTTGTTATATTTTGATGAGTATTTGACTTGGGTGAATATTTGTAAAATTCATCTTTCTAACCTCCTATGGTCTTTGAAGTGATATAATTTATGGTTAATATAACCGTTAATTAAGTCTGGTAGTAATAAAGATTTATACCCCTCGTTTATGAGACCTTGAGTTTAAGCTTCACTCAAATATAAATTTTCTGGTTAATGTAAGTTCAATTAAAATAATTTGATTGATATGATTATCCAAATTCGTGGTTGATAAATTCGTAAAACTGAAGAGATCTATGATATATACAGGGGTTGCATTTAATACAAATGAAATTGTCTATAATATTAAAAATAATCTCGACTATGTATGTATAGAGGGTATTATTGGAAACTTCTTTAGTTGATTTTCTTTTAGAGTAAATTACGGTTTACGTCCCTGTGGTTTGGTGTAAATAACGTTTTTCGTCCGATCTTTTTAATTTTCTCAATTTTCTCCCTGTGGTTTGTAAATTGTCTCAATTAAGCCCCTGACACTAACTCCGTCCAAAATTTCCGTTAACCAGCCCCCACGTGCGGGGCATTTCTGTCCTTTCACAGCCGTTCTCCCCACCTATATTAATGTTCTTGACTGTATTATTTGTCAAATCCATAAATCTCCCCTTCATCGGACGACTTTCACCGGACCTCCGATGGCTGCCTCATCCTCGTACGAACCTCCCCAAATGTGTTACTATGGAGCCCAGGCTGTGATTCGCAGTTCGTGGACAACCGCTAACCCTGGCCGGAAATTCTACTGTTGTGGTACCAAGGTAAAGAAATTACGATCCTTTTTCTGGTTTCATCCCCTATTTCTTTCTAAAACCCGTTAACCTATTTTTTTAGGGTTCCAATTGCGGATACTTTGACTGGGTTGATCCCCCATCATGCAAAACAAGAAAATCCTATGTAATCATCCCTGTTTCCATGAAGAACAAGATTAAGGAAGAAGACATGGAAATTGACAGGGAAAAGGAAAATTGGAAGCTGAAGTGTGTTCTTGTCATCAGTTGGGTCTTTTTTATCGTTGTGTTAATTTTAATGAAATTGTTCTAGAATGTTGGGATTGAAATAGCTTTTGGATCTTGATTAGATTTTCTTTTGATGTTGTAAGTCTGATGTTGTAAACCTGCTGGTAATTTTGAAATGAAAATGCTAATGGTTATGTCAAATTATGTACAGACCAAAACATGGTTGGACACCTAAACATGGTTGGACCATACTCACCAAACCCTGCATATTATGTAACCATCAACCAAGCAGTAACCATATTATGACCATATTATGCACCTGCCTCCTACCCTCAACCTGGTACTTTTTGACCCCATTCCACAAAGCCTTACATCCACTAGCCTCTGTGCTGGCCTTTTCAAAAAATTTAGATGCATTGGGAGTTAAAAGTCCATCAGCCTTGGCAATCACTCTCTGCACACTAGCAATTCTCTTCATTAGGTACTCTCTGATGAATTCCAGGCAGGTGATAACAGGCTTGTCTCTTCCTTCACTTAATTGTCTGTTAAAAACTTCACAAATGTTGTTAAGTAAAACATCAATTGTTGCTCTACCTGCAATACCAATATAGTAATTACAAAATATTCATACAAACTGATATAAGAGATATGTGAAGATAGGCTTATACCACTGAAATATGCTTTGCTCCAATGTTTAGGTGGTATTTTTTCCAACAACTCATATAGACCCTGATCCACTTTCTGAATTTCTTCCATAGCCTTCTCAAAGTATGGGATTGTTGTTGATGTTGCACACTTCCACAAAAGATTCTTGAATAAGTGTCCCCTCCATTTAGACTTCATATTTTCATGGATATGCCTTAAGAAAAACATGTGTTCAGCACAAGGAAACACTTTTGCAATAGCTAGTATGATGCCCTGTTTATTAACAAGTTAACAGTTAATTTTCAAGTAAACATAAAACCATTAATAAACATGAAATCTAACCTTTTGTCTGTCACTGATGAAAGTGAAATTAGAGTTTGATGAAAGATCAAGATCCTGCCCTAGACATTCCAAGAACCAAGTCCAAGAATTAGTTGTTTCAGCTTCAACCAAGGCATATGCTACAGGATAAATCTCATTATTTGAGTCTGTCAAGATTTGTCCAGGAAATGGCCCCTTCATGAAACTGCCATCTAACATCAATAATCTCTTCAATCCTAACACTAGAATTAGAGATTATTTCAACTATTGATTGGTGGTGCTCAATAAACATTTCAATTAGTTTTACACTGGAAATGTATTTCAGCATTGTTTGGAAATCAGATTTGGTACCTAGTGGCCTCAATCCAAAGTTTAAGTCTGTACCAGGAATCATATAATGATAAAACCTAACATCCTCTCCTGAATAACCTATTTCTTTCATCATAGCATCCATCTCACTAAGACAAAAGTCATCAACATCCACCAAGTCAACGTAGCTTACCTCACCTTCAATATACTTTCGATTAGGAAATTTTGTGAACCATCCTGTGTGGTTAACTTTCAGGGAGAAGGCAATAGTGAGCTTACCTACAAAAGTCGACAATTTAGGTCAAATTTCTGTTTTTGTTTAAGAAAATGTGATGTGTAGAACAAGAAACTTACCATAAAGATCATCAACATTCACGATTTTTCCTTCTTCTCGAACGAACCAGATTCGGACCTCAGCCATTTCAAATTATGGTGCCAAAATCGTTGAAGACCAAAATCGTTGAGTGACTTGATGGTGATGAATCGGAGCAAGCACCGATTGAAGATTCGTCGTCGGGCTCGAGTGTCGTTTGAAGAAAATAATGAAGAAAGTCGTTGATCCAATGTCATTTAGGGAGATATAGGTGGGGAGGACGGGTGTGAAAGGACATAAATGCCCCTCACGTGAGGGGCACGTGGGGGCTGGTTAACGGAAATTTTGGACGGAGTTAGTGTCAGGGGCTTAATTGAGACAATTTACAACCCACAAGGAGAACATTGAGAAAATTGAAAAGATTGGACGAAAATTGTTATTTGCACCAAACCACAGGGACGTAAACCGTAATTTACTCTTTCTTTTAAGTTTCCCTTCTGTTTTAATGTTAATAACTATTTCATTCATTGGTTTTTTTCTTTCACATTACATCATAAAACAATATATGTTTTTCAGATATGGATATGGTATTTTATCTTAATCCTAAGGGGAGGCGATATCATGCCGTCCTCAAACCCAAACCGCTATGTGGTTCCCCGGCTCCCCCACGGCTACGATACCGCCTGAGGCGGCTTGATGGGGTGCGGTTCCATTTTTGGGACGTTACGGTTTGGAGAAACTGTCCCAAGCCAGCCAAATATTACTGTTGTTTTTTACTGTTACCTCCAACGGCTATATTATTTTTTTTTACCAATTACCATTATAAATACTACCCTATTTTAACATTTTTTTCACACATCTTCTTCTTTCACCTATCTTCTACAACTTTATCCATGGATAAATCAAAGAAAAAATCCCCCGCTCTCACCAAAAAATCCCCCGCTCCCACCAAAAAATATAAACCAAAGGTACGAAATACCGGTCAAACCTCCAATGCAAATCCTCCACCACAATCACAACCTGTCCCTTACGTAATCGGTTCTCAACCCCAATCACAACCGACTTTTTACACTAACCAACCACATCCTTCTCAACAATCGTATATTGATCTTCTATCCGGACGTTACGGGGTTCAAGGGGAGTTATATCCCCCACATTCTTCCCAAATGCATCAATTCCAAACGTCTAACGTCATGTACCAAAACACACAATTTCGAGAGCCAAGACGTGTAATCGAGTCCGAATCTGAAGAAGAAGTTGAAGAAGAAGTCGAAGAAGAGGTTGCGGTTGAAGAAGAGGAGATTGAGGTGATGGACGAAGACGTCCAAGTGATTACCAAAACAAAGAAGAAATGTAAATTTCCGACGCGAGCTAAAGGTAAAATTTGGACGTCGGAGGAAGAGCTTAATTTGACAAAAGCTTACATTCATTGGACCGAAGATGGAAAAAAAGCGGATCAACAAAGCCGCGATTCGTTTTGGGGTAAAGTTCTTACCCACTTTGACGGTTTGATGGGTGCACCTAGTGGGCGAACTAGAGACCAACTAAGCTCAAAGTGGAAGAAGTTGAATACGAAATTGTCGAACTTCAATGGTCTCTACATTCAAGCGGTAAAAACATTTTAGTTTACTTTTTATTAACTCAATATATATATATATATATATATATATATATATATATATATATATATAACTTGTTTATTTTATTTTGTAATAGACTAATAATTGGGCAAGTGGGAGTGCGGATGTGGACATTTTGATGAAAGCCCAAAACTTGTATAAAGAAATATACGAGAAAAACGGGTTTGCTCATTTGCCGTGTTGGGTCGAGGTAAAAGACCATCCAAAGTGGGCTCCGGTTCCGAATGTAGTTGGTGAAATACCGGAACCGGGTAAAAGGACCAAGACGTCCGAGTCGGGGGACTACACTACTTCAAATGATGCTGGGTCGACTCAATTGCCCGATCTAAATGAAGACTCAACCCCTACATACCCAAAAAATAAAGGGAAAAAGAAGTCGGGTGAGTCTTCGTCCACCGCAAAGAGTTCGGCATCGGAAAAGGCGTTGGAAATGATGTCGGATTTTCAAGCCAATTGGATCAAAGAAAGGGAGCTTAAGGCAAAGCTTCTGGATGAAACGCTTGGAAAGAAGCAAGCGATGTACGATGCGGTGAAAAGTACAATGGAGGCTCAACGTCAAGTGATCGAGTTCAAACAAGCACGTGAACGACAAGAAAAAAAAACACGTGATCTCGAGTACTTCATCAAACCGCACGATGATGTTGACCCTCAATTCCTACCACTTGTTCTTCAACAAAAACGAGAAATCGCAGAAGAATACGAATGAGAGTGCAACTTTTAAGTTGTTTTTTTTTAATTTCTAGTCGTGTTTTGAGATGTTTTTTTTTATATTTCAAGTAATGTATTGTTTTATTTCCTAATGTTAGTTGTTTGTTTTTTTATAAAGTTGGTTTATTAAAAGTTATTTAAATTAAAAAAAAACAAAAAAATCGGAATTGGAGGAAGCCACCCAAGCCACACTACTACCATACCTTGTGGTGTGGCTTCCAAGCCACACTAAAAACCCCCATTTGAGTTGTCAACATGTGAATGGTTGGTGGACACTACTCCACCAAGCCACACTACTACCATACCCCCTCCCCTAATAAAGCAATAAAATTTGTGCCACATGTCTCATTTATAAAGGGTCCACATCACCACCGCCACATGTCAAGCTCACATTGAATTACCAATTTAAAAATCATCAATTAAGATTAATTGCCAATTTTGTCAAAACTACAATTTTATTTTAAAATTTTGATAAAATTAATGTAGATTTGATTAATTTACTTAATAATTTTAGTCATTTTGTGGAAAGTAATCAACAACTTGTCATGACATAATAAATTTCTTAAATGTATTAAATTATTATTTAATATATTATATAAGAATTTTATATCAATCATAAATTTTAAAATTTCTTGATCATTATGTTTTTCTTTGTATTTATCTAATATTATAAATCTATATTCAACACGTGTAGTACACGGGTTACTAACCTAGTTGATATATATAAAAGGACATTTGTCTTCTTTATTTTTTTTTAAATTATACTTGATTCCCTAAGGGGTCAGGTACCACCCTCCGGTTTCAACGGGTATTGCGGCTCCCCCCCCCCCCCCCCTTCGGTTAGTTGGCATCGGGTAGTGTGGGAGTGTTCCAACGTGTATTTCAAGCCGAGGCTAACCGAGGCATATGACCGTTGAGCAACGGTCTTTTGACCGTTTTTTTTTTAATCAAACTTCACACATTATATATATATATATATATATATATATATATATATATATATATATATATCCCCACTTTAAACATTTTATACACGCCTCCTTATTTCTAATCCCCACTCATCTATATTCCATATTCTATATAAATTTTCTAAAATGAATCGTTCCAAGGTTTTAATCCCACCGGAGTTTCTGAAGTCATCTAGTAGTTTGAGTGGTTCATATCGGGAGGCGATGGGATTTCTTCAGCAATGTTATAACATCATTCAAGAAGAAGAACTTGAAGATACGGCTCGTTCACGAAGGATGAGTATTTTTCGTGACCATGTTGAAGCTCATTAATGGTTGATCTAATTATATTTCTCGGATAATCCTCGTTACCACAAGGGTATTTTTAAAGACAGATTTCGGATGTCCAAACGATTGTTTACTAGTATTGTAAACGATGTTGAACAAAGTTTCTCTAACACCCGACCGATGGCGGAAACTGTCACACCCTGTAATTTATGTGTCGGGCGTGAACGAGATGGAATCACAGTCAAGGTTACACGAAACGATCTCTGGATGGTTAAACAACTAGAGCCGTTTTAAAGAGTCGAAAACACTTCATTATCAGATTTTAGCAGCGGAAAATAATAATAATATGTTTCATTTGTTTTATAGTTTACAAAACAAGTATTAAAAGATTTAAAGACATGACACCGTTAGGTGTTATGTAGTGAAATCTCCAAAAGGCTAGTGTGACCATGACTCCAGATAGTATGATGGATCCTAATGATAATGCACAAAAGAGGTATTCCATACAAGCAAGCGGCCGATCAAGTACCTGAGAATTCATATACTAAAACGGTCAACATAAAGTTGGTGAGTTCACAGGTTTAAGTAAAAATAGAACTGTGATTGACAACAAAGTTTGATATCAGTTTTATCACCCATTTGATAATATGTTAAGATGCTGTAAATTATTATTACCACGAACCTTGAATTCCGAAACTAACTGATTACCCACTCATGGTATTCTGTCCAGGATTACCGAACAGTGATTATAACATTATGTACCCTATTGACTGAAAACGGGAGTCAGGATTGGAGCTACCAATCAGGACAGGGGCGTTAACCCAATAGATCTATTCACGTGTCATCGTTTACATTGAAATTAATCGGATTCAATTAAAAGTGGGGCTTTTGATCATAACATGAATCAACATAAATACGACAAAGTGGACGAATAGTTCATGTAATTAATAATGGTAACAGATTATCTAATTATCAGGCATGATATGAGTTATAAGAATTCTCCCCCAAAAGCATTTAAGACAGTTTAAAAGAGGGGCCGTGAAGACTCACAGAAATCAGGCAGTGTCTGAATGATGTAACAGCAGATAACAGGCAACCTAGCAGTCCTAAATCAGTATAAGACAGCTTAAGGTCTAGAGTTTGGATTGACAGTTAAGTCACTCCCAAATAATGGTCAAGTCTTGACGTCATGATGACCCGGGTGATTGTTGATAACAGACAGGCTTTTGAAATTATTTATTCTCAATAAATAACTTAATATCGATAACGTTCCGGAAAATAAAGTTATATATATTCTCAAAATATATAAAGATTTTCCTGTGTTATAAATGATTTAGGCCAATATTTATTTTAATAAATATTAGTTTGAAACATGGGCTCAATTTTGTTCACAAAAGCTGTTTGTAGTAAAAAGCCCGAAATACCCGGGTTTCCACCGGTATTTATCAATTTGCGTTATTTCCCAATATCATTAGAAAATAAAGTTATAATAATAAAATTATACTTATTTTTATCAATGAATTTCCAGAAAATATAGTTTTAGGATTTAAAACCCTAAAGTGTCGGTTTTGCCGGTACGCGCTCGGTTTTGACAGTTTTGTCCCTGCGACTAGTTTTAAGGCCCGATAAATTATCCAAGCACTTTGTAAATATAACCTAAGTCATGATAGGTCCTAATAAGTGTTCCAAATCAGTTCAAATAATATTTTGCATAACTTTACAAAAACGAGGTTTCCGGGTCCAAAGTCCAAAGTCCGTTTTAAAGCCGGTTTTGACCCAGTTTTAGCTCAAATCAAAAGGGATCTTTTTAGCCAAATTTTACCACTCATTAATAGGTCTAATTCTACTGTTAGAAAGTTTAAACATTCTGAAAATTTCGGAGTTGGCCCCGAGGGGTCGTTTTTAGGGTTTTTCGGCTTATGTTTTGCAATTTAGGGGTACTTAGGGTCATTTCCAAGCAAAGTGACTTTACAAAAGTTGTTCCAAAAGTGTCAAAATGAGTCCCTAAGGTTTCGGATCTGTCCAAAACGGATTATGAGTTTTTGATGAAAAATCTAGTGAAGTTATGTACTTTAAACATGGTTTAAGGGGTGTTTAGCATTTCTAAGGCCAGAATGTTTAGGCATTTTAACATCTAAAAACATAATCTAAGGCATAGAACATCATCAACTCGTGGGAAACAAGTTCTCATGTAAAACTAGTTAGTAAACTAATATCATTAACAAAGATTAACAAAGATTAACAAAGATTAACAAAGATTAAGTATTTTCTAGACTTTTATCAACCAAAGATCATCAAAATTATCAAGACTTGTCATGGAAGTGAATGGATCATGGAAATGAGTAAGGATACATGATCTATCAAGATGAACATGAAAGAAAATCCATAAAACTTACTTGATCTTGAAAGATTTTCAAGAAAAAGGGATGAAATGGTGAAGATGATGCTTGATGAAGACTTGGGACTCCTTCTCCTTGCTTGATCTTGGCCAAAAACTAGAGAGAGAGTAAAGAGAGAGAGAGAGAGAGATGGTCAAGAGAGTGATGGAGAGGGTGGTGAGAGGTTTCTTTTGATTAGGGTTTGTGGAATGAGGAAAATGGATGATAAAGTGTTTATATATGAGAGGGAAAAGAAAGAAATGAGGGGTGTTTGGTTGTGTGTTCGAAAACGGTCAAGGGAAGAGAGGGGATTACGGCTTGGGATTTAAGAGAGAGCAATAATGTTGTGGTTTGGGTGTTTGCTTGATAAAAGATCAAGTGTATGAGTGTGTGTGTGTGTGTTGTTGTTGTTGCGTGACCGAGAGAAAGAAAGGGAGAGGGGAGGGTACCGGTCGGTCAAAGGGGAAAGGTGAGGGATGGATGGTGTGGTGAGGGTGAGGTGATGGTTGAGTGTTTGGTGGTTGATTGAGAGAATGATGATGGTGGTGTAAGGGTGAGGGAGGTAAGGTAGTGTAAGAGAGAGAGATGGTGTGCATGGGGATGGTGGGGCCCGACATGTAAGGTGGCGACGGTGGTGAGCGTGGCCGGTGGTGACGGGCGGTGGTGCTCGGTGGTTGGTCGGGTCGAGTCTCATGCAAACATGCAAAGGTGACGGGTCGGTTTACTAGAAAACGAAACGGTTTGGTTTGGTTTTTAATCGCGCACGAATGCGATTAACGAGTGAAAACTTTCGGTGAGTTTTGGTTTCGAAAATTGGACACGAGTGATGATCTATAGTCAAGTCTAGATAAAAATATTTTATTTTTATTAAAATCGTTATACGATACGTTAAATAGTTATTTAACGAAAACAATTAAGTTTTTAGACAAAATGGTTAGTATTTTCTACGCGTTGGGTTTTCACGTAAATATTAGACGTCCGAGTTTACAAGTTGATATGTATATCAAATGTACTACAAGAGTGAAAGAAATAATAAATAAAATATAAATTTTATTTTATTTTTATTATTGAAGTTCCATCGGTAACAACTATTTTAATTTACCGTTTTATGGTGGTTTGGTTATCGTTTTACCGTAGGGTCACGTCAAGACTATCAAGAGGTTGGCATAATACGTTATCTAAGTTAACAAACCAAGATCATATGCACAATTAACATATAAGCATGTAATTAAACGAGATTTTAGACTTAGGAAACTTACGAGTTGTCACAAAAACATCGAGGAGTCACGAAAGGAGTATAGAGGCACAAGGATATAAAAGGGACACCATATTTATTAATAATCCAAAACTTAAATGTCACTTACAAGGCACATTCTTAAAAGACAACATAACCTAACTAGGTCCATAAGCTTCCTAGCTATAAATACGCTTGTTTCCCGTAACCTGAAAAACACGCAAAAAGGGTCAACTATCTACATAGTTAGTGAGTCATAGGTTTAAGAAAACAAGTATAGAAAACATTTGATAAGTTGTTTGCAAAGTCACCACAAGTATAAGTTTGTCTACACACAAATACACCACATAAGCAGTACGCCTGATTGATGTTTCGCAAACCAACAATCGGTAACAAAGTTTGTCCACGTGTTCAATCCCTCTCAAGGAACCTCTACATATCCAGAGCGGTTCCTCTCAGGAATCTCAGCATTGGGACGACGTTCAGTCCCTCGCGAGAACCTCAACATATCTTGTGAAGCTCTTCGCAAGGAATGCTCCGGAGCCTTAAGCATAAAGTTTCCCAAATAACATTCAATATCAAGCATGACAAAGTATATATTCACACGATATCACACATATACATGCAAGTAAATGTATACAACAGTATTTGACTTTGCATAGAAAATATGAATGTTTGAATGATTAAAGTTTCACAATGATTGATGCTGATAAACATGATAAATAATATCATTTACTTGAAAATGTAATAACGAAGATTGAAAATATTTATGTGTGTTTTCCACCCCAAAATGATTTGGAAAAATAAAAAGAAAAATGGGTTATGAACTCACCTTAGAATGCTTAAATCACTAGTTTGACGTTACGGGAATGATTCAAGTATGAGGATGACCTAAACAAATAACGAATTTGATTATCTATGGGTTACGAGGACGAATAAGGAGTTTCTAGGCATCTAGGGTTTTCGATGGCTTTGGTACAATTGGGGAAGATGGGTTTAATTTGGTTTAGAACTTTTTATGACTAAACATTGATTTTCGTTTATAAAATCCATGGAATCTAAAAATAAATATTTATGACGTGGAATAATTAATTGAGAAAGCGTAACCGAATAAGGTTTTCTTTGTTTATTAAAATAAATATTTCTAGCGAAGCCTTTTAATAATATAGGGGTTTTAGAAACATAACACGTTCTACTTAACGATGTCCATTATTTTGAGAAAAATGATCGTATAATGTTTAAACTTTTAAGGATTTAAATAAAACGAGTAATGATTAGTTATTATATGTAATAATAATAATAATATTTATTTTATGTTTGTTTTCTTTTAAACTAATTGTAGGAATTTATAGTATTTAGAGTAAATTACACAGAAGGTCCTTTATGTTTTATCAAAATTTTAGATTAGGTCCTTTAACTAAATAAGCTATACTTGACATCCTTTATGTTTTATATATGTTTCAAAGAAGGTCATTTATCACTAACAAGGTTAAAAAGTATCGTTAAGTTAAGGGAGGTTTCGTCATTTTATAATGATTTTAATAAAAACCTTAAAATCTAAATTACCCCTATTTATTTAAAATAATCAGATCGTTTAGTTCTTTCTCCTTCCTTCTTCTACATTAGGGCTCCAAGCACCAGTAACTGATCCATTATATCCAAGCCATGCACCCATAACCCATTAGGGCTTCGACATTAGGGCTTCATCAGACTACTTTTGTTTCGAATGATTTGGTTCAAGGGGAACCATCTTCCGAGGATGAAGAGAAACAAATGCAATCTTAATATGACGTGAAGAAACATAACTTTGACTAAGAACCCTCTGATACAATGGAAGATAACAACGATTCCCTAAATCAGCAGTTAAACATCGGAGCATTGACAAGTGGCCTTCGAAACAAATTTGGTCTTGGGTACCCACCTTACACAAAAAAATGCAACAATCGAGAAGTTAAGAAAATATAACAATCGAGAAGTTAAGAGAGGAAAGTTCCATAATAGGAAGTCAAGCATCTGTTCGGAGTTCTTTAGATTCAAGAATGAGCTGAATAAAAGAGAAAAAAATCAATGGCTTTTGAAATCGACCCTAATCGCTTCGGATTCGGTAACAGGAATGAAAGAGGAAAGAGATAGGTCAGAAAACAAGCTCGTCACCGGCAGGAGTAGTTCAACGGATGTAGTTGGAGTCGCGTCGCTGAAGAGCACCGGTTACCAATCGGAAGTCGGCTCCTTCTCCCTCTCGACCCCTTCTTCTATATTGATTTCTTATTTGGATTCGGATTCAAACGAGAAAGCGAGCACAAGATCTTTATTTTCACCTACAACTGCATTCTTCATAAGATCCAAACGATTTCTTCTTCTTCATCGAAAGTGGGTGTTCTTCATCAAAGGTGCAGCTGATTGTTTTAAGTAAATGGGGTAATTGCATTTAGAGGTTTTTATCAAAGAATATTGTAAAATGACGAAACTGCCCTTGACTTAAAGATACTTTTTAACCCCGTTAGTGATAAAGGACGTTCTATGAAACATGTATAAAACATAACGGATGTCTAGTGTAGCTTCTTTACTTAAAGGACCCAATCCGAAATTTAGGTAAAACATAAATGACCTTTTGTATAATTTACTCTAGTATATAGGACATGAGAAAAGGGTTATATAATTTAGGAATGTTTTATAAATTTATTTTTAGAATTTTATGGAAATTTACATATATTTTTAGGTGATTTAAATCATCAAATATGGAAATTAGATAAATAAAACGGAAAAAACTGGTGAGGCCGAGAATTGAACTCACGACCTTTGGTTTGTGATACGGGATAAAGACCAGTTGGGCTACAAGCAATGTTAAGTTTAAAGTTCACTACAAATAAATATATCTCATAAGAAGAGTTCATCTTCTTTCCCAATTATCCATCCGAAAAAACCCTAGATCTAATAGCTCAAAATCGGTCATCAATACGTGAATGAAAGACAAAATTAACATGGGGCTTTTGTTCCTTGAATAAAACCGAGCAAGATGGTGTAAAAACTTACCTCTAGTCGGCTGGAAAAATGAGAGAACGGGAGGTCGCCGGAATTCAGCGACGACGGTGGCGAAACTCGCGTACCAGGGACGATTTTTTCAATAGTTTTTCGACGTTACTAGATGCGCAAAGACGGGAGGAGGGTCGAGGAACAATTTATAGGGCCCTAAACACGACGAAATCGAGTTAATTCAGGTTTTAAATCTCCGAACGGTTATGACATTTTGGATGATTAACTCGCAGTTAAGGTCGGCTTTGAGTCGATATTGATGATTGCAATGATGATAAGAACGTTCTGGGTCATAAAAGTGAGTAAAAGCATGCGTTTCGGTCGATTTTGGATGTTCTCCGGCGAGAACTCGGTGTCGCCAGAGGGAGTCGCCGGAAAAAACGGGCTGCGATCCAAAAAGAGTTTTTTTTTATATTTTTTTTACCATACTTTATAAAAAATATATAGTTACTAGAATTCTAAAAAGAAATTTCTTTTAAAATTTAAACCATATATTTCTTTTCCTAAAACAACTCATTTTATAATATATACGTTTCAAAATTTTAATCCAACATAAAATTTAATGGAAGATTATCCTTTCATTTTCTAACACATTAAATAGAATAACTATGTTTGTATATTCAATTTAGAACTTAAAATTTAATAACACTTAGTCACTAATGTTTTTAGAGGAAATCAATTTATTTAGATATATAATAACACAATTTAAATGATAACCCAAAAGTTTTTTATTAATAAATCAAAAATTCATGATTGTTACGGTCTCCCCTACTTAGAAACATTTCGTCCCGAAATTTATGCAGTGGAAAACGTAGGGTAAAACAGTAAGTATGGAGAAAATTCAAAGTGTAAAAGTTAAGGAGTATATTAACGAGTTGATAGTGGCATAAAGGGTAAGATTCGTACAAGAAGTTGTTGTGAGTCAATAATCAAGAATGAGTGATAACCGAGGAGTGAACTGTTAGATTGAAAGGGTCTACTTACGCAACGTTGGAATTTCCTCAAAGATAGAATGCATTACTACAAAGCTTGTAGTATTAAATAGGCATAGGCGACTAGTTTGCAGCGGTCAGCAGACATCATAGAATATCATAACGATTGAATATTGTGTCACAAACGTATAAAGATTTATGGCATCAATTACAGAAAGTTTTGCACAATAATTACCATCGAATAATAGGTCAAAGTCAAAATAACACTAAGGCCCCGTTTGTTTTTTGTAAGAGGTTTATGTCTGAATCTGAATACCACATCTGGATGTTAAGAGGTGGTTTAAATATCTGAAATCTGAATCATTATAACTGTTTATTTTTTATAGAACATCTGAATATTTATAAAGATCTGTTTTATCATTTTAAGTATTAAACAAGACGCCCAATGCATCTTATTCAATTTCGATGGTTTAAAATTATCAACCTATATACAAATTAACAAAATCGACCTATTTATAAACAGAATTCAACCGTATACGCTTCACAGCATCGATATTATGTTATAATTCAAGCCTTCGTATAGATAATGCATCAAAAAATTGGCTAGATGTTAGAAACTTCACTCAATTGAAAGTTAAAATTCACATATAGTAAAAAACAATATAAGAAGTCTAAAAATAAACTTCTTGTACAAAAAACAAAAATCTATAAGCACTCAAGTAAAGAACAATGGCATTTCCGTTCATCCACATTTCACCATTCCCAAACAAACAAAAATCTATAAGAATCGATAATTTGTTCTAATTGATATTACACACACGCACGCATATAGAAACATACGCATATACTGATATACACAACACAAACAGATACACAGATCAGAGAACGAACATGGTCAACGGACGAGAAAAAGAGGGTATATCATCTCTTAATACATCTGACCGAGAAAAAGAGGGTATATCATCTCTTTTTGAATCAGATCTTAATCAGAGATTCTTTCTCTTAATAAAAAGAAAAAAACAAACACCCCTATGTCTTAAAAGCTCTGACCGAGTCAGAGAAAAGAGCTTAATCAGAGTTTTTGTTTTTTAAAACAAACAGGGCCTAAACTTCTCGTGACCCAAAGAACGTTACTTCTATTAACCTGACAGGAACACTTATATATAGGATGTACCATCGGCGTATCCACCATGCCCTTTTCAAGTAACATCCGTTTCGTCACTCTGAATCACGATAGGTTTAATGTTATGACACAAAATAGGATTTACCATGATTTTCATGTGTCGAAATTTATAATTACGTGTGCACCCGCAATTACTCATTTCGTCGCATGGTCCGCACAGTTCATCTTGTTGTGTATGGGTCACAAGGCATGAATAATTCACCATGGAAGAATCAAGTAACAATGTTCTATCAATGGATAATCGAACTAGCAATGTTCACACAAGGTTCTTGGATATTTATCACGTGAATGCCTACATTATTCTTGTATGCATGTCTAAAAGAACATCACGTGAATGCCTACATTATTTTTGTGATGATATACTTAACCTATATAAAGATGAATTTCTGCATGCACCTACTAGCCACAATATTGCTCTTTTGTATAATGCCCATTTAGAAAGGCATGGCCTTCCAGGCATGATCGATAACACGATTGTGCTCACTAGGAGTGGAGAAATTGTCCAACAAAATATAGAGCACAGTATCACCGGGGTGATCATGCAAAACCAACGATCATACTCGAGGCAAGTGCTTCATAAGATACATGGTTTTGGCATGGGTACTTTGATGTTGCCGGTTCCAACAATGACATCAATGTTCTTAACCAGTCACCCTTGTTTACGAACGAGTTGAACGGAGTTGCTCCAAGATGTCATTTTGTTGTTAATGGTCGACAATACAAATGTGACTATTACCTTGCTAATGGGATATACTCCACTTGGTCTACGTTTGTGAAGTCGTTTCGACATCCATTTGAAATCAAGGGGAAGAAAATGAAGAAGATACAAGAGGGGGTTAGAAAAGACGTCGAAAGAGCGTTTGGTATTTAAAGCAAAAGTGGGCGATAGTTGATCGAAAGGGGAGTCCAATGGATAAAAAGTTAATGGAGAATGTTATGTACATTGTAATGTTACTTCACAATATGGTGCTCAAAGAAGAGGGCAAAGCGATATCATCAGTACACATTCGCGATCATCCAATAGAGCCAGTTATCAATGATAATGTTTTATTGGAACTATAGGATATCAAGACACAATTTAAGCTTAAATTTGATATTACACAGCATATCCGATATATAATGATAAATCACTACACTTTTGTAATAGACTAAAATTTCTTTTGCCCTTTCTTTTTGTTATTCACATGTCATAATACTATTGATTTCTATAGTTTTTAATTATTTATTTGATTTATTAAATAAAATTATCAAAACATTGAAAGTTTTAGAAATTGATTTATCTAAATAATAAAAAAAAAAGTTTAAAAAAACAGGAAAAGAACAAAAAAAAAGGTTGGAAAAGAAAAAGAAACAAAATTATGAAAAATCATGAGGGAGAGTTGAACAAGGATGGAACCCTCGTATGTGTTGTTTAGATGAGGGTGTATCGAGGGTTGTAAATGAACCGAACCACATCAAATGAAGTCTTGTTTATGTTTCATTGTTTAGCATTGAACGTGTTTACAAACGGCTCAACACATATCGAACGAAAAATCTTGTTTGTGTTCGTTCATTCAGAAGTTAAACTTGTTCACGTATGGTTAACGAACGCAAACAAATATAAATTACTTCTAAAAATAAAAATCATCATTCTTAATTCCAAAAGCGGATAAATAATCACCTTAAATAAATATATCATTAAGCACGTGGATTATCTTATAATAGTTCACAAAGATCTAAGTTTTAAATGACTATGTTTTTATTAAGATACAAGCTTCAAATGGTTCAAGTTCACAGTCAAAATGTTAGGTAATAAACTAAATATATTAAAAATAATATAACACATCTAATGATGAAGATAAACAAACGAACATGAACAAATATAAACTTACAAATATAAACAAACACATTAGCGAATATTTACGAACACAAATGAACAAATACAACATTTGTTCATGTTCGATTATTTATTAAACGAAAAAAGTTTGTAGAATGTTTTGTTCATTTACAATCCTGCGCGTATATACATTTTACCGGTTTGCTCAACACCCATTTTGATTTACAATCATTTTATTGGATATGTAACGAAAAGAAAAGGTTAAAAAAAAATCATTGGCCACTTGTATCTTAAGCTTCACAACTTGTTAAAAGAGAACAATATTCTCTCTCACACATTGATGTTTAAGATTATATATAACAAGATGCCACGCATCTTGCAAACAAATGCTACTGATTTACTGAAGCTTCTACTTGATGCTTAACAACTTGTAAGTTAGACTTGTTTCTCTTTTGGTCTACGTGCCCAAATAATAGTATTCCTAAATCAGTAAATCCTGGCTCAATGTTTAGCAACTTTTTATGTGTTTTGTTTATAACTAAAAGTTATATATTATTTTAGAAAATTTAGGATTTTCTCATTTGAACACAAAATTTTTAATTTTGATTTTGTGATGGGACCAAACTTCCAACTTCCAACTTCTAAGATCATTTTCAAGTGTAGCCATCAAATCACTTTGAACGATCTTATATTGACGTTTGTTATCATTTTATTATTTGATTATGATATGACCAAAACAAATATATATAAAGTAGGCCATACGTCTCGTTTAGGAGTTTCAATTCCATACGAACACCTTTGTAGTCTGTAATTACATCAATCAAATCAATTAAAATTAAACATGCTGATCACTTATATAAACGTATAGCCTTTTATATACCGGCATATATCATCAAATGAATAGGAGAGTTTATTAGTAAAGAAAGAAGTGTTCATTTAATCAAACCTATGTAAATCGTTAAAAAATCACGTCTAACCTTTTTATTTAATAAAAGTATCTTCTTTTTAAATTGTACATTTTGATGATAAATTTTGCATTCCGCTCAATGAGTTGTGACTCTAATGGTGATGAAGACAACAAATCTTGATTCTTTTACAGTTTTACTGAGTAGATTTCAAAGCTGCTGAACTGAATGGTCCCATCCTCAATTTCAAATATGTTGGTCTAAAAAATGTCATCATCGGAGGAAAGTAGTGATTGAGGGATATTGGAAGGTGGAGATTTAGATTCGTAAAGGGGATGGTCGTCGGGCAAATGAACCGAACGAGAAATATGTCACCATAGAAGGAAGAGATTGAGATTTGATGAAGACAATGGAAGATAAATAAGCATTCTCCATCTCTTTCTCTCTCACGCGTCACTGGCTAAAATTGCATACGTCAAATAAAAGATACATTTCCTTCAAAGACCATTTGTTATTGTATTAATGTATTATTTAGCATGCACACGTGGCTTAAACTCCTTTAAACTCAACGAAACAGTACCATTTACTTACCGACACCAGTTTGCTAATTGTAATATAAATAATATAATACATCATCACAAACAATTTGCAAGATTTAACATGATTTTCCCAACAAATAAATTACCACACCTGTATTTTTACAGAATTTAAATCCACAATCTTTTAATTCTGAAACCTCCACTTTACCACCAAAAACCATCCTCGAAGACACCAATCACCACTCAAATGTTGATACATCCTCAAAAAGTTTTAATATATTAAATCTAAATAACTATTTAGGTTAAAATCCATTTTTTCTCAAATAACTTTTAAATGTTAAGTTAAAAAAAATTCGAAGTCTTCTTTACTTTTATTTTCCGAACACAACGGTATAAGTTTGAAAGAAAACAGACTAATTTTTAAAATTAGTGACGTATTTTTTTTGTATTTTATTATTTTTTGAATTGTATTTTTTTTCTTAATTTACTATGTGTTAGTATTAATGTTTTATTTTTTTAATGAAAATAGCTGTATGTTATTTCGGTTTAAAAAAAATCAAAAAGAAAAAAAAACCAAATAATAAAAAAAATGTATCACACTACATGGCTATACCACCATGTATGTGATAATGGTATGTGGTTCAGTCAGTGGTGATGTGACCACTACACCACACCACAATGCCTAACTGGCTAACTGATATACGAGTTTCTTTTCGATGGGTGCAAGACTATCCACGTGGCATTGTTTAATTGGAGCTGGATTGAGCTTTGACTAAGACTAAATCGATGGTAGGACTAACTCCAACCGACCCACCCGACCTTTTGTTGTGCATTGAATGTGGGTCTCAAGTGTGAACTCAAACAAGGGACTTTGGTCCATACATTACATACACGTTTCGGATATCATATCCTCCTTTATTGGATCTTGACCTACTTTTGTTTGTGTTTGGTAATTGCAAGGAATATATGGCCAAACAAATTCGGATTCTTTAGAGTTTTTATACATTAGATTCTTGATTTCATAAATAAACAGAACAAATTACAAAGAAGTGGCGGGTAAGCGGGCAACAAGCTGCGCCGCGGTTTTTCAAACCAATCTTATTTTAATCCGGTTCAATCTAACTTAATCAGTAGGTTTGAGATTAGTTTCTAACGATATATCCCTAAACATATTTGTTGGAACAAACCGGTTCATACTTTTAATTAGTTATATGTTTGTATCGGTGTTTCTAAACGACATATTTGTTGGAACACAGCGGTTCATAGGCGTTATATGTGTATATCGATACATAGATGATGATAATGAACGACTTGTAACTAATAATCTATGCAGTTTTATTGGGGCTAATTTGTTCTCTGCCAATTCTTTTCCATCAAACGTGTTTGTTTCAAAACGCCTATTGATTGCTAACAACCACGACTAATGGTCACTTTTAATATGTAGAGACAGTCCCCATTTTTCACACTATGCCAACGAAGGCTACAATTTTCTCGCATGGTCCTTTTTTTTTCTGAATAAATATATAGTCATCAAGTGGTATCAATTTTCTAGCGAGAGTAACTCCCTTAATTCAGTCAAATGTAATATTTGACAATTTAAGCATCACATTTTTTTCTTAGAAAAAATCCGCCACCCCCAACACCGGGCTCTCACCCAAGCCTTTCACTTCAAATCATTTATTTATTATTCTAATCCGTTTTATGTTTTTAAAGAGTTATTGTTAATTTCGTCCCTGAGGTTTGTAAGGTTTAGCCGTTTTTTGCAAAAAAGTTTTTTTTTTCTTCTCAGTTTTCCTCATGTTTCTAATTTCTCTCATTTTCGTCTTCGTCACCAGCTTTCGTTAAATATTTAACCGGAAACAGAGGTATTATTGTAAAACCATATTATCTATTTGTTTTTTTTTTTGAACGGGCTATATCCCTAAAAAATGTCATAAATCCATACCTCTCTTGTCTGAAAATGTCAGAAATCCAAATCCACGTGGACGTCCAGCGTCTCTTTCAAGCATTATCTACATCAAAATCATTCTTAGTACCATACAACCATAGAAGTATCACATAACCATCACACCAAGTTGAAAAAGTTTGAAACCATGACATGGTTTATATTACCGCAATAACATAAAATATTAACTTTTTAGTTCCACGAAAATATAATATTAAAAATAAATACTTCGCTCAGTTTATATTACAGTTATTACCTCTAAATCAATTTGGCCAATAAAGACCTAATTCACAACGTTTATAATAGATCAGGGGGTGCTCGATATCAATCACTTTATCAATTTCTTGAAATTCTGGTCGGTTTTAACTAATAGATTCCTAATCTTAAAGAAACTTGTCAGAGAACCATAAGCACCTGGGATGAATTAACCACAGAAGTTCAGCTGGACCTTACAGTTCCAAGTCTTGCTTTTGTTTTACTATTTTTTGTTAAATTTTATTAAAGAACTTTGTGCTCTTACTGACAACCACACAATCTTTGCTTTCCAGTCTAACCAACGCAAGATATCTGATATTATCTGACCATCCAAAAAAAAACATACAGCACTTGAGATGCTTGACCACAAACCTCAAAAAAAAAAAAAAAAAAAAAAAAAACAGTAGATAATATGGTTTATAATAATACCCATGTTTCCAATTAAATATTTAACGAAAGTTAGTGACAGGGACGCAAAAATTAAAAACGTGAGGGAAGCCGAGGAGAAAAAAAAATTGTATTGAAACGACTAAACCTTACAAACCTCATGGACGAAAATGACAATTAACTCTTTCTTAAAAATCAAAATTATAGATATTTGAGTTCACCCCTTTAGGATTTAGTTTTTTTCTGAATAAATATATAGTCATCAAATGGTATCAATTTCCTAACGAGAGTAACTCCCTTAGTTCAGTCAAGTGTAATATTTGACACTTTAAGCATCATATTTGTTTCTCACAAAAAAATCCCCCACCGCCAACACCGGCCCCCATCCAACCCTTTCACTTCAAATTATTTCTTTATTATTATAAATTCTATATCATTTTTATCTTTAGAAATCAAAATTTTAGATATGCGAGTTCACCCCTTTAGAATTTAGTTTTTTTTCTGAATAAATATATAGTCATCAAGTGCCAAGTGGTATCAATTTCCTAACGAGAGTAACTCCCTTAATTCAGTCTAGTGTAATATTTGACACTTTAAGCATCACAATTTTTCTCACAAAAAATCCCTCACCCCCAACACCGGCCCCCAAACAAACCTTTCACTTCAAATCATTTATTTATTATTCTAATCCTTTTTATCTTTTAAAAGTCAAAATTTTAGATATTTGAGTTCACCCCTTCCTTTATGATTTAGTTTTTTCTTTTTCTGAATAAATATATAGTCATCAAGTGGTATCAATTTCTTAACGTGAGTAACTCTCTTAATTCAGTCAAATGTAATATTTGATACTTTAAGCATCACATTTTTTCTCACAAAAAATCCCCCACCCCCAACATAGGGCCCCCACTCAGCTCTTTCACTTCAAATTATTTATTTATTATTCTAATCCTTATTGTATATATATACAATAGACAGTTGAGCTTATGGAACTGTGCCATTAAAAAAAATTGAAGAACGCTTCTGCTATAGATATCAGTTTCGTGGGAAGTTAGTCATATGCATGTCTGGTTCAGCCAGTAGATGGTGTTTATTCATTTTGAGTGGTACGGTTTCGACTCTCGGCCTCTACGAGCTGAGGGTAAAAAAAATTCTCCATTTAATATATAAAACTTTTACGGCGCCTAGAGTTTGCACGTGTTTCCCACCCCCCCCCCCCTTTCTAGGCTTCGTAGGCTTGAAGATTCATCATCTTTAGCTATCGCCAGTCATCACTTACGTCCCTTATCTGCGTCGAAAGCTCAATGTATTTTTCACTTTTCTTTCTTCACGTTCAACCAATTCATACCCCTCTCCCTCCATTGTTCCTGCCAATCGATCGAACAAAAGCTCCGTCCGATCCTCCCTTCACTGCCTCCCATGGAGTCTTCACCTACGCTGCTTTCTTCACCATCACACCGACCACCATCACCTTCAAGTCTTCAAACCCGTCGAACCCTAATTTTCAACCTTTCCGTTTCTATCTTCACCGTTGTTCCATGCACCATCTTCATTTACTTCTTCAGAAATCGCAGTCCCATTGGATCTATTACGGTAATTTGTTCATACCTATTTTTAATCATTGTATTTCTATTTGATTTGTAAATTATGCATGCTTCAGAACTCCAGTTAACATTAATTGAAGTTCAAATCAGTCACTAACGGAGAAGATAATACTTGCATCGCAGATGTTGCCCAACAGGTTTGTATGCATGGATTCTTCTACGAGTGTACTCGGTGTGTCGCTTTCCTTCTTTCGTGGTCATTTTGCTTCTTTTGTCTTCTACCCTAACGATTCTATCTGTTTCTTATCAATTGTTGTAGGTACTTATCAATTGTTGTAGGTACCTGCCCCTTTACACGTTGCCGATTGCAGGTAAGGTTTGGTTGTTTTTGGGTTGATCATTGTGTTCTTCGATGTTTTTAGAAGCCATCTTTGTGCTGCACGTTCAACGTTCATAGATTCCTTCCTTTTGTTTTAGTACAGGTTATAGGTTTGCATCGTTGCTGGCTTTTTTGGAACAGATCTGTTCTATAGGTATTTTTCTTGGATGCCTTTGTGTAGTTTTTTTTTTTACCTAAAGTTGGATTACGATAACGAGTTGTTTGTGTAGATATACATGTAATGCATTGTCTAAATTGTCATATTCAGGTTTTTTTTTTAAATTTGTTACATATTTATAACATGCTATTTAGGTTTTATTTTAGTGGGAGAGGTTCAAATGAGAAGTTTGTTTTGGGTAAGAAGGATAAGAAGAAATTTTAGCCATTGGATCTTGATCTAGTAAAAAAGGAATGAGGAGTATTTTAGTCTTAGCCACTTTTGTTGACTTTTTTTCTACTTCCCCTATTTTCTTTAAACATTCATAACTTTCACATACGATATTATTTTTTTATAAAAATTGCACCATAAAAACGAGCATTTTTTTTATCTTTAAAATGCATATAGTGTTGCTATATAAAAAATAAAATTTTTTTTACTCTTTCGAATTTTGACACAATGTTCAGGTCATTGTGTCATTGTGTCAAAATGTTCAGATCATTGTGTCATTGTGTCGTCGTGTCAAAAGTATATATAGTGTTGCTATATATAAAATTAAATACTCTTTCGGTTTTTAGCATCATATGAAACAATGATCTGAACATTTTAACTAATCATTGTGTCATTGTGTCATTGTGTCGTCGTGTCAAAAGTATATATAGTGTTGCTATATATAAAATTAAACACTCTTTCGGTTTTTGGCATCATATGAAACAATGATCTGAACATTTTAACACATCATTGTGTCATTGTGTCAAAATGTTCAGATCATTGTGTCATTGTGTCGTCGTGTCAAAAGTATATATAGTGTTGCTATATATAAAATTAAATACTCTTTCGGTTTTTAGCATCATATGAAATAATGATCTGAACATTTTGACACAATATGACACAATGATCTGAACAATTTTGACAGAATGATCTAATCATTTTGACACAATAACACAATAATCTGAACATTTTGATACGATCGAAAGAGTAATTTTTTTTAGTTTTATATATAACAACACTGTACGCGTTTTAAAGATAAAAAAACGCTCGTTTTTATGGTGTAATTTTTTTTAAAAAAATAATGTCGTATCTAAGAGTTATGAAGGTTTAAAAAATTGGGGGGAATTTGATAAAAAGTCAAAAATACCCTTTTATCTATTGTTTTCTTTAGTTTTCTCTTTAATTCTACCCATAAAATTTTTGAGCCATAGATCTTCATTTAATTGAAGATCCAATGGCCATGATTCCTTCTTATTCTTCTTATTCAAACTAAACTTCTCACAATAACCTCACCCAGTAATGAATTGTCCAGATTGCCATATTAAGGTTTTTATGAATCTGTTACATATGTTTTAGTAATGAATTGTCCAAAAGTTGGTTTTGGATTTTGATGTGAACTTTGAAATCACATAATTAATAGTTTGCCGTTTCAATTTTCAACAGATGGATTATAGTCTAAACTAAGTAGACCATGTTTGCTATGCATGGTTTTGGATTCATCTCCATTTTAATGTTTCCTATTTGTGCTCAGGTGATGATGATCTGGAACTCAAAGTGTTACACTTTAGTTCTGGTATTGAATGGGTATGAGTGTTACTTTTTTGTTTTCAACTAATGTTCAATTTTGTCTATTCCTTTAACTAATAATCAAAACTGAATGGGTCATGTTTGTATGCCGTTTTAAGAGTTTGTTTTATTATTTGACCTGATGTATAATAAAATTGACTGCTCCTTGAAAAACTGAAATTTGAAATCCTTTCAAATAGAATGTGACTGAAATACTTGGTTGTAAATCATGTTTATATTTGTTTTAAAGTTTGTTTGTTTCCTTTTGGTTCAAAATTGGCCGTTTTAAGAGTTTGTTTTATTCATTTTACCAGTTGTATATTTTTTCTGCGACAAAAACCAACGATAAAGGAGAGATTTACATCATCGATGGCGAAAACAGCAAGGCGCAGAGGGAAGTCTTTCGGCCGTAGGCAAACATATGCCTACGAAAACATTATGTACACTCAAAAGAAATAACCGATGCGCCTAAATGATTCACATCTGTTCCTGGACAGTCATAGGGACCCGAAGACAAAAAAGAGCTTTCAATCAGTGGACCAGAAAACAACAAGAACAAAAGGATACCAGAAACATAAGAAGGTATCTGCTCAACACAAGGGCTAATTTTTTTTTCTGTTCAGATGGTAAAAGCTGACCCGTTAGTGGTCATAAATCCACTTGAAAGATAGCATACATCCTTCTGCCTAATATGGTAAACTAATCCAACACAGATTAATGGTATTGTTATTCTATAATTTTACAAACAACATAGTCAGAGTGGATTCTTATTTGGCTTTTCTGCACAGGCTTCATGCCATTGAAACTGCTGCAGTTAATACATGTTAAGCACTATTCTTATTTGGGTTTTCTTACCAGGGGAGGCTGAACCCGTTACCCTTACCGATGCGAAGCCAATAGCCATGGATAAAAGGGTGAGGCTGAGGACAACAATCAAGAAAGAGCAGATGTTAGCGTTGCGGAAGCGTATTGGGAAGCCCTTTTTGGAAAACTATGGTTAGCCTTATATTAGTAACCGTTTGGTAGGAAATGGTAATCCCAATACGCTTAGTAGTAGATTAGTGATAGGTAAACACTGCTGGTGCCTTTTAACCGTGGTCATATGACCTGCTTTTGATGTCGATACGCACACACTCTATTTTGGTGTCTCTAGGCAAGCAATTTCTTTTGATGTGGCGATAGCCACGTGTTTTATTTTGTTGTCGTGCTTCTATGGCACAAACATTAGTCAATCAGTTAGGCAATGCAAGCAAATCTTTTATCATATGGTGCCACTTATTATTGTATAGTCATAGCTTTGGTTTTGGGTGTGATGTTTGTAGAATAAGTTATTAAATCTTAAATGCCTTTTAACTTCAAGCACTAAACCACACAAAAAAAAATGTCTTACATTATCTCAGACTGATAAGCAATACGTTATCTTGCAAACCTACCTCTTACACAAAGACCTCACACATAAAACCTAATGTACCGCAACAACGCGCGGTCAATCTCTAGTTATTCTTAAAAATTAAAATTTTAGATATTCGAGTTCACCCCTTTAGGATTTAGTTTTTTTTCTTATGAATAAATATATAGTCATCAAGTGGCATCAATTTCCTAGCCATTGTAACTCCCTTAATTCAGTCAAATGAAATATTTGACACTTTAAGAATCACATTTTTTTCTCACAAAAAATCCCCCGCCCCAACACCGGGCACCTGCCCAACCCTTTCCCAAATCATTTATTTATTATTCCTATTCCTATCCTTTTTATTTTTAAAAATCAAAATATTAGATATTCGAGTTCACCCCTTTAGGATTTAGTAATGTATCCTAAAATAGGAAATGATTATAGAATAATGGAGAGAGAACTAAAATGAAAGTTGCATGAGATCATTCAAATTGAAGAAGCTTAACATGAACCTTGTGCTTATAGGAATAGTCACATTCATTTGTTTAACATGAACTTTGGCTTGAAATCAAACCTAATGCAAAGATAGAACACAAGAAAACAAATTCTCTTATTATCTAACAAAAAATACCAAAACATGAAGATCCATATACTTGCAAAGGCATATGCACTAACCATAGAAGTTGGTACTCAAGAAACCATCCTCGAAATCAAGCGTAAAATCGAACATTGCCTTGGTGTCCCTATATCGTCGCAAACTCTTAGCGTATGTGATTGGGAACTACTCGACGGGCTTGACCTTGACGACTATCCAATCGTCACCGAAGGTACAAAGATTGATCTCACAATCACTCGTATCCCATCTTTCGAACCACGCAAACAAATCCAAATCACAGTTAAATTTTCGTCCCGAAAACATAGCATTGAGGTAGACAGAACCGAAACCGTAGGAAGTCTAAAAGAAAAGATCCATATTATGGATGGCACACCCATAAAACAAATGATGCTTTTCTTCACAGGAGTGGAGATGGATGACGATTTTCGCAAGCTGAGTGACTTTGGTGTGGGTGAGTTTTCGGAGATCGTTGTGTTTCTGAAGACTATGAGCCGGTTAGTGGCTGAGCCGCCTTCACGTAAGCTTAGTTTCGTGGTGCAAACGAGTTCCGCGTTACTAGACTCGTCTAGTCTCCCGGTAGAGATGAAGGATTCAAGCACGGTGAGTGAAGTAAGGGAGTTACTTTTGGGGAGGAAATTGATACCACTTGATGATTATATATTTATTCACAAACAAAGGATAATGAGAGAAAATTGTAGCCTTCGTTGGCATGGTGTGGAAAATGGGGATTGTCTCTATATATTCAAGGGGACCGTTAGTCGTGGTTGTTAGCAATCAAAAGGCGTTCGATAAGAAGGATTTTTGAGTTGGCATTAAAATTGTCAGATAACTAGTGACGGTTGAAATCCTGTAACAGGAAGACTTGAAAAACATAGTTAGAAAAATATGTATGATTAGTCGCAGCTTCTTAATTCAATTGATTAATCAATGACGTACTTGAGATTCAATTGATTGATGGCTTTATGATCAGATTGATATGCAACGAAGTTTGAAAAATATTTGAGGAGAACAAGATTAAACCCCAATATTCAATAAGAGTGTTGTCAATAAAATATTACCTTACACCAGATGTGTACAAAATGTTTTTGTTTTTTATTCCAAAATCAAATCGGTTTGTTCTGGTTTTTATGGGGAAAATAACCGGTTTGGGTTGGGTTATACCGGGTTGAAATCGGCTTAGGGGTATAGTGTTAGAAACTATTCTCAAACTTAAGGGTCAAGTCAGGTTGAACCAAATCGAAATAAAGGTGGTTTAAAAAAACCGAACCAAGACGAGTTTGAAACTGGTTTTTTATATCTGTGCCTTGAAAGCTTGTACATGCAACATTTTCCCTTATTTCTTTCGGCAGGCTGATTTGACTTTTTTCCATGAGTCTGAGTAGCGGGACATGGGGTGTGTTTTTTTCCCTTAAATTTAACGAGATGATTTAATTATTATAGATAAAACAACCCTTTACACCAACATTTATAAATCATCCCGAAGCAATTACACTATATAACGTTAGTTGGAAATACGCGTGAAATCGATGATCAATCACATGGTAGGAACATGAGGTTTAACAAATCAAGAACTTAAGGATTACCTATAAAAACAAAGCAACTTGCATAGCCCAAATAAAAATAAAAATAAAAACTACATTAAATACCACATCGTTAATAAGTTATGATGTAGTGGCCATAAAATAAAAATAAATCATTATTCAAGGACGAAAACCGTAAACTATAAAATATATAAAATAGAGCACCTTTAACAAGTTTGCGCTACACGTAACGTAGGCATTCATTCAGCTTCCCTGATCTTCTGACACGTGTCCCGATATAATTTTCACCGGCCACGATCACTGAACTTCTCTTCCACGTCACCAACTTCCCGCCGTTTCAACGGCTACGATTCTTTACAAGAGTGCATCCATAATGTCAATTTACGATATTACCCTTGACCCCCATCTCATTATCTTCTAGACGCCCAGGACTCTTTAGTCAACTGACGGTCGACAGTATTTGCACACGAGTCGAAAATCACTAATATTTATTTTAAGTATAAAATAATCAGAAATAATAAATATTAATAAATAAATAATAATGAATAATGAATAAAAAATAAAAAAATAAAAATTCTTGTTCGAGATCGAGGAGATCCGGAATTAAAAATCAATAATTTTCTAGAGAGAGAAAGCTAGAGAGAGAAAGGAGAAGATTTGAGGGAAATTACCGAAATGGAAAAGGTGAAGAAAGAAGAATATTTGGGTCAGATTTTTCATTCACCACCACATTGATGGATCATTTATGGATTTCGTTAGGGTTTGAGATTCTCTCTGATTTTCAACCAAATTCATCTCCCAACAAACACCACTTGATCATCATCATCATCAACGACGACGAATTTTGACTGTTTCTCCCCCGGTTCTTCGCGAAATCTGTCGTAATCACTAATCATCGTCGTTTTCAACCCAATTCCGTCTGTTTTACTCGTAATTTCTGCGTTTTGATCGAAAACGGAGGTTTCACGATCAAACGGATACACGGAGAGCAACAGAGAGACACTCTGCGAGCAATTTTGTTAATTATATAAACTGTAATTTGAATCTGATTTGTATTTTGTAAAAAATACATATATTTATATATATATATTGGTATGCCGGATAATCGGCGTGTTCAGAGGAATGGTGGCGTCGTCGCTGATTCTTCTTCGAATCCGTCTGTTCATAACATTGAAGGTACAGTTATTCATAACCGTTTCCGTTTGAGTTTTGATTTGCGTTTTTCTGTTAGTGATTTGTTGATGCTTAATTTTGAAGCAACCGTTATGATTTGAATAATGCGATCAACTTCATTTATTCTATTTACATAATTATATATATCTCTGATTTCACTCTGATCATACAGTTTGATTGATTTGCTGTAGTTTTCCCTAATTTTTCTCTGTTTCTTTGCCCTGTGTTAGTTTTTCCGTACAGTAATTTTGAGCATTGTTTAAATTTTGGCGAATTATTACTGTTTGTTAGTTGAATTTTGACTAAAGCTTTTGAATTTTAGAAACTGTGAGGCGATTGAGGATTCAGACGGATGGGGACGGAGACGGGACTGATGCGGCTAGTTATCCGGATAGACCGAGTGAACCCGATTGTATATATTATATAAGGACTGGCATGTGTGGTTATGGAAATAATTGTAGGTTTAACCATCCAACCCATATTGGGCAGGTAAATAGAAGAGCCCTCTTCTAAATTTAGTTTGTTTTTCTTGAAAATCAATAGTTATATTCTAATTATTTGTGACAAAAGTTTGATTAATTGAGTCACAAAAAGATCATTGGTGCACTATGGTTGCCTGTTTTTTGTTAAACAATTTGTGGGGGTCTTTTAGCCTAACTCAAAGTAATGAAAGATTCATGTTCTTCGTGTGCATGATGTTTGTAATTATCGTTTTATAGGCCAATCAACTTGGAGGTGAGCTTCCAGAAAGAGTTGGAGAGCCAGACTGTGTGGTAAGCTTCTTCATATTTGCAATATCTTATATGGACTGCATTGAAAATTTTAACTAGCTGCTGGCAATACGCATTAAGATCGAATCAAACAAGAAGGGTGCTTTTGAATATCTTTTCGTAGTGATTATTATGACTTCAAAGAATCTTAGTAAGATAAGTATTGCAACAAGTGACATGCTAGGGATGGTTATGTAATTTTACGTTGACCCTAAAAACCATTTGGATTGCAGCACACCCAAATACCTTTTTAGTAAAGATTAGACACATTAGTTTTATTTGGTATTATTTCTTTTGTATTGTTTGATTTGTTTCTATGTCTATGTATGCTAAAACCAATTCACCGTTGCCTCTAGATGTAACCCTGTTAGGAAAACCACAAATTATTGTGTAATTATTTGGTTTTTACTGGTAATTAATAATTTACAACAGTAAGACGTAATTTGTATGTTGTTGAATGTGATGAAATTTTTAATGCTACGTTTTTGTCTTCGTGTGCTGACTTGAGCTTTGAGTTATCTAATGAGTTCTTTGTTTGAAACAATAATAAGATAACAGAAAGAGAAAGAAATTGAAAACTCGAGTCTTTTGGTTCCAGGCTTATTGTCACTTTTCCTTTTACATAACGTAACATGATTTAATTTAGTCGAATCAATTATTATCCTTTGGAATTTATAACCATGTTTTGCTGTTGAGAAACTAGCAAACAGTAAACAAACACACAAACACTGATTGTTAGTTTTTCATTCACGTTTCCTATTCTGTTTTCTCTCTTTAACTTCAGAGAAAATTTGTTTCCTTTGTTCTGTGTGCTTAATTTGTTTGGATTTCGATTTTTCCAAGAAACGTATATAACATGGTGATCTAGGGGGTGTTTGGATGTGTGATTTCATAGTGAAGTTACAACTGCAAGAACTAGAATTGGATAATGATGATCTTAAAGTTGAGATTTATCCTCAAAACTGAATTTTTCTTGCAAGCTTCTCTGATTCTTTTTGATTTTGAAAGAAAAAGAAATAATCAGAAAATCATAATCAGTTTTGCCAAAGTGATGCAAATTTATCACTTTTGCAGCACACTCAAATACCTGCTTAACTCCTAGCATACTCACCAAGGGAGATTGCTAAGAGTTAAGACACGTCTTTTGTTGGATGGCAATAAAAATGAACTTTTTAATCACTTTCAGTATTATCTAAAGACGGGCACTTGCAAATTTGGATCAACCTGTAAATACAATCATCCTCATGATAGGCGTGGTGCTGGACCAATTGTGTTGAACATGGTTGGGCTACCTATGAGACAGGTATTCGTCTTAAACCATTGATTTCAAATAATATTTTAATATTGCTAATTAATTAGGTTATACTAGGAAGAGAAGGCATGCCCTCATTACATACGAACTGGATCGTGTAAATTTGGAGTTTCATGCAAATTCCATCATCCACAGCCATCAGTGGATGGAGGAGGTGTACCATATACATCGACCCTTGTACCTTCGTCTGGTATTTCTGCATGGTCAATACCTAGACCAACATATGTCTCTGATCCTCAAACTTACTTACCAGTTCTTCTTCCTCCTTCTCAAGGCATTGGGCCCACACAAGGTTGGAGCACTTACATGGTAAGTATATTGAATATAAAACTCTTTATTTACCCATAAGCACAAACAGTCGTTTACAGTCGCCCTCTGGATTTCCTAATAAGGAGGTTCTTGGATGTGTGATTTAAAAGTGATTATGTGAACTGCATAATCAGAATCAGATAATAGTTGTAAAACACGGGTTCTAGAAAATAGTGTACAGATGCGCTTATGAGTATGATGTTTGAAGCTAAAATGACCAAAAATGTCTTTTTTTTTTAAAAAGTTGAGTTGTTCTGATATGGAAATAAAAGTATCTCAAATTGGGTATGTAAGTGATTATATTTCCTATATATACATAGTTGAGTGGTTATCTGTTAGGCTAATGGTTTGTTGTTCACTTGTTTTTTTTAGTTCAGTGTCATATTTCAGCTGTAACAAAAACATGTAGCTTTTTCAAAATCTTTGCTTTTTAAAATCTGAAAATGTTCTTATTTGGTCATACTTCAAAGTGCTTTATTTTGGCAATAACAAATCATGGAGCGGTCAATAGTTATTCTAGATTTCGGGTACCAAGTTTTGAAATTCATGCTGGTTAAGTTTTTTTTTCTTTTTTTCTTTTTACATTTTAATGAACGGATTATATGGTGTGGTGGCGCTTTTTTCTCAGGGAAGACCGAGTCCAGTAACATCGGCTAGCTTCTTTGGTGGATCGGGCTCTATTGACCAGAACTATACCTTAACATCCGCTTCTAATCTGCCTGAGCGTCCTGGTGAACCTGAATGCCGCTATTTTATGAACACCGGAGACTGCAAATATGGATCAGAGTGTAAGTACCATCATCCAAAAGAGAGGACTGCTCAAATGGCTGCTAGTTCTCTGGGCCCATTCGGCCTCCCTGTGAGACCTGTAAGTTATTTGAAATAGAAGTCGAAGGGAGAGTTTAACTGAGAACCAAAAAACTGAGAACAAAAGAACTGATCCTAACCCTTGGATCAGAAAAGGTTAACTTTTTTGCACATGTGAATACATTCACAAGTGAATATGCTTAATCTCAACCCTTGTTTTTTTTTCTTTATCTAAAGTTCTTTTGCTCTTAAGTTTTTCGCGGTTCACAAACGAACTTGCCCCCACTAAAAAGGGAACAAGGCAAATGGGTTAGTTATGTCAAATGTGTTAAAAGTCGTCCAAACTCCAAAGTCTACGTTTTTATGCGTATGTCCTAAATTGTGTTTTATTCAAAGAGTTGGATTATTAATGTTACAGTATGCTTTTTGTAATTAAAACATTAATTATCGGTATAAATGGTTAAAAAAATGGACAAAAAAGTGTTAGTGGTCCTAGAAATGACCTTTTTTGGTTTGTGCCCGTTTGACCCGCCCATCTTACCACCTCTAGTGGTTATGTGCCTGAGTGTTAACACACTATGTTGCTGAAAATGCTGCAGGGACACGAGGTGTGTTCATATTATAGTCATTATGGAATCTGCAAGTTCGGGCCAACATGTAAATATGATCACCCTCTGGTGGGATATTCATACAACTACGGCATGAGGCTTCCCGGCATGCCGATTATTGATCCATCCATGTTTCCGTATGGTGGGACCTACACACACCATTCTTCTGTTTTGTCCCCTTCAAAATCATCAAAAAATGCAGGTGGTCCTAAATCTCCAGGAGAAGATTCCCATTCGCGTTCTCGTTCCCCTTCACCTCAACATGAAAATGAAAATGAACATGAACATGAAAATGGTACTTCTCCTTCACATTTAGAATCAAGCTGATTTAGTGGCATTTTTTGAGAGATGAATTTGAGGAGGGATTTTGTTTTTGGTCCTGAATAAAATGAAGGTGTGGAAAAATGTTTGAACTTTACTGTTGTCAACTGTTGTTATGTGTTATTTTTTTTGTGAATGATTTTTTTTTCTAATTTTATGACTGGTGATGTCGATTGTTGTTCATCATTTTACTTGAGAAGATGAATACACATGCTTGATGGTTGTTTTAAGACATTTTGGATGAATTATGTTATGCTTGGGGAATTTGTTTGTACAAACATCATGTAGCTGTTCTTTATCTGGATTATTTTTTTGATAAATTAAACAAAATTACAGTAATTAATTCTTGATAACTAAATTTAAGATAGTCTTCCTCTCCTCTACAGAGATTATTGGTGAGATTTTACATGTATTTCCTTTCTGGAGATTATTGATGAGATTTTATTTTTTATGTTTTGGTGAGATTTTATTTTGTATGTTTATATTCCGCTTATGAATGACTTTATAAAACTTGAAAGTGTAACTTTTCAAATCATGTAATTTTTTAAGAAGCTTCTTTATGGTTCTAACTTTTATATTTTTTAACGGTAAACATACACTTTAAAATCAACCTGTTATATACCATCTGGATGAGATAAACTATACGTTTCAACTTTTTCATTATTCAATAGATAAACATTGTATTATAAGATTGACTAATCAATTTGGTCAAAGCATACCCATCCAAAATTGGTCAAATATTGACTAATCAAATTGGTCAAACGTACTTGAAATGGTCTGTTTTGGTTGTAAATAGTAAATACTTATTATTAGTCTGATTTTTTCTAGAAACATTACCTAGTTATCACACAGTATCACTATCACTAGGATTACTGTCTAAAAACAATCCAATGTTAATTATTATTTTCTATAAACAATAAATACTATCAAAAGTCTATTTTGCATAATATCCCCTATCAAACAGATCTCTTGCATGCATTATAATGAATGAATAGGTAGAATAGCCAAAGATATATATTTGTTGCTTGTAAGGAACATTGTTTCTAGTCTTTCCAAACCACAATTTAGGTCAAACAGATTTTGAGTGTTTGAGCACAATCCCATCATTAGAATTAAAACTATGCATTGTGAAATACTTGCATCATAAACTGACTTTAAGGGTCATTTAACAAGAAACTTAGAGACTTCGATTTCAGCGAAAGCAACATCTCTATCTTTTATGACAAATGAATGACTTGTCTCCGTTATAATCTCTCCAGACTCAGGCTCTGCCAATAGCTTTGTTATGAGTGAGATTATAAAGTGATAACCACCCTATAAGCAAACGTTATCTAGAGGAATTAGTTAAGAAATGAACAATTTGTAGCTTTGCGTACGTGTTGTGTTTTGGTTTTTTCGTTTGTTAGGAAGAAAGCAACACTTTATCTTAGTGTTTCATTTCATACATTCATTTAAACAAGTTATTTGCCAAAAATGAAATGTTGGTTGAGTATAACAAGCTGACAAGTTTTGGCTGATTTTAGTTGAAACCATAAGTTAAACACTTAGCGACGGCTTTCATTTCTTGTAAATCGAAACCAAACCAAATCCTAAGAGAATGAAAAAATATATATATTTGATCAATAAAGATGAGAAAATAATAGTTATAAAAGCTAATTCCAGATAAAGCAGCTTTATGCAAATTTTATGAAGCTTAATACAAATAATAAAATTTATCAAGGTAAACAATTAAACAAAGAATGTTATACCTTTTTTCCAACCACCTTCGTCTGGTAACCAATCTATCTTCGAATCCCCCAAGCAACCCTCGTTAAGCCCAAATATATGCATAATTTTTCTTTTGCAAAAAAAATTAGAGTAAATTACATAAAAGGTCCTTTATGTTTAACATAAATTTCGAATTACGCTAGACATCCTTTATGTTTTATACATGTTTCAGAAAAGGTCATTTGTCACTAACAGAGTTAAAATAATCCGTTAAATCAGGGGTATTTTTATCATTTCGCTACCCCTCTAAATATTATACCCAGTTACCCACCACCTCCATTTTTCTTTATCTGTGCCATCCTTTGCCTCACCGATCACCCCTCGCCGCACCACCATTGGCGTAGCTTTTAAGGGACCGGAGGGGGCGACCGCCACCCGGGTTTTTTTCGTCCGGAGGTATCTATTCTTACGATTTTATATAAAAAAAATTATATGTATTGCGTATCGCCCCTCATATGTATTCAGTATCGCCCCCTCGGTAGAATTTTTGAGCCCGCCCCCTTGAGTTTTTATTTCAAGCTTTCAAGCTTCGTCATTACGCACCATAAAGAATCGTCACAGGAATCGAGGGGGGTTATCACCGGAAACCACCACCATTGCCACCACACCACAAAGAATCATCACCGTCGGCATCTCCAGCAGTCGCTTTCTTTATCTTACTCCGATCCGTTTCTTCTCATCCTTCACCGATGACAACCCACACCGGGACCTCAGATCTCTTTGACCTCAGATCCACCTCAATTTCTCATATCTTTTGTGAAAGTGAGAGTTGAAATTTTGTTTAAAATATGAGATTAGTTACGATTTTGACTTGCTTGATTTCTATATAGGGTTCCAAAATTTTACATACATTTGGGTTCACAACTGAGTCCGTGTGCTACAATTTGAAATTCTGAATTATTAGATGAATGAGATGGTTGGGAACTAAAACTAAATTATTCGTTTTGAAGAAGATAGTGATGTTTCAAATTGTTTTGCTGTAGAAGACAAAGAAGACCATGGTGTAGAAATCAAGAGTCAGTGATGGAGAGTTGAAGAAAATCGATTAGAACTCTCGTCGTTTCCGCCGTTGGCTTCGTTTTACAAAAATAGCAGTCGGGGTTTTTTAGATTCTCCTTTTTAGGTTGGAGATTATTTGCAGGGGATGGGGAATTAGAAAACAACCCCCCATCCCCTGCAAATAATCTCCAACCTAAAAAGGAGAATCTAAAAAACCCTGACTGCTATTTTGTAAAACGAAGCCAGCGGCGGAAACGACGAGAGTTCTAATCGATTTTCTTCAACTCTCCATCACTAGCCTATAAGCTAGCTTATGTTAGAGCAAGATTCTGTGTGTGGTCATTACTGTGCGAATATATTAGAATTCTGTGTGGTTTATGGAATGTAATGATGTCAACTAACCAACCAGCAAACTAATGGGTTGGTGGGACCAGCGAACCAAATGGTTAGTTAGCTAAATGGTTCGCTGGGCATCACCTATAAATAGGTTTGGTTGGTTGGTGATGTGTTACAGTATATACATATAAATTATACACATTGTCCCCAGTTTAAACGAGTTATCATGTTATATTTTTAGAAACTGATTCTTAATTTGTTTATATTTATTTTGAGTAAATTACGGCTTTCGTCCCTGTGGTTTGCACG
Source organism: Deinandra increscens subsp. villosa (assembly GCA_039602395.1). Taxonomy (NCBI): domain Eukaryota; kingdom Viridiplantae; phylum Streptophyta; class Magnoliopsida; order Asterales; family Asteraceae; genus Deinandra; species Deinandra increscens. Next base: position 55,128,129 of record JBCNJP010000008.1, read on the forward strand.
TTTTACGCCTATGGTCCTTAGACTTCATTTTTTACGGCTTTGGTCCCCAAACTTTATCGACTCGTTACGGCTTTGGTCCCTGGCGCTAACTCCAGTTAAAAAATTCTGTTAACTTTTTTAAAATGACGATTATACCCTTTAACAAAAAAAATTACACTTTTGTCCCGTCTTCTTCTTCCCCAATCTCTCTGGAACAACCACCCGCCACAACTCCATCACAACCACCGGCCACCCTCCATCTCCGGCGAAACTCCAGCACCACTCCTCTCCCGTTCTCCATTACCTTTACCATATTTCCGTCACGTCACCGCCGTCTCCACTACAACCCCAGCGCCAACACCACCACATCAACTACCACCCACCGCCGGCCCATCTAAATTGGTAATATGAACGGGAATGTCATCAGATAATTTGTTGTGTGAGAGATCTAGGGTTCGGAGACGGTGAAGAGACGACATCGAAGGCGGAACGGCGCCGGAGAAGGAGTTGTGGTCCAGAAATAGGGTTTTGAGGTTCACGAGTCCGGCGAGGTCAGGGATGGGGCCGGTGAGAGAGTTGTTTTGCAGGCTCAAAACTCTTAACTGGTGGAGGCGAGATAATGTGTCGGCGGCAAAAACTCCGGCGAGGCTTAGGTTCTCCGGTGGCAGGGTGAGATTTGGATCATTCGATGTTGATTTCGGCAAAAACTCCGACGACGGATTCCCGTCAAGATCACTTCCTCGTCACAGAAGCACCGAGCGGCGGTTTTAGGGTCGTCGCTGATTTCGGCCGTGAAACCCCGGTTACTCGCCGACCTCGAGCCGTAACTCCGGCGATTTTAGCTCCATTCGGTAGGTCGTTTTTAATCTTGTGTATTATTGAAGCTATCATCTTGATTTCTTTCCTCCAAATTCCAATTTTGGTTACATGATGATGATAATTAGGTGTGTTCTTGGACCGAAATGAAGTTCGGATGATTGTTGTGCGGTGGTGCGATGAAGACCAAACCTAATATGGGTGTTGATTTGTTGTCGGATTTACAAGTAGGAAGAGTCGCCGGAGTTGGTGACCGGATTTGCAGGGGGTGGTGGGAAGCGTGCAAGGTTTTGGGGATGATGATTGATGATAAAGTGGGCCCCACCTTTTTATTCTTTATAATATATGTATTTTAATTTATATTTGTTTTTTTAAGAGGGGTATTGTGGTCTTTTCACACACACTTAACAGATTTTTTTAACGTCTGTTAGCCCCAGGGACCACCGGTGTAACAGACCCCTAAACCTTGGGGACTATAGACGTAAAAATTGAAGCCTAGGGACTATAGCCGTAAAACGTGCAAACCACAGGGACTATAGCCGTAATTTACTCATTTATTTTTATAGGTTTTAAAAGAAGGCGAGCTAAAACGTTTCCCACGAGAGGAAAATTCTCCTACTCAAAGGTTCACTAGAGGGAAAATCCCCTTGTCCCTACTCAAATCTACACCAGAGGAAAATTCCCCTGCTCAAGCCCTACTCATTTAATACCCCAAGTGGGGTTATTATTTGTTGGTGTACCATCTTATTTTCCAGCCGTATGTTTGAGGATATGGGAGTTATTAGCCACATATTTTCTTGAGGGGGGAAGGAGATATTATTTGGATTTCTTGAGGAGTATAAAAAGAAAAGAAAGATGTATTATTGGAGACGACGGCTATAGATTTGGGGGAAGAAAAAAAAAACCCTAACACTCTATCTCCTAAAACTCAAGTTTAATCTCATCTCAACTTCATAAACAAAAAGTGAAGATCGTCATCTCAGAAGGAGATTCAAGTGTTTCTTAACCCATCTACACTTTGATTTCTGTTCGATTCATTATCGTTAGACATGTTTCTCTTTGATTTTGTAAGTTGTCTTTTGGGTGTTTTTGTAGCTAGTATGAGCTAAACTCTTGATTCACTTAGATGAGATGAATCCTGGCTAAACTTTGATGATCTACATATATTTTTTTGGTGAAAATTATGTTGAGGACCTTAACAATATTATGAATGTTCTTCAATGGTTATGTGTGTTTGTTTGACTTGATTTTATGCTTAATCTCGTGGATATCTTGACCATATCATGTTGGAAAACCGTATGTGTCAAGGTATTTATTCATGAAAATATATACAAGTATGTATGTTCATGTCATTTGACTAGGAATGGTGGATGGAGATTTGAGCATTTAGGATTATTAAGAAATGTGCATCCTTGTGTGTATGTTTGGAAAGGCCTTTACACTCATTGTGAATCCCTTGTATCATTGTGTATGTGTGACTATGGTTTACTAGCGTTAACTCGTATTTCATGTATTCGTGGTAAAATATTTACAAGTTGAATAGCTTCATGATATTGTTTTCATTACGTGATTCGAGGTGGTTAATATGTGTTCATCGTATTAGCTTTCCAAAGGATTATGGGATTAAATAACCTTGACATGAGTTTAGTCCATCTTTATAATCAACATAATTATATCATTGGTACTTTATTGCATGACTTTAGGTGCTTATTGTGTGTTTATCGTTCTAGCTTTCCGATTAGGGTTCCGATTAAATAACCCATCTCCACCGCCCTCGCTTTCCCCACCCTCTCCACCACTCTGGCATCACCGCTGACCAGCTCCCCGCCCTCGCTTTCCCCACCCTCTCCGCCACTGTTGACCAGTTCGTTGCCCTCGCCTCCTCACTGTCTTTATGTCCATTGGATCCCTAATCGGACTCATTCTCCCAGTTGCGTAATCGGAACCCTAATCGGAACCAGGTTGCTGGGGGTCGGAGGACGGAGAAGAAGGAGGTTCGTCGGTGGGTGCTCGAACGGAAAGGGAGGAAATGAGGTCGGGGGTGTCGCCACAGCTACCGCTGCAGTCGTCGAAGCCGGTGAATATTCAGAGGAGAAACAGACGAGGGGAGGGGAGTGACGTCTCTCTCTCTTCTCTTTCTTTTTCTCTTGTTTATTTTGATTTGAATTAGTTTTTTTATAAACTTTTTATGCCCACGTAAACTGTCCAACAGACATTTTTTTGTCGCAGGTTTGGGTTTAGTAGAAACGGGTTCGGGTCAGCTTCGGGTCGAACCCGTTTAGCTAAACGGGTCATGTTTGGGTTGAAACCCGTTGGGTTGACGGGTTGACCCGTTTAACTTAGTTATTTAATATTTTATACTTTTATATGTGTTTTATGTTATAAATTAAGATGGTATTATAATTATTATCAAAATTTAAAATTTAAAAAAAGAATTCACATAAGTTTTATGATTAAAATATAATTATTTTAAGTATAATTTTTATTTTTGGTATAAAATTATAATTTTAGGGTATTAATATGTTTTATAAAAATAAGAAATATAAAAAATCGGGTCAAACAGGTTGTGTTCGGGTCGAGCCGCTAATATTCGTGTCGTGGTCAGGTTAACGTGTCTCACATGCTCGGGTGAAATGGTCTTTTACTATTGCAAGTAAAGACAATGGTGGTGTCGGGATGGGAAGTCTTCTTTCCATGAATCTGGCCCTCATTTATAAGTGGCGCTGGAGATTTGTTTCTTCTAGTGATGCTCTCTGGGTTCGCATGATTAAGGCTACACATGGACACAATATGGATAATCGACGTGGAGGTAATTTTTCTAGTACTTGGCATCGCATTCTCAAGTCGTGTGATTCATGTCATTTGCGAAATCTATTACCTGCTAGCGTGATTCGAAAAACTGTGGGTATTGGTAATGATACAAAATTTTGGAAAGACGTTTGGTTAGAGGAAAGTCCTCTCCAATTTGGTTTTCCTCGGTTATTCGCGTTATTTCTCAACAAGGATGGTCTCATCAGTAACTATCGAGACAGGGCTTCTTGGTCTTGGTTTTGGCGTAGAAATATTCGGGGGGGGGGGGGGGGGAGTTGAATCGGAACAATTCATGGCTTTGTCTAATCTGATTTCTAGCATCTCTTTGGGTAACGACAATGATAAATGGAGTTGGTCCTTAGACGGCGAGTTGGATTTCTTGGTTAAGTCGGTCCGGAAACATATCGATCGTGAGTATCTTTCTTTAGGTGATTATCCTACCCGTTGGGTAAAGTTTGTCTCAAAAAAGATGAACATTGTTGTTTGGAGAAACACGACCTCTTAAACACCCACCCAATATCCAAAATATGAAAAACAAAGCAAGAGTGCAAGACCCTTTTCGTATTTCAAAAGATTACTCCGAAATTACGATACTAACCCTAAACCAGAAAAACAAAAAATAGAAATAATTCAAAAACCTATGAAACTTCTGTGGCATTTCCGTCCATCCACATTTCACATTCCCCAGTCATACCACATAATAAATAATAAAATAATTTCAAGACTTATTTTCTCCATTACCATTTACGGAGATTCAGGATGAACAAATTCTAGAGAGAGAAACAACAAGACGATAAGGTCGTAGAGAGAGAAAGTCACCGGGATCGGAAAATCAAGAAATCTTGAAAACAAAAAAAAACCCCGGAAATAAATACGGCCATGCGACGACCCTGCAAACCGAAGGCCGCCGCCGGAGAACCGACCGGACCCACGCCGGAGGAGAACCACGAGCCACGGTACCGCGGCGTCCGGAAACGGCCGTGGGGCCGGTTCGCCGCCGAGATCCGCGACCCGTGGAAAAAGGCCAGGGTCTGGTTAGGTACGTTTGACTCCGCCGAGGACGCGGCACGTGCCTACGACGCCGCCGCACGTGCCCTACGTGGCTCCAAAGCCAAAACCAATTTTCCCATTTTACCCTCACACGAAACCCACGATCGCCTTGATAATGATCGTAAAATTTTTACAAAACCCGATTTTCCGATTTTACCCTTGCCGGCGACGAGTAGTATGAGCAGTACCGTCGAGTCAACGAGCGGTCCACGACCGCCGTCAAATCCGGTCAAAACGAGATTAAAACCGCCGCCGGTTGACAACGATTGCCGGAGTAATTGCGACTCCTCGTCTTCCGTCGTGGATGATTGTTACGATCTGACGTCATCAAGTGTCAGGAAACCGTTGCCGTTCGATCTCAACCTCCCTCCTCAGCCGTCCGATGATGATCTTTACGTCACCGCACTTTGCTTATAAATGAAGATGGGGGATTTGTGGTAATTTTGTTACGAATTGTGATTTGTTTGGATTGTTATAATCGATGATGATGATATTGTAGATTAGTGTACTTGGAGTTCAGATGGTGGTAATTTTACAGAGAATCATGAAGTTGTAATTCATAGAAAAGAATCCCCAGTTTGGATGATCTTGATCTTGAGTTTTCTTTTTTCATCTCCTGATCTGATTATCTTTTGATTTTTATGTATAAATTAAGATTCGATTATTGATTTTAATACTTATATTTCTTGTTGTATTGGATCATTCATTTCAATTTGGATCTCTATTTCTTGTCTATTCGTGCTCTTTAGCCTTCCACAAGAGGGGCAAAGCTTGGGTCGAAATGGGGATGGGACTGGATTAAAGGCGGATATGACCGGACTAAATATATAAAAAAAATTCAGACCGAATAACTATAAATTTACACTACGAAGCGAAAAACAGACCGGGCCGGGGCTCGGTTTGGCCCCTTAAAAGCTTCCCCCTTGCTCCACAACTTGTGTAAGATAGCCGTTTTGAGGTTATGGGTTGAATTGTTGAAGACTCGAATCTGTCCGAAAAATCCTTTCTGTGCAAAAGTGTAAGGTAAGATTGCGTAAAACGGAAGCGTAAGTTTGCATAAAAGTACAGGGTAAGGTCGCGTAAAAAGAAGCGTAATATTGCATAAAACGAGAGCAAAGTCAAACATTCAAGCGTAACCCGCAGAAAACAATTACCTTTGAATAACATTCAAGCGTAACCCGCGGAAAACAATTACCTTTAGATCTTAGGTAAAGTGGAAGTTAAGCAAAAGTGCTTATAACAAAATGATAGGTTTTTCAAAATAAAACATTTTTTTATTCTATGTTTTGTTCATCTGCAAAGCTGAGCATCGTACTTTTTGCAAACAGTTCTAGTCACTAGTAACATCAGTTTTTTATCATTCATTTTCACATACAGTTTTTATAATCAACACAGCTGAAAACAATCGGTTAACCACTTGGTCACCAAAAACACTTCTCCTTGTTATTTTTGCTATTAGTTAGTTGTTTATGAAGAGGAAAAATAGGTTCTTTTAACATCTTGTACCTCAAATTCTTATATTTATAAGAGAAGAACATTAATTGATGTGATGGCAATAACATTTCAAAAATATATAGTGTAGACATGATTTGGTGTTGCAAAGACAAGAAGAAGAATTAAGGTGGGACATAATTTGGTGGTGCAAAGAAGAAGTAAGGTTGGGTTGGGTTGGTTAGGTTAGGTTTTCCCTCTTTATTTGGTATTTTTTTAATAACAGAGTATATTTGTTTTATATAAACTTAATAATTTTTAACATCCTTTCGCGTAATATAATAATATTTTGAGTGTCACAGTAATCAGTAATCGAAAAGTAAAAACTAAAACTTAAAGTCAATCAAATCATAACACGACTTTACCACATGATCATTCGAGTGACCGTTTTTAAAAATATTAGAAGTTAAACTAGCGTATCTAAGGCTCAAACCACAAGTTAAACCATTAAAGTGATTGAAGTAACCGATTTTAAACGGTTCGATTTATACGGTTCGGTCAGTTTTTTTATTGTTTGTACCGCATCCCGCAACGTAGAGGTTTGGTTTAGGGACCTAATTTGATGGGAATTAAGGCAGATTGGTGGGTGCGTTTACATTTAGTGTGGTTTAGCAATTATTATTCACTATCTTGTCTCTTTTAATAATGTCGGGTTATTTATTTATTTTTATTTTTTAATTGTAAATGATAAAAACAACTTTTGGTACTTTCGCATGCATTTACTTTGTCAAAATGTCGGATTGAAATTACGTTTATCAAACACAAAACTTGTTACAATAGACATGTAGGTGTTTGCAGGGATAAAGTGGTTACGTCACTTTCAAAACACATCTAGATCCAAACTAGTTATTTTATAGATCGGTTTTAGTTTATTTATTATTATTTTTTATGTATTGTTTTCTTTACAGATTATTAGACTATCGGTATTAACCACTTAAAACTTGTTCTAGTGGTAGCTCGTAAAGAGGCGAAGACTTAAGGCTGAAATGTCAAAATTTCAATCCTGAGTTCAACAGGTTTTATCATTTGTTTCCTTGCGTAGGTGGTTTTTTTTCTGGAATTGGCTCAATAACTGTTGCTGGCTCTCCCATAAGGAGTTTCATTTGCCTAGTGGGCTCCCTGCGTGGTCAGAACTTTGTTGGTTAGTCGTTTAAAAAAGTTTATACTACCTGTAATACTCCCGTAAGAGGAGTGGGTGCGGGGCATAATATTTGATTTGAACTTTTTTCTAAAAAAAGAATTTATCAATCAAAACACTACACTTCGCTGTCTCTTTCTTAATTAAATATCGCAATCACACTCACTAACCACTATACATAATTAATGTTAATGTCGTCTTTGAGATTTCGGGGTAGTAAAACACTAACCCTAAACACCTAAAACAATTACAATATGTAACTACATCATTTCTCTCAATCAAATGGACCCAACTTTGATCTATGTTTCACCCCAATAAAGCTTAAACTTTTGATGTTCCTTAATGATAGCTCAAGCGGATGCCCTATATGTAGAGCTGATAAAACAAGTCTAAATGTCTTACACAAATCAGTCATGAGACGACACGATTAACACGGTACTAAACATGAACACGATATGATTAATCGTGTCATTCTTTTTTCAAACAAGAACACAAACATGTTTATAAAGGCGTTACATGACATTATCTATTTAGACATGATTAATATCTTGAGAATGGAACCAAGAGGAAATCAAAGAATAAAAATGGAGAGAATTGTCGTATTTGGAGAATTTGAGGTATCAAAGTCGGTAGGGTGGTGAAAACAAAAAAGTTAAGATGGAACTCTCAAAATTAGATTAGAATTTTGAATGTTATTATGTATTTATTTATCTTGAAAATTACTAAAAAAAATATACATGTTTAATTGTGTCAAACAAGTTAGACAGCGTGAAACTTGTTTAGACACGATTTTAACCGTGTCATAAACGTGTTGACCTATTTATGAAATGAAATATTTTTAACTTAAACTGAAATAAATTTAACTTTGTGTCATATCGTATCGTGTTAATAGACCTGTGTCGGAAATTAACAGCCCTATCTATATGAGTTAGAAATAGGGTAATGGATGGTTGTATAATGGAGAAAATGTAATCATCACTTAATATCCTCCACAATACAGGATAATGGATGGTTGTATGCTGTAGGAAATGTAATCGTTACGAGTTAAAAATAAATAGCAAAAGACAGTACGGATAATAGCTTGCATCAACTTTTTAAACTTAGTTTGCAAGCCGATAAGCCGCGCTGAGTGCATCTGTTTTTAGACGTGCAACAATCGAGACATTGGTAACTTGAGATGAACTCGCAAGAAAGATTGTGTCCTCACCAAAAGACTATGATGTTCAAACCTATAAGAGTAAAGGGAATGGGAGGCGAAGGGACAAGGGAGAATGGAACTTAAATGGGGGCAGGACAAACGTTAAAGGCGTGCATGAAGGGGGATGGGAGACGGTTCAAGGCAAGAAGAGGAGAACGGATGAGGTAGACACTTTCTTTCTTTCGGATCTGGAGAGCGGGGTGACGTCGAACTAGCTTTGGAAGACTGTTAAGTAGGCCGACAGGGTGGTGGATGCCTTCATTCCATGAAAATGAACATTTAACAATAAGTTTCATGCGAAGCCGGTGATGTGGTTGTCGTGGTCTACTAAAAAATAAAATCTTAACTCGCCTAACTAAAAAGGGTAAGTAATGGTTGAATCCAGAGGAGTATGTGAAAACTTCATGAATTTACTAAATTAATTTTGACTTAAAATATAATGATCGGATTTTTTATTTGACTAAAGCCAACAAACTTAAATTGAAGGTTTTGAAAACAATTAATGAGAAGATGATCTTGTCCAGGTTCAAGTTTATGTAATGATGCCATTAATTGTGATCGTGTATAGGTTAAGCAAGTGATAATCATGTGTTCTAACTTGACTGGTTGGAACACGCATAACTAACAATTTATTCAAAGTTAAAAGTAATGAAGTTAAATTATTTAACTTTGAAATATCAACTTGGATTAGTCAAAACTTGAGCGGTTAATAATCCAACCCCATAATGCTAAGTTAACTAAGAAAACAACAGAAAAACAATGCAAACCAGAGGCGTACCCATGTATGTGTAATGTGTCATGGGGTAGCCCGACATCCATGAATTTTTTTTGTATTAGCATATATACGATTAGATCTCGACCAATCCCCAAGAAATTTGGTCGATCACCGACCCCATGAAATTTTAATACCAACCTCGAACTCTTAAAAATAATTTCCAAGTTTTATGAAATTAAATTTTTTATAGATTTAAACATATTATAAACTAATTTATAAAAGAAAACTAATTTATAATAAAAACTAATTTAATATCGAATACACATAATCCTGCAAAATTTTATATATGGATTATTCATTTAGAGTTTAAGGTAGTGTTTGATTATTCTTAGAATCTTCTGTAGTCTAACTTGTGTGAATTGTGATTTGGGTATAATTTTGAAAGTTAAATTGAACCTGTAGAGAGCAACTTAGGTATGTTATATTGTATTTTTATTTTTTAATGACGATTGACATATTTTAATACTTTTGTTATGTGTTTGAAATTTTATTTGGTTTTTTATCATGTGACCCGATCCGAACTGACCTGAAGGGTATATATATATATTTTTATATATAACAATACATAGTCAGACACTAAAAATTAACGACCCCCATAAAAAAATCATTGGTTCGCCACTCTACAAACCCTACACCCGCACAGGTGATTTAGCCAATAATCATAATAGATAAAACGGATAATATCACTACCGAATTATTCCTCATAATTAATCAACTAGAATACTAAAAATTATTCGAGATCAAAATATTAAAAAAGAACAGCTAACTCCTTGCTTCCCATGAAATTCAATCCACAACAGACAAGGAATTCTGGCTCCAAAAATGAATGTTGCCTCCTCGGAAAACATGCCCTAAGGGGACTCCCTTTGCTGTTATCAGACTTTGGCGTCCTATGCGTGAACAGTGAACCCTCTCCGATTCTAAAATGTCGAACCCTAAATTCCCAATTTAGTTGTTGTCATACAACGTGAGACTGACTCATTTGATAGAGACATTTGTTTCTTAATTGGAGGTCAATGGTTTAAATATTGATATGAGGAGTTTATTTGTAATATTTAAGATAGTTTAGAAATAGTGTAATTTGTATAAAAAAAATGTTGGAGAATTTTGTGCTCCCTTAGTCCAAGCCTCGGCCCAATCAAAAGTAATTAATGATGTTAATCGTTGCCACTAGCCCACATGTAATCATTCAACCCAACTTAACTTTCTTTTTACTTCTCAATTATAATTTTAAGCGAAATAAAAGCCTACACATGTTTCTATATTTTATACTAAGTTACTAACCCGCGTATTACACGGGTTGAATTTAGGTTCATAATATTAATTAAATATAAAAAACGATTAAGAAATTTGAAAATTATAAATGAAATAATTTATTATAAAATATTAATTGATAATTTAATACATTAATGATGACAAATTCTTGATTTGTTTCCTTAAAAATACTCAAACTATTGAGTAATTTATCAAATCTACATTATGTTTGCCATTTTTTTAAATAAAATTTTATTTTAGATAAAAACGGTAATTAGTTAATTGGTAATTTACTAAATTGATAATTGAATCTGGTTTTGACATGTGACAGTGCTGATGTGGACATCTTAAAAAAAAGAAATGTGGAAACCATTTTATTGCTTTATTAGGATTAAGATTTTGTTTATTTTTCTTTTCTTTTATTTTAGAAAATTAGAATTTAATAATTCACAAAAATAATTAGAGCTTTATTTGTTAATCATTATAGCTCATGTTTAACTTTTTAATACTGGTATTTTAAACTCATTTACATCGTAACCCATTAATTATAAAAACTGATTAAATCAATATAATTTGTACTTATTGTAACACCCCAAAAGTTAAGGTAATAAATGTATATGTGTTTATATATTTATAGGTGTGTGTTTATGTTATAAACATGTTAAAATGTTAAGTAATGTGTAATTGAAGTTATAACGATAAACTATGAGTTTATCGGGTTAAAATAGTAATAAAATACGTGTTTGCATGTTATATAAATGTTATATATGAGTTATATTAGTGATACATGTATACACATGATGATATAGGTGAATACGTAGTTGCGAAGATATTTGATAGAAAGAAATATAGGCGAAATCGGACTAACAGTTAGATAAATAATTAAGTTTATCTTATCGTTTTGCGCGTCCCGAGGCTTAGATGATTATAAGAAAAAAATATTAGGATATTTAGGAACCTTAGATGCATGTTTTATATAAGTTCGAGGGTTAAAGATGGCATTTGGGAAAGTTCTAGGCTTGTTTGAAAAGCAAAAGAGGAGCTCATGACAAGTGTTATTTTTTGGTTGATTTGGTGTCATATTCACTTGCCATGTGTCATGTTCACCACCCTTAGGTGTCAAAATTGATGCTTGGTCATCATGCCATGTGTAAGCATCAGGTTAGGAGTGTTTGGCTATAAATAGGCCATAAATCCATCCATTTGTCCTTGCTAATTCACCTAAAATCAACCTAAAACCTCTAAGAAACCTCAAGAACACCAAGAACACTCTAGCTTGCATTTTTGAAGATTCAAAGGAAGTTAGGAGCCTATCTTCTGGAACAGATCAACTTAAGGTATGTTTAACATAATCCTTCAATTAGTTTCATGATTCATAACACTTAGATATGTCTTTTAAGAATAATACAAGATTAAGGTTCTTGAACATGTTTTGTTGAGATTGGGAGTTCTAGTGGGAATCATGGGTTGAAATTTGGTATGAAGCCTTAGAATAACATGTTTTAAGAAATCCTTAAGTTAATTTCATGTTTAAAGAAGGGTTGGTATGGTTTCACCATGTTGGTTTATCAAGAACAAGTAAACCAAGAACAAGAACATAAACATTGGTGTTTTGATCATAGTAATTCCGCCTCCTGGTCGTGATAACGCCTATACGGTCGGTCATGATCATCACCAAACTAAAACACAAATATGGGTGATATCTCATAGTAATCCCGCCTTCTGGTCGTGATAACGCCTATACGGTCGTTCATGAGAATCACTCATCAAGGGCATAAAGGCTTGGGCAATGGTAATAATATTCAACAAAAGAACATAATTATATATATGTACTAAGTATATATAAGTTAAAACATGGGTTTTGATAAAGTATTGAATGTACTGAGTTACTCGGATATCTAGAAGTTGGTGCGGACTGGAAGGGTGGCGCCTGTACACCGGGGTTTCTGGCATAGTGGCGTTGTCGCATAAATTCCAAATGGGACATGGCATACGCTTCACTGGGCGATCCCGGAGTGAGCGTTTACTTATAGGGATGCACCTCTTCATAAGTATCACTAAAATAATACTTTTTTCCCATAAGAGGCAAAACGGTTATCTAGACCAATGGATGTTAAACCAACAAGGGATTGGGTTTAGGATAAAGGGGTTAGCCTTAATGACCGCTTGTGACCTCTAGGATGTCTTGCTAGGGACATCACGTTAAAGCAAGTTAGTTTCACGAAGGAATAAGGCAAGAAACTACTTCGCAACCTAAGGTGAGTTCTATGAGCCCTCTTTTAAATTCTTTAAATGCTTTAAACCGTTTTGGGCTGATATACATAACATTTTGTGAAAATACTCTCAATTGTTATAATTGCTTGTTATATGTATTGATTGTATGGTGATGATTAGAGGAAAGATAGATTGCCATTTCGATGTTTCTAATAGAATAGATTAAGGATGGTAATTGAGAAAAGATTGGTGAGTAAGGGGCTTCTGAAACAAGAAGTTAAATAGTGTTATCCCAATGATGTCAAAACCAAGCATCAAAGCTAAGCGGCGTCAAAGCCAGAAAGCGCCAAAACTAAGCGGCGTCAAAGCCATAAAGCGTTAAAGCTATATAGTGTCAAAACTAAAGGGACCGTTGCTACACGATGTGTTCGTAAGGCAAATAGAAACACTATTTCCCTAAGATAGCACTTAACATTAGGATACGTTCTTAATGTGAGACAAGGATGACAAAGCAACAGAAGGTTAGTCTATTCACGAGATTAGGGTATGTGAATATATGTGTTATATGCTTTGTGTTTGATTGTCTAATTGCAGAAATGTGTTTGACATACCTAAGTGCCTTCGAAAGGTAAAGTTTTCCAAAAACGTAGAACTCACCAGCGTAAGCTGACTTGTTAAGTTATGTATGTCAATGAGGCTGGACCATTGGATCGAAAAGGGACGACCGAGATGTGAGCAGGAACTAGGGGGCGTACACTATCAAGACAATGTCAAGCTATCAAGAGAAGACATTGTCGAAGACTGGCATGGAGATATTTTTCTCTTTTGTATTTGTCTCTCTTACTATGTAATGCTTGGCATATGAATAAAAGTTTTTATTTCCGATGCTTTAGTTATCTCTGTTGTACCTTGTGTTCATGAGTAAATCCGATGCGTGACCGCTCCTAGGGCCAAGTCTGGGAGTGGGCGTCACACTTATATAAATGTATTTAGTAAAGAATTAGTATGAAATAAAATGAGTATAAAATGCACCGATCAACATCAAGTAAAGACAGAGCATCAGAAACCTTTAGGGTACATGTTTGAGAAGTTCTCTACGTGCTTACAAGTAAACACAGAGCATCAGAAACCTTTACGGTACCTCGAACAGTTAGAGATGTTGGTATGGAAGTGGGAGTTAATGACAACAAACTTTATCACGAAGCTCCTAATGTGTGTGTAATGGTATATAAAATTATGTCTTACAGAGTCAGGTTCTTAATTTATAAAATGGTAATCCATCTAGGGATTATATCAACACACTAAGTCAATTATACTTATTGTGCGTAGCACAGTACCAGTAAATACCGAGTATCGATCCTTGGATACGTTTTCTTCAGTACAGTCGATTAATAATCAAGCCGGTTTTGGGTCTTGATTTGGAAAATGGTTTTTAAGTTAGAAATTATTGAACTAAAACAATTTAACAGAGATTAAATTCAATGATTGGAAATGATCACTTAGGCATCACAGATTTCATTTGTGTATCGGTTATGCTAATGAGTCATCACTATGGTGAATCACGGTTCCTAAGACAAGGTTACCTAATTCCTAAGAGAAGTGTAACACCCGCAATAACTTCTACAACATTTATGACGTTTACTAACGTCTGAATTTAGGTCCCAGTTTTTTTTTTCATTTTTCAAAAGTCAAAATACGAGTTCTAAACAGAATCGTTCATTATAATGATACATTATAAACTATTTAATCATTTAATATAAACACATCATATAGTTTACTATTGTAAGTACTCAAACAATCCGTCTTGTTAAATCTAGGTGTCAAGCCCTTTTGTCTCTTCTGCATAAAAAGCACGGCCCGTGTTGGTTCGTTTTGTCTTTTTCTTCGGATTTTGCTCGTTTTTCGTTCCTCTCGTGTTTTTGGGCCTGGTAACACTGAAAACTACAAATGAAACAATATTATACTGTTTTATAAATGATTGTCCAGAAAGTTACCCATTTGCGGGGATATTTGATATAAAATATGTATAATTTGATGCATATCTGGCACCTCCCCTAATAAATACACAATTTTTATTATTTAAATAAACAAATAAACCAACATGATATCATTAAATAAAAACAAAATACATAATTTGATTAAAAATACAATCTAAAAAAATAAAAGGTCTCCTTCTTCCAAATATCTAACTTACTAAACAACCTCATCATGATCTTAGTCTCCTTCTCCCAACAAGTTCATATGCCTTGTGCATATAACGTGAAACCTTGTAAGAACCGAGAGTAATCTCAACCATTTCGCTTTAACTCATCCAATGGACGGTTTGGTGAAATGGGATCATCGTGAAACCCCATGTCCTCGTCATACATTAATTCTTTTATATGTCTCCCATCATATAATTTTTTACGCGATCCTAGTAAACGTCACCTTTGGAACCATTGAGATCAATCGTTCCCGTATCCTGCTTAGTGGTCATCATACAAACGATTAACTCGAACCCTTCCTCTTCGCCCCACCATTGTGATATTGTTGGTAGAAAAGTTTAAAAGATAGGAGTAGAAGAATTGTTGAGTTTCTGTTGTAATAAATATAAAAAACGATGGGTTTTATAGTGGAGAAAAGGGGGAGGGGGGATTAATTAAATTCTACCGTCTTTCAACTGATAGAATTCTAAATTCAAACACATGGACGACGCTAATGATATAGTTGGGCAACCACATTTTTAACTCATAGCGCCCCTGGGTCGGTGTTGGGGCGCTACGGGAGGGGGGGGGGGGTGATTTGGTGGCTTAGCACCAATTACACATTGCGTTAAGGTGTGTAGTGCATAAAGTCTCATAATGTCTCTCTAATTATTACCCAATTACATTAGTTTATACTCTTTTTTAAAAACCTTCGATCAATACAAAAAAAGGATTAAGGAAAAGAACCAATTAAAAAGGATTAATTAAGGGTCGCTATGTCCATAACGAGGCAATCGAAAGTTTCATCCATAGCGCCTCTAGCAGGGGCACATCTTAGTTAGTGCCAGTGGCGAGCTCGGTTGCTACCGTTTTTCGCACAGAAGTCCCAATTATATGTGTAATTCATTGAAAAATTTATATGTATTGAGTTGGTCACCACTAGAAATATTTTATATGTATTGAGTCGGTCATTTGAATTAAGAAGAAAATTTTGATATTTATAGTTTTTGTTGTTTGAACCGACCTAAACCGGATAGCCGATCCGAACATATACCTCGAAACATAGCGATAATTTTTTTTGGGGGTCACATGAGTTTTGGTCACCACTAGAAATTTTTTCAAGCTCCGCCACTAGCCTCTGGGGGCGGTGTTTGGGCGCTATCAAGCCCACTACACATAGAGATTGTTTGTTTTTACTTAAAACATTTTCAGGGAAGGTTATGTCTGCAGGCGTGCAGGCATAAGCTCTGAAGACTGCTTTTTTCTTTTTCTTATAAAGATCTTATTTATGCTTAAAACTTCTTAAAAAAAACTTATAATTTCATGCTTATTTCATCTTCACCATCACCACTTTGATTTTTATTTACTTTGTTTTTATGTTATTCACCACCATCACCACTTTGAGTTTAGAGTAAACTTCGTTTTTAGTCCCCAACGTTTACACATTTTAACAATTTTAATCCAAACTTTTCGAGAATCCTAATTTAGTGTCTAACATTTCATTTTTTTCTTAATTTTGGTTACAATGTTAACAACCGTTGAAAGAGCCGTTAGACTGCCCTCACATGGTCCCCACGTGAGGGGTATTTTAGCTATTTCCGTTTGTTTTAAAGTATGAGTTAAAACAAACGGAAATGACAAAAGTACACCTCATGTGGGGACCACATGAGGACAGTCTAACGGCTCTTTAAACAGATGTTAACGTTGAGACCAAAATTGAAAAAAAAAATGAAATGTGAGACAGTAAATTGGGATTTTTAAAAAGTTGAGACTAAAATTGTTAAAATGTGCAAACGTTGGGGAATAAAAACGAAGTTTACTCTTGAGTTTAGTAACTTATTTTACTTTGTTTTTATGTTATTCTTGGTTTTATTATTGTATTTATATTGTAACTTGAATGCTAAATGACTTTTATCTAGTAAAATAAGTTTGACAGTTATATATTTTTCAGTTTTTTGTAGATAGTATCAAGTTTATAAAACAAACAATTTTATATTTTCAGATTGCAGGCCTTCTGACCATATTTTAAGCTGAGACTTGAAATCAGATGAAATCAGACCACATACAGTTTTTTGTATGCAAAAACAAACATCCTCATAGTATTTTTGTGTAAGAACCGCATGAATCGAGTTCTAGCGAACTCCGATTGAGTATATTCCAGCGACGTTAAAACCGACTCATAAAATCGTAAATATTCATATTTAAGGTTTAGCTTAAGGTTTTTACGATTTTTATATTTTTTTATATATATTGAGAATCATCCCCCTCTCTGTAAACTTTTCGGTAAAGTTTCATCAATGTTTCGTATTATGATTCTTATAAAACACTTGAGCTCTCATTTGAACCCTAGACCATGTATATAATCGCTATATAACAAAAAAATAATACCCTCTGTATTCAACAGTTTCAACCAATCTTGTTCGTCCACGTCTCAAATTACATGGCAAGATGACATGTCTCAATCTCATTGGTTAAAGCACGTACCTCACGTCCACGGTATCAAACAGAAAGGGGTTTTTTCTACTCTACGCCCGCAAGGTTTTCCCATTCAATATTCATCACTTCTCCACTGTGTGTTTCTGTGTGTGTAACAAACCATGAATCGCTCCTCAAAACTGTTGCTCGTGATCTCTTTCTTCCTGTTATCACTCAGTTCGAATTTGAATCTCGTCGATGCATTCTACGGTTCATCTTCACCTGTGATTCAGCTCACTCCTTCTAATTTCAAGTCTAAGGTAACCGGATTAGTGGATCGATCTATAGCATATTAGTATTCTATTCGATTTAAACACGAATCGTTTGAAATTCGGAACAATTTGATCACGTTGCTGTGATTACGAATGTGCGTTTTCATGTTTATTGTTTGATCCGGTAATTAGATCGTTCTTTTGATTTCTGTATGTTGAAGATAGCTGTAAGAAATGACGGTTACTTGATGGTATAAGTACACATTACTGATTTGTTTTACTGTAATTAGATCATCTAAGTGGAATAGATGCAATCTGATAGTAATCGTATTGTTGTGAAAGGAAATAATGAACATGCAATTAACAGAAATGCTTGGCAATTTTAGGCCATTTGTAAACTGGAAAATGTTTTAGATTGCCTGATTAAGTTTTTTTTTTTTTTTTTTTGGAAATGGTACCATATAGCATTTATTGGTGATAGGATTTTTAGATCTGCTTCTGTTTGTTGTGATATTCTTGTAGATTGAAAAATCGAATGGTGTTGTTCTGGTTGAGTTCTATGCACCATGGTGTGGCCATTGTAAAGCTTTGACACCAATATGGGAGAAGGCAGCTACAGTCTTGAAAGGTGTAGCAACTGTGGCAGCTATTGATGCTGATGCACATCAGGCTATTGCTCAGGTTTGTATTTGTTGGTTCATTTTCTGAGATGTTAATTTGATCACTCTGCCAATTTGATTCATATACAAACCCTAATAGCATGATACAGAATATAGTGTGGTAGGGTCCTTTGAGTGTGAGGAATGTGATATGTGTTATGTCAACATAAGTTAATCAATACATATGATAGATATGACGGGAGATGTAGACAATGGGGATTGTTTTTTATAAAGAAGATTGCTGAAAGCCGGAGGTGTGACCACTAATGTGGTTATAAAGATGTAGCTGGGCAGTTTCCTTTGTATTGGCCAAGGTGGTGATGCATAAATCATAAATGAGTACTAAACATAGTTATTCATCTTGATGGACCTGTAGAGTGTGTAATATTTTGATACACCTGGCTTGATTTTGGTGTTTGCGGCTATAAATATTACAGCTATTAACAAACAGCAATGCTTAACTGATAGCTAAATTTTTACTCACACTAAAAATATAGCTTATATAGTGATCTTTCCCCTGATAAGAGAGGTTTGATAACATGTAACTTAGGCACTTGAGGGTTTGCAACATCACCAAAAGTTCGCAGTTTACTGAAGGGAAACATTTCTCGTTAAATATCGTTTTAAACTGGTATAGATGTAAACTTTAACTAACACAGCTTGTTGATGGTGGCTAAATCTGTTGAGACATTTGTAATTGTAAACTTGACTAGGCTTCTTGCTTTTGTTTGGTATAAACAGAAAGGATGTGCAAAATGGTTTGGTTATTGCTAATGTATAGTGTAGACTCTAGATCCACTATGTAGTTTTTAGACATTACTAATATTTTATGGCTGGTTCTTTTTTCCAGAAGAGTCGACTTCTTCTCCAAATTCTTTTGTTTCGTCTTCGATAAGTATGAAAATCCATGCATGTCTAAACTCCTTGCTGTTTGCTTTCTCCAGGAATATGGTATCAAAGGGTTTCCAACCATTAAAGTTTTTGTGCCCGGAAAACCTCCCGTTGATTACCAAGGAGCTAGGGAAGCAAAACCAATTGCAGAATTTGCACTCCAACAGGTCATCATATTAAAATGAAAGTTTGACATCTGTTAATTTATACCTTTCTCTATTTCTGTACACCAATATTTGTTGTCATGAAATTAAAGAAACTGTAATCTAAAATCTAACAAGATTTAGAGTAAAATGTCGGCTGTTGGTTGGTCCTCACCATCATTCTCATTTATTTTTCATTACAAATCAAACCCCGAGTTCTGACACGGTAAACTTGAAAGGAAGAAATTAATTATTGTACCCGAGTAACTGGCTCTTCACTGATTCAGGCTCATCGTCTGCCTGTTATCAGTAGTTTCTTAATGCATGCAATAATGTGTAGAAGTATCCATTAATAAGTTCTTGTAAACAGGTCAAGGCACTCCTCAAGGACCGGTTAAGTGGAAAAACAACAGGAGGATCAAGCGAAAAATCTGAACCAAGTGCATCAGTTGAACTGAATTCAAGTAATTTTGATGAAATTGTTGTTAAAAGCAAAGATCTCTGGATGGTGGAATTCTATGCACCTTGGTAATTATTCTGCTCTGAGTTCTTTTAGCGCTTTGTTTGTTAATGCTGTTTATCTGTGGCAAACACGACCCATTCATCCATAAATGGGTTGAATTGGGTAAAAAAACCGCATATGGGTTCATTTGAGTCTACTCAAACTGTACCATGGGTTAATTCAAATTAAACAATGGGTCAAAAGGGGTCACACTTATAATAACACTTGTTAACTTAAAACGAGTCCAAGTGGGCAAGCAACACCCACGACCATTGTTTGTCACCACTGCCACCCACACCTCCGCCCCCATGAACATGTTTCTCTAATTACTTGTTTCTTATTTGTTATGGTTGAAGGTTAATTTGATCCATGTTTAATGTTTATGCTTTGAGATATATCTGCTGCGTTTGTTGCTTAATTTAGTGATTGTTATATCTTGAAATGGCTGCTACACTTTTTGGTGTATCAGTGTATGTTAACAATCTTATATATCTTTGAAATGCAAAAAAAAAAAAAAAAAAAAAAAAATTTCTTGAACATTCTCCTTATGTTGTCATTTCTTCAGGTGTGGGCACTGCAAGAAGCTTGCCCCTGAATGGAAAAAGGCGGCAAAGAACTTGCAAGGAAAGGTGAAGCTTGGTCATGTTAACTGTGATGATGAGAAGGTAATCTTGAATTTTGATTCTTACATTTAAACAAATATTATTTATTGTCATCACCATTAATAAATGATGGATTATGGCTTTCAGGCTCTAATGAGCAGATATAAGGTGCAAGGTTTCCCCAGTATTTTGGTGTTTGGTGCAGACAAAGAAACTCCAATTACTTATGAAGGAGCAAGAACGGCATCAGCTATCGAATCATTTGCCCTTGTTCAGCTAGAAACAAATGTTGCTCCTCCTGAAGTGACCGAGTTGACCAGCGCAGTAAGTTGGTCAAAGTTCAATACTTCAATCTTTAGTTTGCGTTTTCTGTTTACATTCCTGAACAATCAAGAATCATTTCTTTTGTAGGATGTACTGGAAGAGAAATGTGGTTCAGCAGCCATCTGCTTTGTTGCCTTCCTCCCTGACATTTTGGACTCCAAGGCAGAGGGAAGGAACAAGTACCTAGAGACGCTACTATCAATAGCAGAAAAGTTCAAAAGGAATCCATACAGGTGAATTGTTTAAAGATCCATTTTTTTTTTCTGTTAACTGTTACGGGAGTATATAATTTACATAAATCTTCGCTGGGTGAATTCTGGTGCAGCTATGTGTGGGCTGCTGCAGGTAAACAGCCGGAACTTGAGAAGAATGTTGGTGTTGGCGGTTACGGGTATCCAGCTTTGGTAGCTCTGAACATAAAAAAAGGCGCATACGCCCCACTTCGAAGTGCATTTGAACGAGACCAGATCATGTATGTTTTCCTCTGTCTTTTTACTATCGTTCTATCTAACACACACACTGAAATGTGCGGGTCGGACCAACATGCAAACAATATTGTCTTTTGACTTTATATAAGGTTAATGTGTTAAATATGATAATTAACAGGTTTAGGAGGTTATATATGTTTTATGAATACTATTGGGGTGGTTTTCGATCCAACCCGGTCAACAATCCTTTTTCATTTCATTAAAATACCATCCAAACTGCGGTTTCCGGAAAAAAAAAACATACTTTTGGTAGGGGTGTTCAAAGTAGGGGCATTCAAAGTCCGGTTTGACTGGTTTCGACTAAACTTCTGGGCCGAATCACAAATTATGGTTCTGAAAAGGGTATACCAATCCGGCCAGGTTGGTTGGGTTGGCCAGACAGGTCGATTTTGACGGTTTTGAACCAACCTTTTTCAAAAGCATTGTTTTCTAATATTTTTTTGTAAGAATGATAAGAATGGTTCATGAATATAATACATATACATAACTTCTTATACCTACAAATGAAAAGAAAATAATAATAAATGGCAAACGGCTTGTTCGGTTTACATGGTTGATTTCATGTTTCAAACTGGCTGATTTGTCTTGGTTTGGCTGGTTGGGTCAGTTTCAACGGTTTATGAACACCCTTATTAATAAGCATCGACAGAGGTCATGACCCGTCTTTGAATCTGCAGAGAGTTTGTGAAGGCGGCTGGACTTGGAGGAAAGGGGACCCTACCATTAGACGGGACTCCGACAATTGTGAAAACCGAACCATGGGACGGTAAGGATGGAGAGATCATAGAAGAAGATGAATTCTCCCTGGAAGAGCTTATGGGTGATGCAACTTCTGACAAAGATGAGCTGTGAGTTAGAGAGCGACAGATTTTGACTTAATAGAGTTTATGATTCAATTTGTTATTGTGTTGAAGCAATATCACCCTTGTAACGCTGGTAACTGTGGTGTAAGTACTCGTAATTTAAGGCGTATGGCTCGTTAAAAGTTTTATTATTTGTCTTGTTTGTCGGGTTGGATCGGCTCTAGCCGCTTTTAGAGCTCGGATCAAAGCTGGTTGAAGATGACATGAGGCCTGAACCGCTAAGCTTGGTTCAAGAAGTTGTCTGAATCAACAACAGTTTCTCCTTGGATACTAGATTGCTCAAGAACTTACTAAACACATTTAGGCTAAACCATGTGTTTAAAGGGCGTGCCTAATGCTTTCGTAACCAAACCGGTTATCGAGCTGGCCGTTTTATCTGTTCATTGGTCCGGTTACAAAATAAAAAATATATAACTAAAATGAAACAAAATATGGAAATGTTTAGCTATGTAATAGTGTAATGTTAACAAAATATAAAAGCTTGAAGCAGAGGATCTAAATATCCAATCCATCTATCGATCGGGTTAGCTAGATGGTTTAACCGGTTGACGTACTAACCGGTCACCCCAAATGAAGGTGGTTTCTTGATCTGACAGGCCAGTCCGGTTATGAGAAATTGAGAATACTAGGTTTTAAAAACCTTGAGTAACATTCTTGAATATGCCAATTGAAATACACTAACGATTGATTTTTCAAGAAACCGAACAAGAGAATATTCAAGTCGAAGTTAACCTTGAAACTTGTCACTATGTTTACTTAGTGTAGAGGATATGGACTCTGGAAACAAAGCCGGTACCTTAAAATTATATCTCCAACGTCCTAAAATCTTGCATTCAATTTTTCCCCCGTTTTCCACAAAACATTCTTCACATCAGTAACTACTTCTCATATACATTAATCTTCTTTCTCAATTATATAAACAAAGATCAAATTTTTTACGAGTACTCTTAAGGTTACTGAGATGGGAAGGAGAATATAAATATACCAATATATTATACAAATCTTAAATTCTTAATTAGTTAGTTTATAGTTTTAGATTTTTTTGACTTTTTGTTGAATGTTAACCGGTCAAGTGATTCTTATTTTAAAAATGTTCACAAAAGTCGTTGTAGTATAGTGGTAAGTATTCCCGCCTGTCACGCGGGTGACCCGGGTTCGATCCCCGCCAACGGCGATTTTTATTTTTGCACTCTTTCTAAGAGTGCCCTTTGAAAATATCAATTTGCTTTTCCAGTCCCTGTACTATGTAAACACCAAATCTTAAGCTCACAAATGTGTTTTTGGTCCCTGATATAGTTTCTTTTGGAGGTTATTTATGTGTTACCCAGTTTTTGTTGTCCAGATTAAGAATACTTAAATCAAAAGCTATAGATGACACAAATGTTCTATGCCGTATATATAAGTTTTATTGTATTTATTTAAATTCAATACCATTATAAATTATTGTTAGTTATTGGTAAGTATTTCAGACATCTAATCACTATGAAATGTTTACAAATTACAACAAATCAAAAGCTATTCTTCTGGACTACCTGTTTTGGATTGTGTTAGTTATATGAAAGAATTGGGTTATTTAAAGACTTATAATGCATGTATAAGTGTCTTAGAAGACGTTATTCATACTCAGGAGAAACATTAACACTTATAAATAGTTTAGGGACTAAATATGTCAAGTTAACATACTCACATAAACATTAATACTAATAAATAGAATATCACAAAATTTAGTTAGAACTTAGAACTCCCAAAACCATGTGTGTAGGTTT
Organism: Deinandra increscens subsp. villosa; assembly: GCA_039602395.1. NCBI lineage: Eukaryota > Viridiplantae > Streptophyta > Magnoliopsida > Asterales > Asteraceae > Deinandra > Deinandra increscens. The sequence continues at coordinate 55,151,963 of JBCNJP010000008.1, forward strand.
AAGTAATCTACTAGGAATGTAGGGTTTGCCGTTTCAAAAAAAAAAAAAAAAAAACTAGGAATGTAGGGTTATGCCCCTTTCTCCCCGCCTGAATAGTAAATCGGTTTAAACCATTTGAAAAAAAAAAAAATCTGAACATTATAAATGTATCTGACCCATCTATTGATCGGGTTAGCTAGATGGTTCAATCGATTGACGCCCTAACCGGCCACCCCAAAGAAGGTGGTTCCTTGTTCTGACTAGCCAGTTCGGTTACGAGAATACTAGGTTTTAAAAACATTAAGTAACATGGTTGAATATGTCAATTGAAATAGACAAACGATTGATTTTCTACTGAACAAGAAAAGATTCAAGTCAACACGTTAAAACCTCGCATCCCAACCTTCTTCATATCAGAGACTACTTCTCAAATACATCCGATCCTCTTTCTCAATTTTATAACCAAGATTAAATTTTTGTTGAGTATTGTAGGTTCCGATACCCTTCAAGGGTCCTGAAATGGGAATGACAATATAAATATATCGATATTATACAGATATTAAATTCTTAATTATGTTAGTTTACAATTTTACATTGTTTTTGTCTTTTTTATTGAAAGTTAACTGTTCAAGTGTTTGTAATTTCAAAGATGAACACAAAAGTCGTTGTAGTATAGTGGTAAGTATTCCCGCCTGTCACGCGGGTGACCCGGGTTCGATCCCCGGCAGCGGCGAATTATTTTTGCTCTTTTTTTAATAGTGCTCTTTGAAAAAATCAATTTGCTTTTCCAGTCCCTGTACTATGTATATCAAATCTTAAGCTCAAAAGGTGTGTTTTTGGTCCTTTTGGTCCCTGATGATTTCTTTTTGAGGTTATTTATGTGTTACCCAAGTTTTGTTGTCCCAATTAAGAGTACCTTAAATCAAAAGCTATAGACGACACAAATGTTCTATGCGGTATATATATAAGTTCTATTGTATTGATTTAAATTCAATAACATTATTACTTATACTTGGATAACGGAAAGTATTTGAGACATCTAATCACTATGAAATGTTTACAACAAATCAAAAGCTATATAATAAACGATAGAATGATAGTATTTGTGAAGGCACTAAGTCGAGAAACGTAGACTACTTGTTTTGGAACATTGGACGATGTGGTTCATTTTAGGGTCAATCTACTAAGTTTGGGCATGAGGAGTTTCACCTTGAGTCTTATCATAGAGAGATCATAATGTAAGGAGAAATACTTATACAAGTAGGTTTTGAGTCTTTCACGCGTTGGTTTAACTTGTTTTGTTCTTACCATTAGGTTTCTAAACCGTCTTAGTTGTTTTTAATTGCATGTTTCTGCTATTATTTGTCACATTTTAATTCTTATGTTTATTGTATATATCATCTAAAATTTTGAAATGTAATACTTTAAGGATCATTTGGTGGTTTTAAATGATTGTGTTGGTTATATAAAAGAATTGGGTTATTTAAAGACTTGTATGTATAAGTGTCTTACAAGATGTTGGTCCAGTTAACATACTCAAATAGACATTAATACTAATAAATATAAATATAAATAGATTATCACAAAAATGAACCACCAATAGGTTATTGGTTTGAGCACTATAAGATGCCTGTTGTGCTGAATTATCCTTGAAAATCTAGTTGTTGCTCAAACAAAAACAAAAAAAAAATAGTAATAAAAAAAAATTGAAGCTTAATCTAGTTGGAAATCAAAGGTTAAGGATCATTTTAGCAGTCTCCAATGAAGAAGAAGCTTGGTGAGCATTTCTCAAACCTAATACTCGAGTTTATTTGCGATTATAGGTTCTTAGTGAACTATAGTTGATCTTTGGATATTTATTGGTGATATGGATGATATACTACTCATTAGAGTATCATTTAGTTAGAACTTAGAACTCACAAAACCCCATGGTTGCCAGGTTGGTTGATGAATAAAATCATAATTAAACCATGTGTGTAGGTTTGAGTAACCTAGTAGGATTATGCTATAATCTAGATTTAAAAGGTGAACCTTAGTAAAAATGGGTTAAAACTTAAAAACATCTTTCAAACCGGTTGAAAATCGTAACCGGCTCAGTGTGTAAACTGGTCTGTATTAAAACCTGTTCGATTTCACTCAAACCGCCAGTGTGACCCGACTGAATAGCAAATACCATTTGAAAAAAAAAATGAACATTATAAAGCGGTTTTTCTTTTCTTGAGACTTCTTTTTTGCCCTTTTTTGTTTTCTTAATACTACCATTTTGCCTCCTAAATTAGTAGTACAAATAACGACCCCAATGACCAACGAGGAGGAGCCAACGGCTCGGTTTTAAGCGTCGAAGAATAAATACAACTAGGATAGAGCCGGGTCGCGCGTTGCGCTGACAACGGGTTAAAACATTAATAAAAAAAAGTTTTGTGAAAATGTTGAATCTCATAAAAGATAAAAAAAACTCGTAGACTTCTTTTCAAAAGAAATAAACAGGTTCCTTTAAAACCACAAGAAGCATATAGAATGAGAGTGATGAAAATCATAAAAAGTACAAAAAAAACCTGTGGACCACTACGATAAAATATGCTTTTATATACAGAAAATAACAATATATGCAATTCTAGAAAGAAGAAGAAGGAGATTGAGGGCTAGAAGGTTTGAACCTAACTGGTTGTTTAAAGCTAGCTTTATGCAGTAACAAATCTTATAAATATCTAAGGTGGTTGAATAGGAATAGAAAAAAAAAAGTAACAAATCTTATAAATATCTAAGGTGGTTAAAGAGAAAAAAGGGAAAAGAGAAAAAATGGTTGATCTAGTAACAAATCTTATATCTAAGGTGGTTAAAGGAAAGAACAAAAAAAACTGGTTTCTGAGAGACTTGAAAATCGGGTATCTCAAAGGTTCAATCCCTACTGCAAGAGTGCAAGAGCTGCTGACTGTTTAACCACTTTCACATTTGATAAAATAGGTGGAACATATTATATATATTATTAATAAAAAGTCAAACTTGACTGACAAACACACATGTTCCTAAATTGATCATCTAAATAAATCTATAGATAATACTTAGGATCTCAAGAAAATGGGAAAGACAATTAAAAAATAACTTAGTTCGACTATGTGTTTTTTCAATGTATTGTAATATATATTCTCCTAATGTATTTTAGTTTTAAAATATTAAATAAAAAGGTTAAGTTTAGTAATTTTTATTTAATTTGTAAATGTATTTGGAAACCGGTTACAAACCAACCCCAACCAGTTCGAATAGAATCCAGATTTTCGGCCACAAACCCGGTTTATGAACCAAACTGGTTTCAGGTCAAACTAGTTTGATCAAGTTTGTCTGGTTCATAACCTAGTTGAATTTGGCAAATTAAACCGGTTTATACACATCTAGATCTGACCCATATATAGATTGTTTGTGATCTACTGGTGGCGGAGCTTGAATAAAATTTCCGGGGGGGGGGGGGGGGAGCCGGACTCAGTAAGGGAAGTTAACACTACGCATCGAAAAAACAGGAGAGACCGGGTCACCCCAAACCCTAAAAAAGCTCCGCCCAATGGATCTACGTTTGTTGTATGCACTAAATGAGGAGTATAAATTATAATGTGTGTGATCTAAAGATGAATTGGTGGTTCAGGTAGAGATTTTGTTTTTTGGAGCATCAGTTTAGAGAGGTCACAACCATAGGTCCAAATCTAGATAAATATAATAAATACGATGTGTAATTTAGAAGTAAGAGTATTATACATTATTGTTACAAAAATAGCAATAATTGAATTCTTGCTTGTTGAATGATTTAAATCGGCCTAAATATAGTAATTGGTGAAGTTTTGTACCTGAACAAGATACTTACTGTTAGGGGTCGATTTCAGGATGCTCATAGGAAAGCTGCATAAGACCAGGAATCTCGTTACGACTTGGGAATCTCGTCCAGTCAGGTATCCTGAATATTTGTTATCGACTAACCTTTATTTTTGCCATGTGCTTTATTTGTTTTCAGGAACGTTGTGAAGCTAAACGACTCCTGAAGACTCGGTCTTAACTAACTGGCAAGTGGGAAAGTGGGTCGTATCTCCTTCAACGGTCAAGGGAAGTGGAGAAAGAGGATCCCGAGAATCCCGGATAGTTAGTTAGTTGTTAGTTTGTTATATAAATCGAGGATTCGATCAGTAGGGACACACAACTCACTCACACTTTAGCTCTAATAGCATACAATCTCTGTAACACTTAGCCTGATCGATCAAACCTCCAAAACACTTGTAATTTTTAGTTTCCTATCAATAAAATTGTGTGGTAGCGGGCTCTTCAGGCCGGCTCCCGAGGTTTTTTTGCTAGGATTCCTAGAGGCAACTCGAAGAATCCTGGATTTTTCCCTCGTTACATCCTTGTGTTCAGTTTTACATTTCGAACATATTAACAAGCACACTACCTCACATTCTAAGTTTGGAATACGAAATTCCTTTGTGAATTTTTGACCAAAACAGTTTGGCGCCCACCGTGGGGCAAGTGGTGCTTAATCTTGTCAAAATCCCATACCTTATTCACTTCATTTGATCTCCAATCTCAAAAATGTCAAACCAACAGAAAACTGTATCGGCCTTTACATCGTCCTCCATTCCTCCTCTTCCTTCCTTTCCAGGAAGTCAGAAAAAGACTAATGACCGTCAGAAGAAAGTGGACGAGCAGCCGAGAAAAACTGATTATCCTGTCTTCACAGGATCCCAGGTCCAATCTGTTGATCCTGTTATTACTAACAATGATTTGTTTTCCTTGATTAAGCAGGTGAAAAATCAAATGGATCAGCAAGAAAAAACCAATCAAACGGTGATGAAGGAGATTGAAGAACTAAAGAAATCTAAGAAGCCCATGGAAGAGCAAATCCCTCTGTTTCCCAGGCATCTTGATTCTAATGCTTCAGGATCCTCAGATCCGTCTCGCTACAATTACAAATCAGCATCAGGCTTTACTACAGCCCCTACAATGACTTCTCAGGCCGCTGGATATGTGGAAAGTGTTGCTGGATTATCAGGAGCTGTCCCACCAGAATCCTCGCAGTCACGCTACAAGAATCCTTGGATTCCATCATTGTTGGGATCCTCTGCTTTGCCGTCTCAAGGATATCCTTTTTCTGCTGCAAACCCAAACCAGAATCCCCAAGGATATCAATACTCTAACCCTTCTGTTTCTGCAGGAATCTTTAAGACCAGCTCCTCAGAAGTGCATGATGGTGACGTCATCCCCATGCAAACAGCAACCACCACAGAGCCGAGCTTCCCAGCGGGCTACGGATACAGTTCCGGGATTCCAGTCCAGAATCCTGGCCCAGGTAACATGTCCAATTCAATTCCTATCGTTTCTAACCAGGGTGCTCCTTATGATGCAGGTATTCATCCAAATATCGCCAGGGAGCTCCAGAAGTTGAAAGAAATGATATAAAATGTTCCAGGTGTTTTGGCTAAAAATTACTTAAGTTAAATTAGCAAAGTTTGAACCAAATTTGAATGTGAGGTTAGGTGTCTCGAATTCAGATGTGAAAACAATTTGAAATAATCCTGGGACAACAGCAGAATTCCAGGGTCAAATAACTAGAATCCTGGGTAAAAACTTAGGTCTATTTATGAAATCAGTTGAGAAACTTTATCAACACAAATGTAACCAGAAATGTAAGTAGGAACACCGAGATTTTGACTAGGGAAAAGCCCTTAGCCCTTAGATGTCTCTAAGGCGCCGCCGACATAAAAACCCCGGGTAGCGATAACACACGCTACCAATTTATTGATCGCTGAAAAAAGTCGAGTACAATGTGTTCGCAAAGAGAATAATACGAGAATACAATCAGTAAAGCTCGAATGAGCCGAAAATGAATGACTAAAGGTCCTATTTATACTCCGAGAGCTCCAAGGACTCGTCCGATATTCCAGGGGTCTTCAACTGTTCTTCCGATATTCCAGGGATCCTCCCTCCAACGTCTCTTTCCGTTAGTTGACCGAGTTTCCAGCCAACTGACTTTGACCACGTGCTAAATGAGTCTTCAGCTTTCCTTATTCGACCGTTTGAGCGACTTTGTCAACCTGTTGTCTCTTAGATAAAAGCACGAGATACGTTAGTAACGAAATCCTAGCATGCAGGGTCATATCCACATGCTGGGTCATTGTAAAAATAAGGGCAATCCTTGGATTAGATCATATAAGTGTAAATTAAAATAAAGGTAAACCTTCCCGTTTGATGTTAATCATCCTGGGTCATCGAACATTACCTGTCAACATCCAGGGTCATACAATCCCTAGGTAATACCTGCCCCTGGATTATTAGCCGAGAATTCAGGGTATAACAATTGCCCCCAAATTTTCGCAAGTGGATAGAACTTACAGCTGTGAAAATTTGAATTTTTGGGTCACATCACCCCTTATCTTTAATCGTGTCCGTTAATTTCGCATCCATGATGCCACGTCTCGAGCGACCTCCCATCACCTCTGTAACTTCTTCTTTTCTTTAAATACTACCTTTAACCCCTCCTCTCTTTTCACACAAATTTCTTGAGAGCAAGGGTTTTCCTCCGACGCTTCCAGCTTCCGATTTTCTCCACTCAGGTAAACTTCTGCTCTAAATTTTTCCATCATTCCCCGATCATGACCCGTAAGAAAATACGAGCAGAGACGACGGCTGAGGAGACTGGAATCGAGGATTTCCTCGATCAGTTTTACTTGCAGAGCCGAGCACTCGAAGCTTGCACCTTTACCGACGACGACATTGCTGCATTGTTGTCGTCGGGCCTTTTCCCCGAATCCGCTGAGATCAGACCCTTCGACAAAAGGGTTCGATCGGATTTCTGTTCTGAGACCTGGGTCTGCTTTCCTTTCACCCCTTTCTCCATGGGTCTTTCCTATCCTTTCTCCGGCCTCCTGGCCGAGTTTTTCAAGGCCACCGGTCTTGCCTACGCCCAAACCCTACCTATCATTTGGAGGATCCTGGGTACCATCGATCGGTTGAACAATGAGTTCGATTCCCTGGTTGGTCTGCCTGAGCTGGCCCTGGGTTATGAACTCAAATCCCACGGCAACAATCGATTTCTATTCAAAGCCCTGAGCAAAGAGGTTCAGATGATTCCTCGGGCTTCCTTTTTTGAGGAATGGAAAGGGAAATTTTTCTTTGTCAAGAGGTCCACAATTCCAGGAGGGATGAGCATTCCAGTTAGATGGAGAGTAGATGGTAGGTTTTTACCTGCATTAGGGATTAGGATTTTATTCTATTCAAATACTGACCTTGGATTTTTGTTCTGCAGTTCCCAGCTTAAGCTCCATTGGACCCGCAAATTCTGGGACGTTCGAGAGATTTGAAGCTTTCCTCAGCATCAACGAAGTGGACCGAGAATTCAGGACGGACCTCCACCAAGCTGCTTCATCTACCTCCCACAGCATGTCAAGTTGTAAGTATCTTGGTACTCTGCCTCTCGGACCTAGGATTTTCTCTGGATTCTGTTAATTTCTTATGCTTTTTCAGCTGCTGCCACTCCTGTCAACCTGGAAAACATTGATCTGGACGACTTTCTGCTAGGTGACTCCGAGCAGGACCTGCAAGTCATTACCTCTGTGAAGACCGAACCTATGACGGCTCCCAAAGCTCCTCCCTCCAGGACTTCTGGTACTAAGCGCAAGACCAGGGCCACTGCCACTGCTTCTGCTCCCGTTGTGCAATATCTGGAGAACCTGGATGCCGCCGAGCTCCGTGCCCATGCCGAGGCCTCTTCCCGTCAAGTAAGTTAATCCTGGGTACCCCTGAATTTTCTAAACGGTAAACAATTCAAGGTCATAAATGTTAATAGCATTACCTTCTCTTGCAGATTGCTAGCCGATTCGTGGAGATGGTCTGGGCCGCTGAGAAGCGAGCCCAGGATGCTGAGGCTGCTGCTAAGAAGGAGGTTACTGCCCTGACCAAGGAGCTGAACTCGCTCAGGATAGTGGCCAACAAGAACCTGGGTCTAGTGCATGATCTTGAGAAGAAGGCAGTGGAGGCACGGGTTGCGCATGAGTCTGCCTTAGCCGCTAAGGGCGATGAAGGCAAGCTCATCGCTCGCATCTCCCTTTTCCAGTGCAGGCTGAAAATGGTGTTTTGGTCAAAAATTCACTTGAGAATCCTGTATTCCAAACTTAGATTGTGAGGTAGAGTGCTTAACGATCAAATGAGTAAGTAATCCAAGTAAGGGTGATAACACAAGGATTTTAGCGAGGAAAACTCCAGAATCCTTTGAGTTGCCTCTAGGAATCCTGGATAAAAACCTCGGGTGCCGGCTGGAAACCGCCACCAAGTCAATGTTATTAATTATCAAACGATTTGTTACAACGGGTTGGAGGTTTGATCGATCAGAGCTAAGTGATACAATAATTCGTAGTGGGAAACTAGTGTGCGAGTGCAGTTGTGTCCCTAAGTCGATCAAAACCTCTATTTATATAGTTACAAGGTAATAACCGAAAGTGCTAAAAATAAGGGATTCCATTCCTAAGTCTTTGTGAACGTTAGGAATAAGTTATGGCACGTTCTTTAATGCTTGACCTGGTCTTTAGCCTTCATTTACACGTCCCTTTAAGCCTGCAATTAATTAGGACACATGGAGAATTGAAACGGTTAGTCGATAACTGCATTTCAGGATACCGAACCTGTCAGGATACTGAACCACTTGAGCTTCCGGCAAGGATCCTGAAATAAAACAACCAACTGTCCTATATTTTAGGGATTCTCTCCATTAAGTCAATATGAACGTTGTGGACCACTTAGTCCACGTTCTTTAGTCTTTGTCCGAGTCTTTAGGCTTGTTTTACACTTTTTCTTTATCTGCAAGCAAATAAATACGAGGAACAACATAGCGGTTAGTCGATAACTGTAATTCAGGATGCCCAAACCTATCAGGATTCTCAACCCGTCTGAGGATACTGGACCACTTGAGCTTCCGCCGAGGATCCCGAAATATCAGCCCAAACAATTGCCCCTGAATTTTGACAGTTGTCGACCATGAAGACGGCTGTGAAAATTCAAACTCTTGAAATAATTACGGAGGTGACTCGTTAGCTCCTGATTTGATAGTGATGCAACTTCTCATGAGACTTCTCCATAAATAACCCTGGATTACCGTCGGAACCTTCTCGATTTCTCTTTTTCTCCAGGTCAGCTCCCTCCCTTTTCTTTTCGATTTTCTTCCGCGATCAAGGCCAATGAAGCAGATGCTAAAGGCTTCACTGCTACGGCTTGAATGCAGCTACCTAGAAAGGAACTCTGGAGGAGCTTGGGGGTGCTGAGAAACTGGAGTTACCCCTTTTGAATTTCCTGCATGGTTAATACTAGTATCCGACTTTCTTTATCATGGTGTGTTTGCCCCTTGTTTTTTATTTTGTTCATGAAAAATTTTAAAATATTTAAGTGAGAATCCCATCGGATTCTTCAGGAATATTAAGGTAGTAAAAAAGCTTTAAGTTAAGTATGTAAGTCGACAAACCATGACACAAGTCAGCATGATAAAATGTAATAATTTGAAAGTACATTACCTGAATAGTCCCTTAAGTAGGTTTTACCTTGGGTGCATTTAGATAGATTCTGGAATCCTCTTTCAGCATCCTTGAGGATACATGTGGTAAAAGCATAGTAGTTTCGAAATTGAGTTAAACTGGGGACAAGCCCGTGCATATTTCTGGGGACAAGCCCGTGCAATTCTGGGGACAAGCCCGTGCATTTCTGGGGACAAGCCCGTGCAATTCTGGGGACAAGCCCGTGCATTTCTGGGGACAAGCCCGTGCATTTCTGGGGACAAGCCCGTGCATTTCTGGGGACAAGCCCGTGCATTTCTGGGGACAAGCCCGTACGTAAGTGACATGAAAATGCCAAAACCTTAGATAATTCGTGAGGATAGCACGTCTGCTATTACTTGAGGATCCGCCTAATGACGAATAACGAGCGCTCCTGGCGATTCTTAGAAAAGGTGAAGACCTTTTAAGCCTTAGTTAACACGTGAGTGTTAAAAACCTTGAGAATCCTCCCAGCAGCCTCCAGTGACAAGATTGTCAGCCACCCCTGGAGTGGACTGGTCCGGCCACCTTGAGCATACTGGTGGACAACGTGCGCTCCTGGCGAGGGTCGTGCGCTACTGGCGATTACCCAAACGTAGAAGAGGTGAAATCCTCTTAAACCTTAGAAGGTATGCAGGATACCTTAAACGGAGGAGAGGTGATCAGCCTCTAACTGGGGATATACCCAAATTACTTTAGTTAGGATTCTGAGAATCTGCAAAACACTCAATACTTGGTGAGGGGTAGGTGTTAGCTTAACTAACACCACTCCGATGCTGACGTCAGTAATGAGTCATAAAAATAATAAGAATAAATTGAAATAGGATCAGTACACGTACCTTGGATTATTTATACAGTGAGGATCCTTGGGATTTTACCTGAGATTCTCAATGGGATTCTCACATAAAATAGGCTTTGAGGTGGACAGCATTCCAAGCTCTTGGCAGAGGTTCTCCTTCCATATTTATCAGACGGTATGCCCCCTTTCCTTCTTCAGAGTCTATAAGGTAAGGGCCTTCCCACTTGGGTGCCAACTTCCCATCAGCAGGATTGGTAGTATTCTGAAAAGCTTTCCTCAATACCAAGTCACCTACTTGGAATCTTCTCAGCCTGGTGTTCTTGTTATAAGATTTTGCTATCCGCTGTTGGTAAGAAGCCGTCCGGATTTTGGCCATATCTCTGAGCTCCTCAATTGTTTCGAGATCCTGAAGGAGGTTCTGGTTATTTGTTTCAGGATCCTGGCAGTTGATTCTGGCTGTTGGGAGTACAATCTCTGTAGGAATTACGGCTTCTGCCCCAAACACCAATGAGAATGGTGTTTGGCCGGTAGCATTCTTGGGTGTAGTTTTGTCTGCCCAAAGAACAAATGGCAGCTCCTCGGCCCATTTACCTTTCTTGGAACCCAGCTTCCTCTTAAGGTTATTGATGATAATTTTATTACTGGATTCTGCCTGCCCATTAGCCTGAGGGTGGACAGGTGTTGAAGTGATCATCTTGATGCCCCAGCTTTCACAAAAGCTCGTAGTCCTTTTGCCTATAAACTGGGAACCATTGTCACATATAATCTCCGCTGGAATCCCAAATCTGGTGAGGATGTTTCTTTTGATGAAGGATATCACTTCCTTTTCTCTCACTTGAACATAGGCTTCTGCTTCAATCCACTTGGAGAAATAATCTGTCATGGCAAGCATAAACACCTTTCCTCCAGGAGCCTTTGGCAGCTTACCCACAATATCCATGCCCCACTTCATGAAAGGCCGTGGGGATACTATAGGATGCAGATGCTCAGCAGGTTGGTGAAGGATATTGCCATGCCTTTGACAAGCATCGCACTTCTGTGAGAAGCTCGCGGCATCCCTCTTCATAGTTGGCCAATAGTACCCGAATCTGAGAACTTTAGAGAACAGCGCCCTGCCCCCGGTATGGTTTCCACAATCTCCACTATGGATGTCTTCAAGCACCTCAAGAGCTTCTGTGTCACACCCCGG
>JBCNJP010000008.1:55163983-55184805 GCA_039602395.1 Deinandra increscens subsp. villosa
ACATATAATAAACACAAGTTTTTACTGTCCAGACGTCACAATTTAAGGTGTGCCACCTAGGATAGTCTTTTCTTTAAAAATCAGCCACCTAGGATCTTGCTTTTACATGTAATTTTCTCATAATTTCAAATAAAAGAATTTAAAAAAAAAGCTCAAAAACACGCGGATCTTTTAACCCATTTTTGTAATCCGGATTTTTCTAACCCGAGCTATATAGTCTGGAAATCACCATCACGCTCCCTCATTATCACTCTCTCTGATTTAGGGTTCCTCTCTACGATCGCCGGATCTACTTTGGTGCAGTCGCCGACGGCCGCACCAACCGTTTCTCCGACGGCCTCGCCTCCTTCACATGTTCCCACCGTATCTACTTCCTTACCGATTGAAGCTCCACTGGCTTCTCCACCGGCTCCTTCTACTCCCGTCGCTCTGGCTTCTCACATCGTTGTGATTACATAGTGAGTTTTCATCCTTTTTGTGTTTTCTATTTTTTTCCCCATTTCATTGTTTCCAATTATTTTTTGATTGTTATTGCCTTTATGATCGATCGTCCCTATGAATGTTCATACTCCTTATGAACGAAGCTGTTATGAACAATGATCAGTATGAATGTTTATTTTTATGGGTTATTATGATCGATGATCCGAATGATTTTTTTTATTCTTCATTATATGATTATGGGTTATATGATTTTTTTTATTTATTTAAAGCATTCACTGTAGCATATGAATAATCCACATTTGTTTGTTGGACTTCGCTTCAACTTTTTGAAAAATCCTGTTTAGCAAAAGTCTATATATTGTGGGACTAATAATTCCTACCAGGTTTATGTGTGTTTTTTTTTAGTCAGTTAATTGAAGTCTTTTAGGCAATCAACCTGTTCTTACTGTGGTTGTTTATGAGATTTTGATCCTCTTTGTGACTGATGTTTACATAATCATTTGCTTCTTTGGAACCATTACCTAAATTTGTAATCAACTTTGACTTTTAAACCTCAAATTAGTTGTTATGGTCCATAGTAGTTGTTTTAGTTCGGATTCACAAACTGATTTGTGTTGGAGATTTAACTTCAGAGGTTAAAGTCTAAATTGGAGAAGACGAATTGGGTACAAATAGAATTCTATAATCTATTGTTCACAAAAGTTATTGGCAGTCATTTATTACTTCTGATATGTCTTCATATTGCTTATGTTCTGATATGTCTTCATAATGCTTAAACTCCTCATATCTAAACAGGGTTTTTGAAAAACCATTAAATTTTATACCAGGTGTTTTATAAGGAAAAATGGTTGTATGTCTTGAACCATATTGAAGGAGTATTGCATTTGAATTCACAGTGGTCATGGTTGCTAAGTGCTAACTGTTTTTATTTAATTTATTAATCGATCCATAATAATCTTTTCTGCATAAGTAAAAGTATTTCTTTCCATAAAATAATGAAGGAAAACGATGATGATTCAAAGTTATTCCACTATGCCATATGTAAACAGGTCTTCAACTTGTGAGTTAAATCTTTGGATTCAATATTATTGTTTTCAACTCTTCCAGTAATGAAAGTGAATATATTTTGTGTGTTAATTATTGGTTTTTAAATGAACTCGGAATGATCATTAGATAAGCTTGATGGTAGAGCTGATTAAATACATTTGTATTCTTTTAGAGTATTATTATTCTTAATGGATCAAATGGGTCAATTTTATCAAACTGGTTATTATTATTTTTTTTTACCTGGTATCCTTGAGAATTTTCGTGACAGATCTTGACTATTTTTTTGGTATCATTGTTATAGCCGAGAATCACATCCTGAAGAAATGGGTTCTAGATGCCATGTTCAGTTTCAATGATCAAAGGTAAAGTGTTTCTTTAGGACGCAAATTTTTTACCGAGTTCGTTGTGTGGTACACAATTTCGACTACCCATAACAATAAGTGAAATATCTTTAGGCTAAAATGTAGCAATTTTTGAATTTCAAAAGGTATGGTCAGCTTCATTTTTGTTATATTATATGTAGCAATTATTAAAACAAAAAATAGATGGAATAATTTTCGAAGCAATCCACACCTTACCTTTTTTAAGGAAAATCAAATAAATTCTCCATTTAAGATTCATATTAAATTTTCTTTAAATATGGTTGACTAAATTTTTTAATACTAATCTACCTACAAAATCGCTCATTATCGTTAATTTCAATATTTAAAATTCAAATCATATTAATTTGGGACAATACATACCTACCTTTATAAAAAAGTTAAATAACTTTTTTCATTTAAGATTTAAATTTAAATTTCATTAAAATATGGTTTACTTAAATTCTACAAGATTATTAGACCAAAATTATGGAATAATTATCATTTAGTTATACTTATTTTTATAATGAAAATCAACATAAAGTTCCATTCATGTTTGATTTTTTTTTTATTTGATTAAAATATGATTTACTTAAATATTAGATATTCACCTTCATTCATGTTTAATTCTTTTTTTATTTGATTCTTGGTACAATTTGTATCGAAAATTGAAAACGTTGTTTAAGCAATAAGTTCACCAAACCAATAAGTGAAGGGTCAACTATTATGTTTTAAGTCAAATATAATAGATATATTAAGTTGTAATTCTAAAATTGATATTGAAGATTGAAGCTAGCCTTAATAATATATAGTGATGGATTATGATTCAGGTTAGGATTATAAGTATATGATATAGCCAGAATGTGAACCTATGTTTTTGAAACATGTTTTTGAAACAATGTCACTTATTTTCTTTTTGTTTCTTTGCTTTTTGTTTCAGCTATTGTCTTGCAAAGAATGATAGAGGTATGTCTTATTTAAGCTATCTTACACATTAATACATACCTGATTACCTTCTCGACTTCTTTTCTGGCTTCAAGTCTCCTCTTACCCTTTGTTCTTGGTCATTTTGGTCAAATCTGTATATTCTATTTGACTTTTGTCTTCTGAGTTATGTTTGAGGCTTTGATTGCTCACTTATGTAATTTTTCTTGCTCTTTGTAGTTTTTTTTGGTTTATTAGTTCTGCAACTCCATTTTATTTGTTTTACGACAAACATAGCATTCCTAGCTTGAATTGTGTGATGTTATGGATCTTTAAAATTTACTGCAGTTAAAAATTGCAAATTTTCTATGTAACTAGGTTGAATAATTATTGTTTTTTTTAAGGTTGTGAAATGAAGTAGTTGCTGTTGGGTTTGCAGCTACTCATCGACTAATATGTACACACTGAAAATTTATAATTTTAATAATCCATGAGATGGGAATGTTTGTAAATTTCTACAATCCATGGGATAGAAGTATATATGCAGGCATAGGGAATGTTTGATAGTATCGAAATGACGCTTTGTGTTCACCTAAACTAACTGCATTTAAAACCAAATTTGCCGTATATATTCAAATGAGCCTATCCCAATTTCCTGTTATAAAATACATGTTTCATCGACTTTCCCAACTCATATATCTTTTTTTTAACGGCTATATCTATTATACTCCTAAATTAACTTCATAAATTTCCCAAGAATCGTCTACTGGGATAGAACCCAAGACCTTCAGATAAGGCAAAACCTTACCACCTACCCCTTGACCACTAGGACAAAGACTCATTGGCTCCCAATTCATATTTTAAATGGTATTTTAATAATTAAAACGAATTGATTGTTTTAGTTATTAAAATACCATTTGATATGTTTAAAAAAAAAATCAAATGGTATTTTAATAATAAAAAATTATCAACTGTTTAATAAACACTAAAATAATGTGATAACTATTATTTCAGAAATGTGTTTTAATTTTGGGAAAATGTCCAAATTTAAATTTAAGAGTTATTTTCCCTTTTATCACTTGATGTAATTATCTTTTTGTGGTTATAAAATTTAACGGGCTATGTCCTTTACAAAGAAAAAAAAAATCTACACATGATCCATCCATCGTATTTGTGTTTACGATACTGTTGGTCCGGAATCTAGCCTCAACAGATACCTCCACCAAATGATCAAAATTTGCATCTATGCTGATCCATTCCTTTTAAGATCGATAACTTGGTTAGCTGTTGAAGTTTGTGTATTTTGATATTGATAAAGAAACCTTGAATCAAATGGGCTTTATTAACACCGTGCCTTCCAAACTTAATTCTTTTTATATTACAACCTCGGGTATTTACCCGAGTCACTGACTAGTATCATAATATAAGACATAAGAACAACTATTCGTTTTTGTAACGCTTCTTTTGTGGGAATTCAATCAAGACTAGCTCTCCATATAAAAACATTCACTTTAATCCGAACCCAATTATTCCATACCATGGCACGCATATCCCCCACAATGTTATAGGTATCCATTGAAAGTTTGGTAATTCTCATTAATCACAAATAATTACAAAGGCCCTATTTATACAAAACGTATTTACGAAACACCCCTCTAAATACATAATAAACACATAACCGAATATATACAACTAATACGCCCCCGCAGTTGGAACGTGGCATGGCAGAACGTTCAAACTGGACTTGAAACTCTGAAATAAGTGGCGAGGAAGGCCTTTGGTAAAAATATCCGCATATTGATATTCGGATGGGACATGAAGAACCCGAATGCGTCCCAGCCGAACCTGTTCCCTGACGAAATGGATATCGATCTCCACATGCTTAGTGCGCTGGTGATTCACAGGATTACCAGATAGGTAGACGGCCGAAACATTATCACAGTACACGACAGTGGCCTGCCGAAGAGGCACATGAAGCTCGAGCAATAGATTACGTAACCACGATATTTCGGCAACTGCATTAGCGACTCCCCGATACTCAGCCTCGGCACTAGACCGAGATACGGTGTTCTGTCGCTTCGAAGACCACGACAGTAAGTTGTCACCCATAAACACACAATAGCCGGAAGTTGAGCGTCGAGAATCCGGGCACCCGCCCCAATCGGCATCAGAATACGCTGTCAAAGATGTAGTCGATGTGGGGCGGATATGAAGACCATGTGTAAGAGTGCCCTGAATATACCGGAGTATCCGTTTCATGAACTGAAAGTGCGGCTCACGTGGAGCATGCATAAACAGACATACCTGTTGGACTGCATAGGAGATGTCTGGTCTTGTGAATGTCAAGTATTGAAGAGCTCCGGCGAGGCTTCTATAGAGAGTAGGATCGGCGAACATAGGACCATCGGTAGCACTAAGTTTAGCATTTGTGTCAACGGGTGTGGAGCACGGCTTGCAATCAATCATCGACGCTCTTTGTAATATATCCCGAGCATACTGACCCTGGTTCAGAAAGAAGCCGGATTTGTCACGTGTGACAGATATGCCCAAGAAGTGATGTAATTCCCCCAGGTCTGACATAGCAAACTCTCTAGAAAGAGATGCAATAATAGACTCCAAAAATTGCGGGTCAGAAGCGGTCAACAGGATATCATCTACATATAGTAATAGGTAGGCAAGATGTACCCCATCGCTATACACAAAAAGTGACGTATCACAAATGCTGCTTTTAAACCCCTTGGAGTGCAGAAAATTAGCAAATCTCGTGTACCATGCTCGTGGGGCTTGCTTTAAGCCATAAAGTGACCGCTTAAGTTTACATACATAATCAGGATGTGCCGAATCTGTAAAGCCCGGTGGTTGCGACATAAATACCGTTTCGTTTAGATCCCCGTGAAGAAACGCATTTTTGACATCTAATTGTCTTACCGACCACGAGTCTTGACAAAGCCAGTGACAGGACGGTCCGTATAGTGGCCGGCTTGACCACGGGGCTAAAAGTTTCAGTGCAATCGATCCCCACAGTCTGAGACTTGCCATTTGCAACCAACCGAGCTTTATATCGCTCAAGAGACCCATCTGCGTTGAGCTTGTGCCGAAACAACCACATACATTTTATCACTGGGTGGTTGTTTGGTCGAGGGACCAACTCCCAAGTATTATTTTCCTGCAAAGCTCGAAATTCGTTAGTCATAGCCACCTTCCAATTTGGATCCGATAATGCCCGGATATAAGATGTAGGAATGGGAGAAATGGAAGTGTTAGTGTGGACATGTAGATTTAGGCGAGAAATCGGTTTTGTGATTCCTGCCTTGGCACGGGTTTGCATCGGATGTGTGTTAAGTGGTGGGGAAGGAGGGCTCGAGCTCGATGAAGAGGGAGGGGGGCTGTTAGCGTTTGACGTGGGAGAGTGTGGGCTGGGAGTGGGGGACGGCTGCGGGCCTGGGGAGGATTGGGCCAAAGAAGTGGGCTGCGATTGAATGGGGGACGCAGGAGGTTGGGCTTGGGCAGGTGGAGGTTGGGCCGGCGACTGGGACGTAGGGAGGGACGGACCCGGGGGGAGGTCGTCGTCGGGCCGTCTAGGGGAGGGTGGAACGGAGACAGGGACGGGGAGAGTGTCACGAGACGGAAACACATGTTCATTAAAAGTTACGTGTCGAGACAAATGAACACGTCCCGTAACCGGATCATAACATCGAAAGCCGCGGTAATTTGATGGGTAACCAAGAAAAATGCACCTCACGGAGCGGGGTGAGAGTTTGTGAGAGGTAACCGCGGATAGATTGGGGTAACACTCGCAACCAAAGGTGCGAAGGTGGTGGTAAGAGGGATGACGGAAATATAAGGCGTAAGTGGGTGAGTTTAATTTTAGTTTTGAGGTTGGCAAAATGTTGTGTAAGTAGGCAGCGGTGTGAAGTGCCTCTACCCAAAACGGAGGCGGGAGACCCGCTTGCGTAAGAAGGGCCCGGATAATATCATTAAGCCGACGGATCATGCGTTCAGCTTTACCGTTTTGGGGAGATGTCTGAGGGCACGAATATCGAAAAACTAGGCCATTGGTGTTAGCAAAGTTGTGAAACTCCCGATTATTAAATTCCCCGCCCAGGTCACATTGAAAAGATTTTATATGTTTGTTAAATTGAGTGTTTATGAATTTATGAAATTTAACAAACGTCGGGAAAGTTTCAGATTTAAATTTCAAGGGATATACCCAAACGTATTGAGTATAATTATCAATTAACACCAAGTAATATTTATAGCCTGATTTGCTAGCAACCGGAACCTGTAATTGGTAAAGATTGACCATTCCCAACAAAAATGTCACTTATATTAGGTCGTAATACAGGAGAGTTAATCATACCTGAGTTACCTGCCACATGATTAGAAGCACCGGAGTCCATATACCAGTTAGGAGCCGGAGGAGTCAATTGGTTCGCCTGATAAGCTGCTGCAATATCGGTGGGGCTAAGACCGTTGAAGGACTGGTACGGTGCTTGGGCCATGTTAGCCGAAGGTGGCGTGTTCCATGGTGCAGGAGGGGTCCAGCTCGATGGTTGAGTAGGATAGGGGCAGGGTGGGGTATTCCACCACCCCCATGGTGGTGGAGTCTGTTGTGTCTGTGAGTTGCGGCCACCACCGCGCCCGTAAGCGCGACCTTGCCGATTGTTGAACCGACGGTTTCCTTGGTTATTACGGCCCCGATAGTTGGAACGATTATAGTTGTTGGAATTGTTTTGGGGATAGGCTGGTTCGGGTTGGCGAGGTGGGGGCTCCTGAGGGCGATTTTCGGACGGATTTGGAGGTAGCGGATGGGCATTCGGAGTCGAGGAGCCGGTGTGAAGAACTTGAGGGTTGGGATTTTGTCTCGCCGATATACGGTGTTGTTCGAGCTGGACCATGTTGCGAGCTACGTCCCACGTAGGGGAGCTTTGGTTGATGAAGGAAGCCACGGTGTCGTATTCCGCGGGTAGCCCGCGTACAAACTGTAAGACGAGGCGGTTGTCATCAACCGGCCTATCAAGATCACCAAGTTGCTCCGCGAGTTCCTTGAGTCTTTGGCAATAGTCGTCCAAAGAGGAACAGGAAGCAAGTGTGAGATTGGTGAACTCGTGATCGGCAGCAGCGGCACGAGCCCCTTTGTTGCTCAGGTAGTGGGACTGCAGTTTAACCCAGACTGCTCTGGCAGTCGTGTCGAGTTCCAGAAACCGAACCAACACAGCATCAGACAACGTGCTGTAGATCCACTGCAAAACGAGCGCATCGATTTCTTTCCAGATTTTGTAGTCAGCATGCGTTTCCTCGGGTGGATCCGTACCATCAATATGATCAGTGACTTTGTACGCGATGGCTTGAAGCTTGAAGAGCTTCACCCATGCAGAGTACGTAACGATCTTTCCGTCAAGTGGACGGACCTTCAGATGGATGTTGTGGACCGCGTAGGCCTGTTTCAGGATGTCGAGGAGGGGGTTTGCGGGTGGGTTTTGGTTCAGAACTTCGCCGTCGGCCATGGAGTTGATCGAACAGGGTGAAAAAAAAAACGAAGAATCCGGCAGGGAGGAGGCGGCAGCCGTGGCTGCAGCCGGCGACGGCGGTATGGGAGGTTTACGGAAGCTTGGGGAGAAAGAAAGTGATTTTAGGGTTTGGCTCTGATTACCATGAAAGTTTGGTAATTCTCATTAATCACAAATAATTACAAAGGCCCTATTTATACAAAACGTATTTACGAAACACCCCTCTAAATACATAATAAACACATAACCGAATATATACAACTAATATCCATAACCCATCCGATCAATTTGGTAGCGAACTTCGTGTCGTGACCCACCTTCCAAATCCAAGAATCCCGGTTGCCCTTGATCTGAACCTCCCCCCACCATCTTGATCAGCTCCGCTAATCCACCCTACTCCACATCCGAAGCCGAACGACTAATCCAGCCCCAATCTGTAACTTGTTTCATACCATTTTCATAAAAAAGAAAAAAAAAGAAAAAAAAGAAAAAGAAACTGCTCACCACAATCCTTGATACTTCTGGCTTTTGCAAACATTCCTTTACATAAAAAAAAGATTGATAAATAAAAAATAGGCCCATAAACCTGTTGCTCCAGATCCGATCCAAACCGTTGGATGGGCTTCGTTTTCAAAATGATCTAATCCTGCTAAACCCTAATTTCTCATTCTCGTCCTCACCTGCTTTCACTCGGTAAGCTTCTGCAAATCTTCCATTCTTATTCAATCACCACTTCTCTGATTACGCGATTTTCAATTCATCAATAATCATCGCCGTTTCACACACCTTATCGTAATGTAAATAACTTCGCTAAATGATACCTAATTTCGTTTACGTTTTCTGATAAATGATCTAGATTGTACCACACTATGCTTTAAAGCTCTCAATCCGCAATGCCGTTTCTTTCCTAGGGTTAATTAGATCTAATTATGCAATTGTTGATGTAGTCTGAAGATATGGTTGAAGTCGCCATGGGAGGAGGACCTGCAATTCCGGAGTCTGTTTTGAAGAAGCAGAAGAGGAATGAGGAATGGGCGGTTGTTAAGAAGCAGGAGACTGAAGCTTTGAAGACAAAGAATGCTGACAATAGGAAGCTGATATTCAAGAGGGCTAAACAGTATAGTGAAGAGTATGAAGCTCAGGTATATGATTAATTGATTACAAATATCATTTTAGATTTTTATGGCTGTTTCTGTGTTTCAGAGTATTTTGTAGATTGTTTAAAGTTTAAACTGGACTGATATGCATATATATATTTAAATAAATGCAGCAAAAGGAATTGATTCAGTTGAAACGTGAGGCGAGGTTGAAAGGTGGATTTTATGTGAATCCCGAGCCAAAGATGCTTTTTATCATTAGGATTCGCGGGTATGCAGTATGCCTCATTGAATATGTTAACGGATTTGGATACTTTTTTTTATGTTTGTATTTCTGAATATTCAGTATCAATGCCATGGACCCCAAATCGAAGAAAATTTTGCAGCTCTTGCGTTTGAGACAGGTGATCCCCAGTTATCCACTACAGGAGTTGTTAATTTGTTATTTTTTCAAATTGCTATTTTTTCAAATTGCTATTTGATGCCACTTTTGTCAAAACTCGTGTCGTATTTTGGTCTATCTAAATTTAGCATTTTAGTGTAGCCTACTTGCTTTTGTAAACATAAGCAATGTCTTTATTGCATGAGAACTTGTTACTGGTAAACTCAATGATTTATTGTACGTTTCTATGTGTGTTCTTATCGACTAGATATTCAATGGTGTGTTCTTGAAAGTCAACAAGGCAACGCTAAATATGCTGCACAGGGTGGAGCCATATGTTACTTACGGGTATTTATCTATTTCTTGATTTTTAAGCATTTTTTTTTCAACATTGTTGAATATATTATTATTCTCAGATATCCCAACTTGAAGAGTGTGAAAGAGTTGATATACAAGAGAGGTTATGGGAAGCTAAACAAGCAGAGGATTCCTTTGACAGATAACTCTATCGTGGAGCAGGTTTGTTTTCTTTGTTTTTTTTTTAAATATATTTTCCTTTTTACTCATTTATGATAGGATGTATGTCAGTATGTGTAAATATGTATTGCCATAACATGCCTCTAGTTTATTGAACTAGGTTAAGTATTGAATGACCCTCTCTATATCTATATATGTTTGTGTGTGTAAGTATATATATGTATCATTATTGGCATAACATGCCTTTATTTTGGGATGGCAGGCTCTAGGGAAATATGGGATTATCTGTGTTGAAGATCTTATTCACGAGATCCTAACTGCCGGCCCTCATTTCAAGGAAGCGAATAACTTTCTCTGGCCATTCAAGCTGAAGGCTCCATTAGGAGGCTTGAAGAAAAAGAGAAACCACTATGTTGAAGGAGGAGATGCAGGTAATCGTGAAGATTACATTAACGAGCTCATTAGGAGAATGAATTAGATTATTGTGTTCTTGATTTTTGTCATTGAGGCAACCCTGCAAATTTATTTTCCAAACAAACACGGATGATCGTCATCATTGAGAAATTTTTGGGTTATATTAGTTGATTTTGTGAATCGTGAATTTCCACATTACAAGTATCATCGTCTACCTGTGTTATCTAGAACATAGCTTATAGCCAAAAGATATCAAGATCTATTTACATCTTTCTGTAAAACAGTATATACAAACTCAAACCCAGAAAGACCGAAAACCATTGCTTCTGTTTTTACATCATAACATTGAGGGCCAATCAAAGCGGTCCTTCAGGCTTCAACAACACAGACTGAAGTGTGAACATACTTTGTTGATGAACATAAAAGATGTTGTAACTCTGTTTTGTGCTTTTAGTAGGCAATGACCTAAGTTCTTTGGGTTCTGGCTGTATAAAATCAACAGATTTATTATCAGTGTTGAAGTTATAGAAAAAGATGGCATGAATATAAACTGAAACTGAAACTAACTCCTAAAGGTGCCATTTTTGCAACAGGTCTAATAGAAATATAGCTGAAAACTAACGGTCATACTGGTTTAATGTTAAGTTGTCACAGTGTAAATTTCAATGCAGTACTGCCTTCTGAAATGTTTTTTCAGTCACTTGAACGCAAAGAATAGGAATGTAATTGACTCGGCTTGTAAGTAGCTTTAAAATCTGAGCTTGGCTTGAAGGCTTGAATAGTTATTTAATTGTTATATCTATAGTTATAGTCTCTTTATATAACATAATATATATTATTAATTTTATTTTTTATCATAATTTTACATTCTCTACATATATACTAGTAATTATCATGTAATTATAAATTTTATATAATAAATGAAATTTATATAAATAATTGTCTTGTTTAGGCATGATTCAAAAATTTAGTGTGCCAAAATCTCCAATAGCTTATGGGCTGCCTACTCTTCTGATATCTTTTTTACTTCTTGGTGGCTTGCTATTAATAAAATAATCACGCTATTAAAACTTTTATATTATTGCTATAATAATATTGTTTTTACGATCATAATTATTTGTAAATAAATTAAAATATATAAAAAGAAGGAACATGCACAACATCCCCCAACCTAACCCCTTCCGGTCCATACTATAATATGTTGTGTTCTAACTTCTAACTGATAACCCATTCCCAACCTGATAATATTATCAAAATAAGCAACTTACTGGGGGTGTCCTGGGTCCAAGTTTCTGCACTCTATTACTAGAATTCAAGACCTCTGATCTTTGAGCCGGCTGATGCTGATGAAGTCTCTGAATGAACTCCCGTAGATGATTGTATATACTGCAAACATAGATGGAATAAAAGGGGAATAACACAGATGAAGAATGTCACACATTAATTTATTTTATTATAATCAACATATATATTCAAATATAACAATAACAACCATACCCTAGTAAATCCCACAAATAGCAACACTACTGACAATATAAAATAACACCAACTAGAATTTAAAATTTGAGAGCATAGAATCTAACCTTAATCGATGTCGATTGCAGGCTGCAAAGAATGCAACAACACCGTATAAAATGCTCTTGATAGCACGAAAAACCTACAAGAAAGATTGTTCCGAGTACATCAACTGTATATGTAATCTTAACAAACAGAAACACAAAAAGCAATAACTTTAAGCTTTATCCACCTTGGAGAAAAGGTCGGTCCACAGAGCGCGCCACATAGAAGCCTCGTAGGTGTGTATAGTTGTCACCTCAGCTTTTGAAGCTACTTTTAATATACTGCTCACAAACAGCCATAGACCTCCAAGTGACTCGTATACGTACTTGTATAAAAATCCTATAAACCTAGATAGTCCAAGAACGAGTTGTATTGGCGTACAAATTGCTTTCCAAAGGCACAAGAATATTGGGCTCATGAAAACTGTCGCTGCAACCAGCTCAAATATGCAAAACTCCGAATATTAGCGGCATGCATTAAAACAGGCTGACCCTTAGGTGGCAAGTTAGATGGATCGGGTGAGTTGACTAGGGAGCAAAATGGGCCGGGTTTAAACTTGTTTTTAGTACTGGTTGAAACTAATGAACAACGGTTTGACCCTCAGATGCATATATGTCCATTTTTTGGTTTTATAACAATTAATGCGTTAATTATAATTGCTAAAATTATAATCCATATCTATGGATAGTTGCAACTGGTTTAGCCAGTCCGCTTAACTATTCCCCGTTTAGCTAATATTTTTACTTGATCCACCAACCATTTGAGATAAAACACAATCCAAATTGACACGTTTATGAATGAATGGTGGTGAAAAGTGCCATCTCTAGTTTAAAGTTTAAACTGGTTTATAAAGATCTAATCAGAAAACAAAATTACCAAAACTGGAAATAGCTGATGAGATGTACCACACAGGGAGCAGAAGAATGTCCATGAAATTGTCCAGTATATTCCAAGAAGTTCCCAAAAGAATGCAGATAAATGAGTACACATACTCTCCCACCTCCATAAACACATTCCAAAACGGAAAAAGCCCATCCACAACTACCATAAACGGTGCAACTAATGGTTGTGTGAGAAAAGAGACAAGCGATCTAAAGGTGCGTGTCACCATCAAAAACCACATGACAGCCTTCTCGGCGTTATGCAGAAACAACATTGTACCCAAGTATTTAATCCTCGATACCATCTCCCATGTTTCTATCCAGTCGAACAAAGGTCCAAACAAACGGGAAGCAGCTGCTTTAAGAACAGGGATGTTTTTGTACAAATCATAGAAACCGATCAAGACTGTGACAAACGATATTGCAACGTATAGACTTCTTGCCAAAGGGCACATCCATGGACGATAAATATGGCAAAAGAACGGATAAGACTGAAAGAATATTACCCAAGTTGGAAGTCCAGCCTCCAATAAAGTAAGTAACCGCAAATCAGCCATTATTATTTTTTGTAATTTGAATGGGAGATCACAGTCACTGAACCGGAATAACAGCAATACATCTCTGTATTCGGTTGCTTCCGTTGCTTCTGCACATTCACTTGGACATGGAGAGGGTATATGACAGCTGGCAGTTCCACTGTAACATATTTCTCCAGTATTGAAATCATTCTCAGCATCACAATTTTCTGGAGAATCTATTAATTTTATATCTTCTGGTATACTTGTTTGGTCTGGATCTTCTAAAGTTTCTGAATGATTACTAGGACTGCATGGTGATTCATGTTCCGATAACATACCACTGTTTAAAAGTTTATCTGATAACACAGCACTGTTTAAAATTTTATCTGATAACACACCACTCTTCAAAATTTTATCATAGTCATAATCATCATCACACGATGACCTGCAGGTGCTAGGAGAATCCATACCCGCTTCATGAAATGCTTCTCCTGAAGAGATCTCAAACAAAATGATAAGCTATTATTTAATCTACGTATTCTATCTGTTAAAGAGATGATTTGTAGAGATTTGTAAAGATGTAATCAACATATACCTATCATAGAATTGAGATGATGTTCCAAAATAAGACGCTCATATGGAGTCCCTAGAAACCAAGAAGTTATGCCATTAGCAGCTTGAGCTATACTATCAAATTCCCATCTTTGCATGTATTTAGCCTCTATAGCAAGAGATGTATCAGTCTGCTCATAAGATAAACACATTAAAATACTTTAGTCTGATTTTGTTTTGAGTAAGGGACTTCTTAAAGTTTTGATTTAGAGTTTCTTTTTCTTTGGAACAACAGACATATTATACCAAAAGAGGGCAAGCAAGGAGCTAAAACCCAGATACATACACCAAATACAAACACAGATTACAATTTGACTATCACATTGAATTTGGAGTGTTAACCGATTTTGAAATGCCATATCAGCAACACATCAGAAAAAAACCAACATGGTCAAAGCTACCGGTATGTAAGTTGTCATGCCATCATTTTGACCACATAACCGCGTCAGATTATCCTAAATCAAAACTTTAAATTTAATGAATGTTTGAGTTGGTTATTACTATTGTTGAAAACAAATTTGTTACCCAAAATCAAAATTCAGCTAAAGCATGTTACTTTTAGGTATTTTTTTAGGAAAAAAATAATTAAAGAAAAAGACACCACCATTTTACAAACGATTACAAAACAACCCTTATATTCACAATCCAAATAAAAAATCAACACTTTTTACAAATTATTTTCAAAGGGTATGCATAACTAGTAGGACAAGATATACCTGAAGCAGATTCAAATAATTGATGCCACGGACATCTTTCCACGCAACTTCAAAAACGATAAATCCATACAGGGTTCTATGCAATTTACTATTTGCAATCACAGAAGTCCTTAGTTTCTCTACAGGTAGCAACACCCTCTTTCTTGTAAATGTTACCATTGACAACAATTTTTTCAACTTTTGGGAATGTCTTGAAGGTTTTGAACGACAGTTGGGCTCACTGAACTTGGGATCCTCTTTATTCACCTTTTGGCCTCTTGTGATTGCAAAGGGAGACAACCTGGACTGGAAACAAAATCAAGAAGAAATCTTAAATTTTTGGACTAACTAAAACTTAATTAATAATTTTAGGGAAAAGTTGCAACCTTGGTAACCATTAACTGCCACAGGTGTGCAGGCCCTGAGACCAAGTCTTCCAGCCATGGTCTGTTATCGACCAATATATAAAATGTCTTGCTCTCAGGAGCCAAAAAAAGGGTAAGATCAGAAAGATAAGACTGCAAATCCCTGCAAGAAATAAGCCAATGATATCACTTCATGTAGCAAACATTAATGGACTTGTTTCTAAAAGTTCTAGCATCCGAAGGGGTTACATATTAGATGGTAAAACATGAGGGAATTTGCTTATCCACCACACACAATTACACATAAACATAATCATAACAAGAATTTGTCAGCAAGATGAATTGCATAAAGAAACAAACAAACATACCTAGCAAAATACCACTAAAACAGTAGGATTTGGGGAGGGTAAGATGAGGACAAACCTTATATGGAAACAAGTCATAAGTATCAAGTATCATAAGAAAATAAAAGGAAACAATAAGGCGTAAATGACCGTGTCATAAGCAGAACAAAACAACAGAAGAGCACAACAAAAAAGCATTAGGATGGCAGAACAAGGCATATAAGTTCCTAAGTCTAAAATAGACAAGACGAAAGGCAAACCTAGGAAAAAGCTAGCATATGCATCTACGACTAACGGAAACCTAAGAAAATTATGAGTCAAGGTACGAAGCCTCACGGTACTTAACCCGACAAACTAATCAAATTCAACTAGGACTGTTTGATGATATTTGTAAACCTAAACCCTTCCTTTTTGCACAAAAATTAGAGGAGATCAAAGAACCATTTGATTTGAAATGTTAATTCTCAACTTTTCACATTGAATCCTATAACATTGCTGCAAACTAACTAAACACTAATGGCGCCAAATTTGCAAGAGAGCTTTCATAAACTTTACATCTGAAAAACTAGGTAGGCTATCACCAGAACAAAATATTGAAAATCCACAAAACCAAATGTCCAAATCAAAACCTTATCAACAACTCAAATCATCAAATCAAGCATTACTTCATATGAAAAACTGAGCATACCCAATCTGAAAAGCGTTTAGACGAAAAAAATGTCGAACAGTGTCGCATTTCCCCATGTAAACAACGCTCTAGCCCCCTGGATACGAAACAAATAAGAAAAAACGATCTGCTGAATTCAATTACACGCAAATTCATAGAAGATCTCGCAAGCGTGCTTACAATTTCACAATGATAAATTCAAACCTGAGGGGAATTGATTAATCGAAGAACGGCATTGCGCGGGATCGGGAGAAGAAGCGGCGTGGAACATGATAACGAAGGGAGAGGGATTAGGTCATGCGTACGGAAGCAGGCGCCATCGATTAAAGCATCAATGGAAGTACGCAATTTGGAAACCTTCATGAATGGATGAAGAAAGATGGTGGTTGAATTTTCTCTCTCATCACATAGTTTTTGTGTGTTTCTCTCTCTAGAAATGGAATCGGAAGATCAAAGACGACACGTGGACAAATATGCAGTTATATGTAGAGAGAGAAAGAGGGATTCTCCGTCAATCCTGCATAAACGATTTGCGAAATGTTGTTATGTTTCTCTATAAAACTTTGGACCGGGGCGGTTTGATTGTGTCAACCTTTTAATAGCATACGGTATACCACCGTGATGGTGGCGATAACGCCCAAGATGGGCGTGAAACACCGCCCCGGCCCAGGCGTGATGGGGGCGTGATCTTGGGGGCGTCGAGATTGTAACGGGCGTAATTTTGGAATATTACCGTTCAACGGTAATATAATTAGCCGTTGAGAATTTTTTTTTTTTTTTTTTTTTTAATCAATTAATTACCCCTTTATTCACTATAAATATCACACAATTTAAACAATTTATCACACCTTCTTCTTCACTTCTCCAATTCTTCTATACTTTTTTAGAAAATTACCATGAATCCAAACACCCCAAACACCCCAAACACTCCAAACGAAAACGAGTTGCAACAAAACGTGTGGAATTATCCAATGTTTGGTGGTCACCCGAACCCTTTGTTTACCGGTTCTTCCAACTTCAACCCCAATTTCAACCCCAACTTCAACCCCAACTACAACCCCAACTACAACCCAACGTTTAACAACTACGCGCAATGGGGTTATCCGCAACAATCTCAACCTCAACGACCGAACGTTAACCCCGATACACCCCGTGAACAAGTGGAGGAAGAAGTTGAAGAGATTGTGCCGGAGACGCAACCTACCAAAAGGTCGCATAAAAAGGGGAAACAACCCGTCACGGAATCACCATACGATGATTTCATCACCAAACCCCTCCGTGACAAAACTCCTTGGGGTACCGACGAGGAGCTCGACTTGGTCAACGCCTACATCGACACAACCGAGGATCCGATTCGAGGTAAAACATATATATATTAAAATGTTAACTTTTTTCTTTTTATTTTTTTCGTCTTTTTTTTTTCGAACTGCATTTTTTTATTTTTTTCGTCTTTTAATATTAAACTTTTAAAATTTTGTAGGAAACGCTCAAACATTAGGGGCGTTTTGGGACCGGTGTTCCAAAAAATTTCATTCTCTTCGAAAGGAAAACGCAAGTCCCGACCAACGTTTCTACCGAAACAACGACAAGCTTTCGTCGAAGTGGAAACATTTGAAAACAAGGATTGGAAAGTGGCACGGGATTTATAAGGAAGTTGAACGTAATCGTCGTAGCGGTTGTAGCGACAAAGATCTTCAAACTTTGGCGTTACAAAGATTCAAGGACGATTTGGGAAACACACCCGCTCCCGTCAAACTCTACGAGGCCGTTTTGGCCTCCCCTAAATTTAATGAAATGATTTTGGGGGATGGTTCTTCCAAAAAACGATCGTCGTCGGAAATGTACGACGATAGCCCAAGGGGATCAACGGGCCGTTGCAACATAAATTTGAATGATGAAACGATTTTTTTAGACGACGATGTCGATCCGGAAGTTTTGGCCCGACCGATTGGCAAAAAAAAGGCGATGCGTAAAGAAAAAGAGAAGGTTGAAGACGACGCATTGTTGGAAGAAATAAGAAAATTCAACCTCCTAGCTTCGGAAAAAAAGGAACAACGTGCCCAGCAAATCCGTCTCGCGGAAGAAAAAAATCGAATGAATCAACTACGAGTTCTCCGAATGGATACTACGGGTTTACCCGAAGAGCATAAGGAGTTGATCGAGCGAGAAAAAGCCGATATCGTCGCGAAGTTGATGACCCGAAACCCGTAGTTTTATTTTTTTCACATTTCTATCTATGTCTTTGTGTTTAATAAATTTAGTTTTAATGTTTAATATATTTAGTTTTTATATTTTTCATTTAAATTTAAAAAAAAAAAAAATTAAAAAATTTGATAACATGAGGTGATAACATGGGAGTATACCCCTCCCATGTTATCAAGTCATGTTATCCAGTCAGCGCCCAGTCACCGCCTACGTGGCAGGATAACATGGGTTTGATAACATGGGTATACCCCATGCTATAAGGGGAGGGGGTATGGTTGCCTTGTGGCTTCAAGGAGCCATGCTCCCCAACCAATCATCATGTGCCAACTCATTTGGGATGTTTTTGAAGCCTTGTCAAGCCACACCACAAGGTATGGTTGCCTTGTGGCTTGGAGAAGCCACCGAAAA
Source organism: Deinandra increscens subsp. villosa (assembly GCA_039602395.1). Lineage (NCBI taxonomy): Eukaryota > Viridiplantae > Streptophyta > Magnoliopsida > Asterales > Asteraceae > Deinandra > Deinandra increscens. Next base: position 55,182,890 of record JBCNJP010000008.1, read on the forward strand.
ATTAACATTTTTTTTTTTGATTTTTAACATCTTTTAATAAACAAACAACTTTTATATAAAAAAACAAACACTAGCATTACGAAATCAAACGGTTACAATACTTGAAATTAAAAAAAAAAACACGAATACAATTTAAAAAAAAAACAACTAAAAGTTGCAATCCCATCCGTATTCCTCCGCGATTTCTCTTTTTGTTCAAGAACAAGCGGTAGGAATTGAGGATCAACATCATTATGCGGTTTCATAAATATCTCGAGATCACGTGCTTTTTTCTCTTGTCGTTCACGTGCTTGTTTGAACTCGATCACTCGACGTTGAGCCTCCATTGTAGTTTTCACCGCATCGTACATCGCTTGCTTCTTTCCAAAGGTTTCGTCCCGAAGCTTTGCCTTAAGCTCCCTTTCTTTGATCCAATTGCTTTGAAAATCCGACATCATTTCCAACGCCTTTTCCGATGCCGAACTTCTTGCGGTGGACGAAGACTCGCCCAACTTCTTTTTCCCTTTATTTTTTGGGTATGTAGGGGTCGAGTCTTCATTGAGATCGGGCAATTGAGTCGATCCAACATCATTTGAAGTTGTGTAGTCCCCCGACTCGGACGTCTTCGTCCTTTTACCCGGTTCCGGTATTTCACCATGTACATTCTCAACCGGTGCCCACTTGGGATGGTCTTTTATCTCGACCCAACACGCCAAATGAGAAAACCCATTTTTCTCGTATATTTGTTTATACAAGTTTTGGGCTTTCATCAAAACGTCCACATCCGCACTCCCACTTGCCCAAGTTTTAGTCTATTACAAAAAAAAAATAAAAATAAACAAGTTAATATATATATTTATATATACATACATATATCGAGTAAAAAAAAATAAACAAGTTAATATATATATTTACCGATTGAATGTAGAGACCATTGAAGTTCGACAATTTCGTATTCAACTTCTTCCACTTTGAGCTTAGTTGGTCCCTAGATCGCCCACTAGGTGCACCCGTCAAACCGTCAAAGTGGGCAAGAACTTTAGCCCAAAACGAATCGCGGGATTGTTGATCCGCTTTTTTCCCATCTTCACTACAATGAATATAAGCTTTTGTCAAGTTAAGCTCTTCCTCCGACGTCCAAGTTTTACATTTTGCTCTCCCCGGAAATTTAGCTTTCGTCTTCGTAATTACTTGGACGTCTTCGTCCATCACCTCGATCTCCTCTTCTTCAACCGCATGTTCTTCCTCTTCTTCTCCTCCTTCTTCTTCAACTTCTTCTTCGGACTCGGAATCGATTTGACGACGTGGCTCTCGAAATTGCTTGTTTTGGTACATGACGTTAGACGGGTATTGGGAAGAATGTGGGGGAAATAACTCCCCTTGAGCCCCATAACGACCGGATAGGAGATCGATTAATGAATGTTGAGAAGGGTGTGGTGCGAAAAAAGCCGGTTGTGATTGCGGTGGAGGATTTGCGTTGGAGGCTTGACCGGTATTACGAACCTTCGGTTTGTATTTTTTGGTGGGAGCGGTGGATTTTTTCGTGGTAGCGGGTGATTTCTTCTTTGATCGATCCATGGTGAGTAGAATATAAAATATGTGAAAGAGGGAGAAGATAGGTGAAGAAGATGGTGTAAAAATGTTATGAGGTGTGTTTTATAAAATGTTTGGTTGTGTATATATAGTGAAATAAGAAAAAAAAAAAAAAAGAGCCGTTGGCTCTCAACGGTAAAAAAAAAACGGTAATATTCACCCGGCTCCCCCCTGCTCCAAGAAATCGCTCCATCTCGAAAATTCCGAGCCGCGGACTAGAACCGGGGCACCCGGTATGGCTGCCGGCTGGAACCGCGCGGCAGGCATGGAGCCGCCTTGCGGTAACCCAGCCCATACCGTCCCCCCTAATGGTTCAGATCTTTAAGGGTTTGTTTCGTAACTTT
>JBCNJP010000008.1:55185305-55213305 GCA_039602395.1 Deinandra increscens subsp. villosa
TCCTGACTGCTTCCATATGAGCAGCTTGAGGTTGATGCATAAATTGACTCACTACCCCTACGGCGTACGCTATATCTGGACGAGTATGTGAGAGATATATCAATTTTCCCACAATCCGCTGGTATCTCCCTTTGTCCGCTAATTGCGCTCCCTCTTCCATATAAAGTTTTTGATTCGCAACCATAGGCGTCTCCATGGGCTTGCAATCAATCATCCCTGTTTCGGCCAATAAGTCAAGGACATATTTTTTCTGGAAAATAAAAATTCCTTGTTTTGACCTAAGAACTTCAATTCCAAGAAAGTACTTAAGTCTACCCAAGTCTTTCATTTCGAACTCAGTGAACAAGCTTGTTTTTAACTTTGTAATTTCTTCTTTATCATTCCCTGTAATAATCATATCATCCACGTAAATGATTAAGCACGTTATGAGTTTGTTTCTCCGTTTGAGGAATAAAGTATGATCTGAGTTACTTTGTTTAAACCCATATCTTTTCATAGCTAGGGTAAACCTGCCAAACCAGGCGCGAGGAGATTGTTTCAACCCATAGAGAGATTTCTTCAGACGACAAACTTCTCCCGTTTTAAACTTCTCTGAAAATCCTGGTGGAGCTTCCATATAGACTTCTTCTTTTAATTCTCCATGTAGGAAGGCGTTTTTAACATCAAACTGATGAAGTGGCCACCCTTCATTTGCAGCGACGGAGAAAAGAACTCTAATGGTGTCAAATTTGGCCACTGGGGAAAAAGTTTCGGAGTAATCAACCCCATATGTTTGAGTGTACCCCTTAGCGACTAACCGAGCTTTGTATCTTTCAATAGTTCCATCTGATTTACGCTTTATAGTAAAAACCCAACGACATCCCACCGGTTTTTTTCCAGCTGGGAGAGTACACATTTCCCATGTATCGCTCCTTTTTAGGGCATCCATCTCTGTTTTCATTGCTTCTTTCCAGTTCGTTGACTCTAGAGCTTGCTCTATGGTAGTTGGGATTTCTTCAGAATACATAGAGGACGAGAACGCTTTGGCTTCATTTGACAAGTTTCCTCTAGCTATATTTGCCACAGGGTACCTTGAACTCCGAGCATCTTTTCCAGGGGAGAATCTTTTGGGAGGAACACCTCTGTTTGCTCTTGGTGGAAGGACATATCCTCCACTTGGCTCTGTTTGCACTGGATTATCCTCTTCATCCTGCAATGGAATAACATGCTCTACATCTATTTCATGGTTAGATGAACTTGTAGAAGAAGAGGAAGCAACATCACTACTCTCATGGTTTTGAGAATCGGAATCACCATTCTCAAGGTTTTGAGAGTCGGATGGGGAGTCGACATGGGTTTGAGAGTTACTTACCTCAGACGTCAGGTTGGGAAGATCATTTTCAGTAACACTGGTTGTAGGTATCGTGGATTGTGAAGGTGACTCGATTTGGACATTGTGAATAGCTTCTTCTGTCAATGGCATCCATTTTAACCAACTCATTGTGTCACTACGCTCTTTCTCCCCTTCACCATTGTGTTGAGTACTATAGTAGTATTCGGTTTCAAGAAAGTCACAGTTCATGGTAGTAAACATGTGACGTCTCTTTGGACTATAACAACGATATCCCTTTTGGTTGACTCCATACCCCAAGAAAACACATTTTTCAGCACATGGATCAAGTTTGGTGCGTTCTGATTTGGGTATATGGACAAAGACAGAACAACCAAAGACTCGTGGTTCGAGAGTAAGGGAAGAAGGAGGTTTAGTAAAATCACACAAAATCTGAAGAGGGGTTTTTAGATTAAGGGCTTTGGTCGGAAGACGGTTTATAAGATAAGTAGCAGTGGCAAGGGCCTCAGGCCAAAACGACCTTGGAACTTGGGATTCGATTAGGAGGGCACGAGTTATTTCAAGAAGGATACGATTTTTTCGTTCGGCAACACCGTTTTGTTCAGGGGTATGGGTACAAGAGGTTTGATGAATTATCCCTTTGGTTTGGCAAAATTGTCTCATTGAAGTATTCACAAACTCTCCTCCATTATCGGATCGTAGAATTTGAATGTTTCTTTGGTACTGGGTTTTAATCATGGAGTAAAACAAGGTGAATTTATCCACAACTTCGGATTTATGCGTCAAGAAATAAGTCCAAGTCATTCTTGTGCAATCATCAATAAAAAGTAAGAAATACCGAAAGTTTTGGCCGCCAGTAACTTTTGCAGGTCCCCACACATCCGAATGAATCAAAGAGAACGGATGGTCCACCCTAGTGTTATTTAGTTTAAAGGTATGTCTATGACTCTTGGCCAAAACACACGTATCACAACTTAAGGATTTATTTGAAGGAAATAATTTAGGAAATAAAAGATGCAAATAACCAGCGGATGGGTGTCCTAATCTCCGATGCCATAGCCAAGCCTCCCTATTAGTAGTTCCATGAGCTAGCATCACATTACCTTGTCGAGTCACTTCATCCACATAGTACAAACCTTGACGTTCAGTGCCACGTCCAATAATCATTCCCGTCCTGATGTCCTGTAAGATGCAAAAGGTAGGATGCATTAGAACAGTGCAATTTAATTCTTTTGTGACATGGCTAATTGATAGCAATTTATGTGACAATGATGGGACATAAAGACAATTTGACAATTTCAAAGTCGGTGATAGTTCAATTGTCCCTCCTCCTTTGACTTGAACTATTCCCCCATTTGCGGTGTGGATTTGAGTTTTTTTTGGTTTTGACATTGAACACATATCTGAAAGTTCAAATGTCATTGTGTCGGTAGCACCACAATCAAATATCCATGATTCATCCTTTCTTTCATAATTAGTTGCCATGTTAACCTTTCCAATTGAACAAGAGGATTGTGGTTCATATTTTATAAAATCGGAAAGTTGTGAGATATTAGAAGTATATGGGGCATTTAATGAATCAGTTGCTAAATTTATTTTGGCCACATTCGAAAGTTGTGGGTGTGTTTCTGTCATGTCAGAAACTTGTGGTATTTGTCTTCCATTAAAAAATCTTGGGTTTAAAAATGAAGAATTAGACAGAATGTAAGGGCTTGAGACAAATTTCTCAAACCCTATACCTGTACGTTCAAAATCGTTTTCTTCATTAGACGCCGCTAAGCATCCAAAGTCATCTCCTCTGTTGGTGGTTCTCAGGTGGTCACCGCCACTGGCGGTTCTCAGGTGGTCGCCACCGCTGCCGGTAACATCGGGGTTACCAAGGGCGGCTGCCGCCTTGTCGTTCGTACCTTTTTTGTGACAGTCGTTCCACCACTCCGGAAACCCCACGAGTCGGAAGCATTTTTCTTTAGTATGTTTCGACATCCCACAGTGGCTACACTTTAATTTCGTCTTGTCTACCCGGGGTGACGTCCCCATCGTTTGTCGGTCTGACCGGTGCTGCGCCTTCGAGATGGGTCCTGAGCCCTCCGTTTCGCCTAGCCCCGCGACTACAAGACCGGTTGCAACGCCCTTTGGTGGGCGGTTTCCTTTCTCACAGCCTTGTAGGCTTCTTCGAACGAGGGTATTTTAGGTTTGGAAAAGTAAACAAAGGGTATTCAACTGGGTATTTGGTAGATGATGAGCAGAATTGTGTTGTTTGATCCTAGGATTATTTAACACTGCTCTGATACCATATTGAAATTGATAACCAGAGAGTTTGAATTGTATTACTCTTTTCTTGATTTTTACAATGAACAATGAACCACAATTTATAGATTTTACACAAAGTTAAAGAAGGAAATAGAGAATGTCGTTGAGCTGTAATTGAGGCTATCACTGAGCTGTAATTGACCCATGATTTATGATGAGAATATTGACGGACCCCTCAATCCACAATTTCCTTTTCTAACACCTATAAAAGAAATAAAGTCATTTTTATATGCAACATTAAGGACACATTTTAAAATGCAAAAGTAGAATACCATGGATTTGACCCGAACTGAGGATGGCACTCCAATCTACCTATTCTTGATATCGATGGAAAATGAGCAAGTGTTTTCATTCTATTCAACCTAATCATACTCAAAATTAGCGATGAATGACACCATTATAAGCCGTGATTTACAAATTATTGAATGTGGGTTTTCCACTTACACTTGCAGAAACACACCAAAACAAACAAGCATCTTGAATAACTTGCCTTTACCCAAAAGCGCAGCAAATAGACAACTCGTACTTTAGCATCATAATTCATGGTAATAGCCAGTTTAAAACATATTAACTCATAAAGTAATACTTTAGCAAACTGGGGAGACCATTCATGTAATACTTTAACAATCTGAAGCAAATTGAAGAAATCAATGATTATTTAACATCACATATTACCTTTGTGTTGTGATTACCATTTACTTGCATCATCAATTCATCTTATGATAATTAAGAAAAGATTCAAGATGGTTAACATAATAGCATCTCACATATACACAAACTAATACATTATTTTAATAATTGATAAAGACCAGGGTTCAAACCTTAGCATTGGTAAAAAAATTGGAGAAATAAAAAATTTCCCGTTCAAAAAAAAAAGAATGAGAAGTGATCAGGAGTAAATAATGAAAACCCACATTCAATAATTGAATGGCTGAGAAGGAAAGGATACAACGGAGGCGCTATAAACCATGCGCTACTCAAAATTTTGAGAAAAAACAAACAAATTCGAGGAAACCCAAGTTCAATAATTGAATAACAAATTTCGAGCATGAAATCCACTATAAACCATGATCCAACAAAGATATAGAGCATCAAATCACATCAATTTATAAAGAATCCATCGATTTTGAAAAAAAAAACCCGGTGCTGGCCGGCCGGCGAGGTGCTGCTGGTCGCCGGTGAAGTGCTGCTGGTCGGATGTGATGATGGAAGCGCTGAGATGGAGGATGGAGATGAGAGACAATAGTGAATGTGGGAGGGAGGGAAGGGTAGTATACGTAATTGTGAAGATAGAATAATTACAATCGTGCCATCATAAATTTCCGTAAATGACAATTTGAAGTTCAAGAAAATTACGAAGTCTGCCATTGGATGTAACTCAAATTTGTGTATACGTTAACCGGTTTCTTAAGCGATAAACGGCCGCTCAATTCAAACTGGTGCAAATTAATTTTGATGGGGTCTTTTTCGTTGAATTTTTTTTACACCTTGTGGTGTGTTTTCGGTTAAGGGAAGATTACGGTTGTTGTTTTCGTCCAAACATGTGTTTTCGACCAAATTCTTGTTTTCGATTGAAGGGGTATTTTCGACCATGTTCTGGGCTTCGGCCAGGTCAATGTTAGAAAAGTGTAAACTGATAGAATCTGAAGTCGCGATTATCGCTTTCAGATCGATAAAATGGAGTGTATACCACTTCACGATCGGATAAAATCAGAAGATTACAAGGATTGTATGTGTGTTTGCAGAGAGAAAATCTAATCAATTATGATTAGCGTACGTATGAATGGAATTCCGATCCAAACAAATAGGAAGCGGTTTGGAGTTGTCGATCAACTGCTCAAGCAGTTATCCACGGTTTTTAAGGGATAATTACAACATATTTTATATAAATAAAATATACATCAAGCAGCCAGGGGCTCTGCCCCTTGGACCCGCCAGGGGCTGCCGCCCCTTGGACCCCGCTTTCGGGGGCGCTGCCCCCGAACCCCCGTTAGTCTCGTTGATATGCAAATATGCGTCGACTCATATTTGCATATCGAACTTTATCCATTTTACACTAAAATACCAACAAACCTCCCCCATTTTAGTGTAATCATAGAATTACTAACTAGTTCATAGCAAACAACCAAACTATTGCATAAATGAAATGTCGAGACGATTGAATTTCACATTAGTATATTACACATTCCAAATATTCGAATATCAAGGTGTCTCGAAAGATTGAACCTTGTAATATTCATATTGAATACATGAAGATAATATACACAATAGTTTACATACATAAACCTTACATGACACATTATTTTACTAGCCTATGTCCCTATCCTTCATAAGTACATCAAAGCCAAGTCCAAGCTTCTTGAAGCAGCTAAACCTCATACTTATATAGGTAGTTCCTTTAGTCTTGCACCTGCCAAGGCAATTTTCAAAAGAACTATTAAGAAGCAATACACTTCAACCTACTTTCACTAGCAGAACTGAACACATACCTTGGGATAATAAATTTGTGTTCCAAACTCTAAATGTGAAGCTTTCCACATTGAATTCAGCACATAACGTCATATTATGTGGGAATTGGGTATCTTAACATGAGAGTTTTCATATGGACTTCAAACCTAATCCCACAGCTGATCCTTTCACGAGATCTCTATTCAACCCTTTGGTTAAATGATCAGCCAAGTTCCGATGAGTTACAATCCACTCAACCGATATGACACCTCGCATAATGAGCTCACGAACCATGCTGTGTCTCACACCTAAGTGTCGCGATTTTCCATTATACACTTGACTATATGCCCTAGCCAAGGTAGCTTGACTATCACACCTGATAGAAATGGGAGACATTGGTTTTGGCCACAAGGGAATATCATGGAGGAGATTCCTCAACCATTCTGCCTCATTACCAGCCAAATCTAAAGCAACAAACTCCGCCTCCATAGTTGATTTTGTTATGCAAGTTTGTTTCTTCGATGCCCAACTAATAGCACCTCCCCCAAGAAGAAACACCCAACCAGATGTAGAAGAATGCTCTTCCATATTGGTTATCCAACTTGCATCACAATAACCTTCAATAACCGAAGGAAACCCAATATAAGTTAGCTTATAATCAATGGTTCCTTTCAGGTATTTGAATACTCGACCCAAAGCCTGCCAATGATGAGTACCAGGATTGCTAGTAAATCTACTAAGCTTCCCAACAGCATATGCTATATCCGGTCTAGTACTTATCATGGCATACATAAGTGATCCAATTCTTTTCGAGTATTCCATTTGAGAGACTGCCTCACCATTATTTTTTAATAACTTAACATTAGGATCAATGGGAGTACCTATTGGAGAACAATCCTTGAAGTTAAACTTATTTAAGATCTTCTCAATATAATGGGATTGAGAAATAGAAATTCCTTTGTTCTCACGTGTAATCTTAATACCCAAGATCACCTCAGCCTCACCCATGTCTTTCATTGCAAATTTAGATGACAAGAATTCTTTAGTTCTATCCACTTGATTTTGGTTCGTACCAAATATCAACATGTCATCTACATATAAACAAATCAAGACTCCATTTCCAGTTTCATCAAATTTACTGTAAACACACTTGTCTGCTTGATTTAAAACAAAACCACTTGACAACACAACCTCATCAAATTTTTGATGCCATTGTTTAGGTGCTTGTTTCAACCCATAAAGAGATTTTACTAATTTACACACCTTATTTTCTTGTCCAGGCATAACAAACCCTTCGGGTTGTTTCATGTAAATCTCTTCTTCTAATTCACCATTCAAGAAAGCAGTTTTCACATCCATTTGATGAATGACAAGATTATGAATAGCTGCAAGTGCCAACAACAGTCTAATCGTGGATATTCTAGCCACTGGAGCATAAGTATCAAAATAATCAATACCCTCCTTTTGTCTAAAACCTTGGATTACCAACCTTGCCTTGTATTTATCAACAGTACCATCTATCTTCATCTTTCTCTTGAAGATCCATTTACTTCCTAGAGGTTTACACCCAGAAGGTAAATCAGCCAATTTCCAAACTTTATTTTGCAAGATAGAGTCCATCTCATCTTGAATTGCTTCCTTCCAAAAAGCAACATCCCTCGAAGCCATAGCTTCACTGTACGTCACAGGGTCTCCCTCAATATTGAAACAATATTGATATTCAAAATTAATATCATCCCTAGACCCTTCAACTAAATATAGTTGAAAATCATCACCAAAGTCTTTAGCTTTTCTCACCCTCGTACTCTTTCTTGGTTCGGTGCTTGTCGAAGGAATATCTTCATTATTGTAAGATATCTTCGTAACAGGATTCATATCCCTTGGCCTTGGTATAGATGTAAATCTTTCTTCATCAAAGATTGCATCTCGTGACTCTATCACTGAATTCACCGCAACATACTCATTTGATTCTAATACATAGAATCTATAAGCATAAGAATTCTCAACATATCCAATAAATATGCAATCTATACCTCTTTCACCTAAAGTTTTCCTTTTAGGTTCTGTTAGTCTAACAACAGCTCTGCATCCCCAAACTTTAAGATAATGTAAGTTTGGTACAGATTTGTGCCAAAGTTCATATGGGGTTTTCTTGTCAGTCTTACCGGGAATCCGGTTCAACAAGAAACATGCCGTCAACATGGCTTCACCCCAGAATCCTTCACTCAAGCCAGAATAGGACAACATTGAATTCACCATTTCCTTCAAAGTCCTATTCTTGCGTTCAGCCACACCATTCTGTTGTGGTGTATATGGAGCAGTTGTTTGGTGTATTATTCCAGTTGATTGAAAATAAACTGGATCATAATACTCCCCTCCACGATCAGTACGAAGAATTTTTATTAATTCCTTTTGATGAAGCTCAACTTCTTGTTTATAAATCCGAAATTTATCCCGCATTTCCAACAGCCACTTTCATTGGATTGTTTAGACTTCTTTCCAAAACCTTTCTTCTTTCCACCACCTTGGAATTTACGCTTCTTGTTGTTGTTGCCCTTTTTGTTACTAGGACCTGTTTCTTCAACAACATTGACAGTGGAACCACCAATGTCTTTTTCTGGTTCTTTCACCCAAACAGTTTCCATTCTCCTACAACCTTCCTCAATGCTAATAGCACTGCCCAATTCAACAAGGTTGTATTCTTCCTTCTTATGTTTCAAACCGTGTTTGAATTCCTTCCAAGAAGGCGGGAGTTTATCAATGATGGAAGCAGTAGCAATGGATTCATCCATTTTTAAACCATGTTGTTCAAATCTACCGAGTATACTCAAACACTCGTTATACTGTTCCATCACAGAACGCCCATCCACCATTTTATATAACATAAAATCGCTTACCAAGAATTTCTTACTGGATGAATCTTCAGCCATGTATTTGGCTTGAAGCGTATCCCACAATTCTTTTGCTGATTCGACATTCTGATAAATATCAAATAGAGTGTCAGACATACCATTGAGGATTGTACCACGGCAGATGAAATCACGTTCCAGAACTTGTTCCTCCTCCTGGTCTGTTCGAGTGTTTCGTTTTCCACTTCCTCCGGCACAGGGGTTGTCAGAACGTACACCACTTTCAACGTTGGTAACAGAAACTGCATCTTCTTTTGCCATCTTCTGAAATCTGTTCCTTCGAATTTCGCCAACTTCACGAACTTGGAAGTCATATCACGAACTGATTCTCCAGCCATTGTTACAGAAATTTTATCGATCTTTGTTAGAAAAGTGTAAACTGATAGAATCTGAAGTCGCGATTATCGCTTTCAGATCGATAAAATGGAGTGTATACCACTTCACGATCGGATAAAATCAGAAGATTACAAGGATTGTATGTGTGTTTGCAGAGAGAAAATCTAATCAATTATGATTAGCGTACGTATGAATGGAATTCCGATCCAAACAAATAGGAAGCGGTTTGGAGTTGTCGATCAACTGCTCAAGCAGTTATCCACGGTTTTTAAGGGATAATTACAACATATTTTATATAAATAAAATATACATCAAGCAGCCAGGGGCTCTGCCCCTTGGACCCCGCCAGGGGCTGCCGCCCCTTGGACCCCGCTTTCGGGGGCGCTGCCCCCGAACCCCCGTTAGTCTCGTTGATATGCAAATATGCGTCGACTCATATTTGCATATCGAACTTTATCCATTTTACACTAAAATACCAACAAAGGGTTTTCGATTGCTAAGTTTTTGGTTGTCAGGGAATTTTCACTCGTGAAAAGATTATGACAGGTATCAAAGTGAGTACTTCTGGTGTTAACTTTCCAACTCATGTATGCCTCAATCCCACATGTCACTCTTTAATTAAAGAATGATAATTTAAATTTACTAATGAAAGTCTTACCCATGAAATTACTCTGAAAGAGGTTAGAGAATATAAAGATCGTGTTATGATTTTTAGAGAAAAATTTGAGACAGTCAAAAAGGATCTCACGTTTGTTGAGGAACAATTAAGTAATAAAAAATGTCTTCTTAGAGTATCTGGAAGTAAGGTAGTTGAATTAAAAGAGGAAGTTCTCGAACTAAAAATCAAGCTTAGTGTTGCCCAATCTACCTTAGACAAACATTAGACAATACACTAAAAATGATGGAAGCTAATGAACACTTTTACAACTCTGATGAGAGAATTATGCATGTTAAAGAGAAATCAGGATTATGGCTTATTTCTGTAGAAAACACTGAACACTCTACTCACACTGCCCCCCCCCCCCCTTTTAACGAGTCAAATGATCTATGTGCCTCTTACTGTCGAGGAATCGAAAAAAATATGTGCATTTAAAGCAACTGCATCATACGGTACAAAGGAAAGTGCCTATATTGAAAGCAAACTTGCTTCATGTCCAATTAAAGTTTATGCTCCTCCTAATCACACTAAGGGGCTGTTTGGAAACATTTGCGGCATTAAGTGCTAAACTAGTAAGAGGTCTGATTGAGTAAGAAGCTCTGAGCTTGTAAGTGCTGAACCAGTAAGTGCTGTTTGGTTGGATATCTGAATGACTATGTAAAATGACTATTTTACCCCTTTGAACTATTTTTTGCCAAATGAAATGTATTTGTTTATCAGAACTCCGAATGATGAATAATTATTAAAGTATTTACAAACTAATGGCATTGAGAGTCCCGACATATACCCCAAGAACCAACTCAACCTAGTAATCATGGCCTAACAAAATGGGAACATAATCACGACCGTAGATCCAACTAACTAACTAACTAACTAACTAACTAACAAAAGAAAATCTATACATCAAATTCCTATTAAACCTACATAACAAAACATAAAGATAATTGACACAATAAATGATCACACAGTACTTGAAGCAAACCCAGCACCTCAATAACCTTCTTAAATACAATCAAACTGTTACTTTATAGGCATTTAAAAATCACTTCGACCAGTGAGCATTTCTGGACATAGCACATAGCACAACACAAGGGTCACCCCACTATTATGAGCCACTGACCTTCAACCAAAAGCCAACATCTTCCTTCAAAAATTTGATTCGTATGAATCCTCAAATGGAGAACCAAAATTGATTATATATTAGAGCCAAATCTGTCCAAAATCGATTATATAATACTTGCTCAGAACAGTCAAAATCAATTGCTACAAAATCAATTATAGGCTTGACCATGAACATATATTTGACCGAGAACATATCTATTGAGCAATTAACTACCGCAATGATACATCAACCAACTTCGTATTTGACCAAGAACATATCTACTAAGCAAATTACATAACTCTAACAACACAAAGGCTTTTGCAACCCAATTTTACAGGAATTGATGAAAGTTCTAATTGATTTTTCAGCAAAATCTTAGAAGCACCAAGATCTGCTGTCCAGATTGCTCAAAATAATAAAAAATCATGGAATAGGTAATTGATTAGGTAACCCAAAAACTAATAAGCATCGAACATAAGTAGGTTGCAGGGTTGTTTGCTCGAATTAAAAAAAAATGATTTATGATGTTTGGTGGCCGAACGAAGGCTGTGCAGAGGGAGAGGGAAATTAAAGGCCAAAAAAATCTGATCAACCATGAAATAGTAGGTGGCGAGGGGTGTGTGGAGACGAGAAAAAAAACCCTAATCGAAGGATGTGGAGAGGGAGACGAGAAGAAAAACATACCTTATGAAGAAAAAGTAGGTGGCGACCGGAAAATGATCTTCAGTGGATGGAAGCGTGGCTGGAAAAAAGTGACGAGGGTGAGGGGATGGAGGCACAGATATGAGGGTGAGGGGTAGAGACGGAAGTAAACATGTTTTTTTGTCACTTATTAATTCAGATTGGGTTTCATATCTTACCGAATAAGACCCCAATAAGAGGCATTTTTTCATCCAGATGTTCCAACCAAACACTCCTACATCTGACCGATTCAGATGTTGACCCATTAAGAGCTCATTAAGTGGCAAACAAACAGCCCCTAACAAAGCTATCTTATGTGCAGATAAAGTAATTGTTGAGGATGTTTCAAATGAGGACAGGAATGCATAGCTTATCATAACATCCATAATTCTAGTGTTTTGACTGATCCTAAAACTGACGGTTTAGAATTTCCTAAGTTTGCTACTAAAGTGCCAAAGTCTGTGTCAAAACTTTCTGAGTCAAATGTTTTTGGTGAACAAACTTCATTTGGTTTGTTTTCTATTGGAAAGACTGGTGGTTGTGTGAAATCTTTGAAAAAAGGGAAGGAACCATGGGTTGCTGGTTCCTCTGTTCCTGGTGTGTTTATCTTTGGAAAATCTGATAAAGTGATGAATGGAAAAAAGGAAAGGGAGTCTAAACCCCAGGACTTTGTCCCTTATCCAGAAGTCCACTCTACCTATGACCAAAACCAACCAATCAAGCGGGAGTATGTTTTGTCCACTCGTCCTGAAGGCAAGACATATTGGATTCACAAAAACGCAGCAAAAACAACATGGCAATCCACTGGGCGAAAATATTCGGAGCTTCCCACTTATCCAAAGAAACAAATGGATACAAATGGATACACGTTTGACTTCTATCCAAAGATGTAGACATGTTACAATTGTGGAATGGCAGGCTGCATTGCTCCAAACTTTTTGTATCATCCTTATGTGCCTTGATATCCTCTGAATCATAAGTTTTCATCTCAGGATTCAATAAAGTCTAAGCCAATGAATGTGCAACCACCTAAGGCAATGAAGACTGCCAGTCCTAAGGTTAAAACTTCTTATGGCATTTGGGGGGCTGCCAAAGAGCAAAGAAAGCTCTCAAAACAAAAGCAGGTTTTTCCAAATTATGGTAATTTTCATAAAAGGGGAGAAAATCAAAACATGAAAAGGTTGAAAAGCCTAAAGTTGTCTCTTCAAAGGTAACTAGAATTGTTTTAAAAAATGTTTCTAAAAGGAAAAAGGTTAAAATACCTAAAGTCATTACTCCAAAGGTGACTAAAACAACTTTTAAATCACCTGGAATTTGGAAACCAAAATCAAAGGCAGCCGGACCTCAAACCCCTGATTTCACAAAGGCATGCTCTTAAAAGAAGTTTCATTTACTGATGCTTCAGGAATACCCATAACCACAATGACATGTGTACCTATGGCTAACTGATCTCTCACCTTGTGCAGGAACAATCAAGGAGGGCTTTCATTAACGTTTTGTTTATGATAGTGATTGTTCTAGGCACAGGATATGAGGCATCTCTCCACTTCATGACATGAAAATTCTCAATGGTGGATATGTTCTCTTTGTGAGAGGTAAATCTGACGAAATCAGCAAGGTATCGTTTCAATTGCTTGTTCTTGATTGGTTGTTTACTTCTTGATTGGTCACATATGATAGTTCATTGCTTCAAACGAAACCCGTTTCTGAAAAATTTTCAAATGATAAACTTTAAAGGTTAGCTTGGCCAGTTTTGTCTAAAGCGTTTTGTTTTTAGTTTTGTGTCATTGTGTTTGTTACTGTGTGTTCAATTTAAAAAAAAATGTTAGTAGTCACTAAAACTAAAAAAGCAAGGGGAAGAAAAGAAATAATACAAAATGGACTCCTTGTTTCAAAGTGTGCTTTTTAATTTTTAATCGTTTGCTTGTGTGTTTGAGAAGGGAGGGAAATGAAATATTTCCGTTCTTAGAATGACTGACACACGTAAGTAGGGGTGTTCAAAACCGGATATCCGAAATTTCGGATATCCGAATATCGGATATCCGAAATTTCGGATATCGGATTATCCATTTATCCTAAAATTTAGTTTAAGTTGAGGTAAAAGATAAACAATAAGCATTCATGTTTCAAAACATTAGCATACCAACACGAAAATTAAAAGTTACAAAATACAAACCACATTCGTCCCAAAACAAACATAAAAAATTACAACCCGCTACTACGTTTAAGTTTTATATAGCATGAAAAAAACTCAAATCAAAAGATCCATCATTGTCAAAATCCATCTTTATATAGCATGAAAGAGATGATTAAGAAGATAGAGATTTAGTTACCTGAAGGAGATTGACGATGGCGTTTGTATCGGATTTTCTGGATTGGAACGTGAAAATGAAACGTCGGCAACGAAAAGTCGGCAACTGTGATTACGTGAAAAGAGAAGCAACCTAATACACTAATACTAATACTCTAATAGCCTATTAATTAAATACATAAAAGATAAAATTAGAGAAACTTGTAATTAAATACATAAAAAATAAAATAACTTTTATAAATTTCGGATATTATTCGGATATCCGAATATCCGAAAATTTTAAAAAAATGATCCCATATCCGAATCCGAATTTTCGGATATCTGGAATTCGGATACCCAAAATTTCGGATATCCGAAATTTCGGATATTTTCGGGTTCGGAATTTCGGATATTTCGGATTCGGTTTCGGATTCGGATTTTTTGAACACCCCTACGCGTAAGGCTGACGTGAAAGACATGATCCAAAGAGATGTGTTCAGTAGGCTCAGTTCCAAAAACAAAGATATGCGTCACAATACTTAAAGATAAAGTATGACATTTGACGGAAAATGCACACTTAGGTTAGATGCATGTACTATTTGACTGCAAGATTGTTCCTGATACACACGCCGGACTCCAAAGTGTTAAATCACATTTTCTCAAAACTCGGCGTCCCCTCTGTTTTGTGTGAGCAAAGACCTGGGGATGTCTAAGCCGTTAGTCAGTCTCTCCTTTATTTTTATGTGAGCAAAGACCTGGTGTAGACTGTACCTACGTGTTACTCAGACTTTCCTCTGTTTTGTGTGAGCAAAAGACCTGGTCAGTCTGTACTAACGTGCTTGCACATCACTGTCTATTATTTACACCAAAAAGATGTCATTGTGCACAAAAAAAAGACCCTCAAGTGTCCAAAACTCTTTAGCCCTGACTTGTGATTAGGCTTATGTGTTTAATGAAAACCCGTGTTAGTCAGACTTTCCTCGGGTTCAGGGGAAGTATTTATAGAAAACCCGTAACCTATGTTTGGGTTTTGGTTAAATAATGTTGTTGACCCGCTAACCCAGTAACCAGTCATTATGTGTCTGGTTGGTGTTTGTTCCATGTTGTGCATTACAGGTTAGATTGAAAGGACGAGACACAAACTCTATTGTTGAAAGACTAGTGCTCATGTTGAAGAACCAACAAACGACTTACCCTACTGAAATGCCTAGGGGAAGTTTGTTGGTTCAAGTGAAGCTGAATGTATCATTGCATTTGTTAGTTGAAGAAAGAGTTGCAGAGCAGACAAATCAAGAACCACAATCAATATGAGGTTTTTCAAGTGAAGATTATCAATATAGAGGTTTTTAAAATTTTATCCTCTGAAGACAAAGACATGTCAAGACGGTTACCGATGTTTCAGCAAGGACCAAAGTTTTATTCAGCAAAAGGCAAGTGCATGAGAATCCTCCTCTCATTATTTGTTCGTCATTTGAAGCCCAAGCTGATGCTGATTGAGAGAAAGCTCCCAAATGTCTCTCGTGCTGCACACTGAAGATTGTCAAAGAAAGGATCTTCAACAACATATGTTCAAGCAAAAAAGAAGATTGCAAATCTGAAGACTAAAAGTTGAAAAAATTTAATATCACAAGCCTATGGGAAGATTGTAGAGGCTAGAATTATGAGACTTGTGTATTAAATGAGTCTGGGCTTGGGGTTATTAGTTTATAATAGTGTTGGGCTAGAATATTCCTAGTGGGCTAGTTAGATACCTCGAACTTGGCTAAAAAGTTTGACAACCTGTAAAAAATTTCA
This sequence comes from Deinandra increscens subsp. villosa, assembly GCA_039602395.1. Lineage (NCBI taxonomy): Eukaryota > Viridiplantae > Streptophyta > Magnoliopsida > Asterales > Asteraceae > Deinandra > Deinandra increscens. The sequence continues at coordinate 55,201,164 of JBCNJP010000008.1, forward strand.
CGTCAACCTTAACCTTTGACTGAGCAATTCATTATAAGTATGTACATCTATTTGGGTATCTATACACTTGTTCTAATAACTTATAAATTTAGACAACAATGCATGCATGATAATCAAGTCTTACGATTGACTACGTTTCCACGTTTGTATTGGAAAACGACCGCCTTAAAAACAATTAAATTCTAATTATAATAATTGGAACTTTAGCAACAAGAAGATATAAACGACTTTTATATTTTCTCGCCAACTCCGTATTTTTATTTAATGCGTATCATCCTTCAACTATTTTAGACATCAATATTTATTGAACTATCTAGCTTAATACTCTTTATATTTTTACGTCTAAAAATCAACTCATTTAATTATTTAAAATTTTATTCATTTAAACTATGTCAAAAATAAATCATGTTATTTATTTAACCCATTTGCGTTTAATTATTTTATACGCATTCATATGTTAATTAAATAAACCTGGCATTTGAACATACCCGTTTAAACAACCTTTATTAAAATATCTAGATAGGGAATATGCCAAGAATATGCCATGAAATATGCCAAGAATATGCCATGGAATATGCCAAAAAGATGTCATCTTCCACACTATAAATACCCAACCACCACCAAAGACCGCCGGCCACCAACTCTTCACCGCCGGAAAACCGCCATTCACCACCATTTTCCTTCCTTGTGAGCCTTCTAAACCTCCTTCTTCTCTATATTTTTATACATTTCTAACACCCAAATGAAGCCTCAAAGTCTTGAAAACAAATCTCTAATCTCCTACATTTTTCTTAAACTAAACAACTAATAAATTCATCATCTATCCCTCTTAGATTCAAACATCCTTTGGTGTCTTTGGACTTAATGTTGCCAAATGGGTGGGTGAAACACACTCAAGAAATCTAAATGAAAGTATTAAGTGTGCACAATGATCTTATGTTCTTACATTTTAATTTTCATTTAATCTATTTGTCCTAACACATAAGTGTTAGTAGATTTACTAGAATCTAATAGAAATGGCTAACAAATGGATAAATGCATATAAAAATGGGTGTTAATATTCATTTATGTTTATGTTCATAACTTGGTCCTAACACACTAGTGTTAGTAGATTATGTATAGATTTCATTTTGTTTATGTTTTTGGTCCTAACACATTTGTGTTAGTGGATTTAACTATAAATTACATATTGTTTATATTTTTGGTCCTAACACATTTGTGTTAGTAGATTTGATCATAGATATAGATATTGTTGCTAATAATTTATATCTTGGACATCACTAGTAGTAATACTAGTTATGAAATAAATGGATAATTTAAAACATGGAAATGGACGTAAGAAATTGATCTAAGTATATATTTATATCATCTTATTTTATAAAGTCTAACTTGTTTCCTATAAAATTTGGTCATATAAATATGTAAGACTTATTTAAAGAAAATATATCTTTTGTTAAACCAACACATGTTAGTGTTATTAAAGACTAAAAACATATATATTTATATTTTGGCCAAATATGTAAAAATAAGATTTATGTCAAATGATTATTTGACATATATACTTGGACTTATTAAATGTTTTAAACATAAAGGACATGTTTCAAAACAATAGAATTTTCTACAAAAAGTTAGATTCCAAGACATGGACTTTTTACAAGTTAAATATTTTTCTACAAAAGTAACCCTATAAAAATATAATCAAAGCCATAAATGGTTTTAAGTATTTTTATAACTTCCTATCATTACTTTGATGATTCAAAGTAACCAAAACGAAAAGACGTTGCGTAGTAAGAAAACCGGGACCGATACGACGATATACGCGAGAACGTCAATATTTAGATTTTAATCAAGCTACATGTCTTGTGTTACAAAATGATTTAAGAATTTATACTAAAATTTCTAAGTCCAAGCATCATAAAAAATCCTATCTTTTCATAACATTGTTTAAACTTCTAAAAATAGAAATAAATATTTTAGTTTATAAAATATTTAAACAATCTCTATTTTTATGACATAACAATAAATAATTATTTTGATAAATAATTATTTGTTAAAGTTTCTAAACTTATGACTTGTTCAAATCCACCAAATTAGTTAGTTATAAATTATTGAAATAATGATTATAATTTGTGACTAAAGCCTTACATTTTTTGCATAAGTATAAATAATGAAGTATCTTTATTATTTAACTAACTTATGTAGTATTTAAAACCATTTTGACTTGTAATAATTTAATAAAATTATTTCAACAAGTTAATATAACTATTTTGACAATAGTTATAAGTTCATTTCCAATAAACTTTAGTTATTATCATAACTTATCATATTTGGAAATCTCATGAACTTGCATTATAAATCAATTGAACTTATAAGAATAATAATAACCATTGTTATTTAACACAATGTTCAAAGCTTGGTTGATTTATTCGAATCGTTTTCATTTATCTCGCCTTTTCTTTATATTTGTTTAAACATAAATATAAACCTTAAAAAATGTGTATTTATTTGTAAAATAAATAATAATATCGGGTTTTCCAAACAAATACAAACGGAATCATACGTCAAGACTTGACCGGTATCACTTGGGTGACTAGACGTTACTCAATTGATTGAGACCTTTATGCATTTCCTTCTTATTAGGATGTTATGTACTTGCTATCATGTTCAACACGACACGTTACATCCATTCACATTGATCAGGTGAGTTTCGCGGCTCCTTTTCTTTTACTGTTTTATCATAATGGGGAGAATTCATGAAACATTAAACTTTATAAGTAGTTAATCAAATTCGAGACTCATTTTTTCACTCTTCGTTTTGTTTTTCAAATGCATCATGTACGTGTAGCTTGATCTTTTATAATTAAGTTACAAAATCTTAGGGTCGGTTGGAAAAAATGTAATATATGTTGCATATAAAAAATAAAATTGCGGGGTTAATTGACCCCACATCTTATATAGTAGGTGGAGGACTGGAGGGGGAGAGATAAGGTGGTGAACAAATAAACTTGTGTAAATAGTAAGATTATGAGAAAGTATAATAACTGTTTTGTTTCATGAAATTTTAGTATAGCTCGAGACATGACATGTTTTCTTTGTATCAATCATATTATGGTAGTTGATAGAACAAAGCCAGGATGACGGAGGTGATGAAATCACATGGAAGATTTCGCCAGTAAATGAGCGACTTCACACACTAACAAAGAATTTAGGGGACGGGCGAAAAGTTTGAAAAGAATGTTCACGCTTCAACATTATGAAATTGAAACAAAGTTTTGATAACAAGGCATGTGGCATATTTTTTTTTGGGGATGGTATTTGATTTTTATCTTTTCTGTAACAAAATTTGAGATCATGTTGATACTAATGGAGAATCAAGTCAGCTGGGTTCAAGGCAACACAAAAAGGTATCTACTTTTAACCCTTTGTTTCACTTATATCCATTGTATATGGATTGGCTATTGACATCACCTTAGGGTTTGTATTTAGGGGTGTTTGGAGGTGCATTTTAAAATTGATTATGTCATGCTGTGATATTGGAAATCAGAATCGAATAATCATCTATAAATTGTAATGAAGTAGGTTGTTAGAGATGGTTTTTGGGTCCGCTTCTGCGTTTGAAACTGTAATAACCAGATAACTACTTGTTTCAGTGTTTGGAAATTTATGTTTATATAAGAAACTAAAGGATCAAATGACCAAAAAGGGCATTGGTGTGAAACTTTAGAGGCGTCTTGATAAAATGGAAGTGAGTCTCACAGATTAGGTTGAAAGAAAGGGTAAATGAATGATCTTACATTTGCTTACCAGTTTTGTTGTTGTTACTGGCTATGAAAGTGATCATCCAAAACTGTTTATTTGACCACCAAATAATCAGAAGCAAATTCTGTTTATCTAAAAATTTATGTTGCCAACAGAATCAGTTTCAAACTATCCAAACACCCCGTTATCATTGTCACACAACTCTGTTTAAATTTATACCTTAAGTGATACTGACAGTACTAATCTGTGCTTTATTTTCGTAGGCATTGCTTGAACTACTAGACCAAGTGGAAGATGTAATTTGTGTTGAAGATCAAGTATCTACGGGTGCCAAAACTTCATTTAAAAATAAGAAAAGCAGTGACATACCCTTGGAGCCAGATGTTGTGGGGGCATCAGTGGGTTCAACTGAAAAGGTCAAGACACAACCAACCACTGTCTATTTTCTTGTGTTTGAGGTATGCTTCAGAAATTTATGAATTTACTATTTTTGGTTTGATAATATAAGTCATTCTCAATACATTATTTTCTACCTAGGTAGCAGAGAGGCAGTTTTTTTTGTCCAACCACTATAATTCATGGGGGGGGGGGGGTGGTTCAATATATATAAGAATAACAATAACAATAATTTTCGCACCCTTATAACACATCACTTTTAGGGTTTATTGCCGTGTCCTTTCTCGCTCGAAATTTAGGGTTTCTAATTTTCGCAAGGAAAGAAAATGGCGGCCATTTCTCTCCCTCACATCAAATACGATATCGTTTTAAAGAGTAAGGGCAACTGGGTTAATTTACTTGTTGCAAATGTGGAGTATCAAGGAAACGAACCACAAGTTTTTGTGACCCATGCATCCGCTGGGTTTACTCTTCAGGAGCTTACCAATACAGTGTTAGCCGTAACACGGTTTATTCAACCAGTACGGACAACATAGTATATTTGCACAAGTACTGGTTCAAAGACCCGTGTTGCCGCTAACACAGTATCGGTAAGCTTCTGAAAAGTAAACCCAATGGATGCATGGGTCGCAAAAGCTTGCGGGTCGTTTCCTTGATACTCCACATTTGCAGCAAGTAAATGAACCAAGTTGCCCCCACAGTTTACCACGATATCGTAGTTAATGTGAGGGAGAGCAATGGCGGTTATTTTCTTTCCTTGCGAAAATTAGAAATCTTAAATTTCGAGTAAGAAAGAGACACGACGATAAACCCTAAAAGTGATGTGATATAAGGGTGCGAAAATTATTACTGTTATTACATAGTTATAATTTGTGTCACTTATGGAATTTATTTATAGTTATTATTATTATTATTAGTATTATGAAAAATGGTTGTTTAGTCGCTCAAAATTTTCATTTAATCCGAGTAAAATCGAACTGAAAAGAGCGCTTGATTATAAACTAATCAAAGTTTGAGCATGCATCAACTTCACACTCGATTATGTGAATTCAATCCAAACGGCTCGCTCGGTTTAGAAGTGAGCCGGGTTCGAGCAAACCTCGCTCCGTTCGGTTCGAAAATTATTATTATTGTTATTATTATTCTTACATTTTAATTTTCCATATATATATAAGAATAACAATAATAATAATTTTCGCACCCTTATAACACATCACTTTTAGGGTTTATCGCCGCGTCGCTTTCTCGTTCGAAATTTAGGGTTCTTAATTTTCGCAATGAAAGAAAATGGCGTCCATTGCTCTCCCTCACATCAACTACGATATCGTTGTAAACAGTGAGGGCAACTGAGTTAATTTACTTGCTGCAAATGTGGAGTATCAAAGAAACGACCCGCAAGTTTTTGCGACCCATGCATCCACTGGGTTTACTCTTCAGGAGCTTACCGATACGGTGTTAGCCGTAACATGGTTTATACAACCAGTACTTGTGCGAATATGCTATGTTGTTCGTGCTGGCATACGAAATCGGATGAACACTGTTCAAATTGACAAAAATAGTTATAAATATAACATCTTATTCGTGCGTTCACACCCAACGACCTCTGGGTGTGAACGCACGAATAAGATGTAATCTTTATAACCATTTTCGTCAATTTAAACAGCCTTCATCCGATTTCGTATGCCAGCACGGACAACATAATATATTTGCACAGATACTGGTTGAATGAACCGAGTTGCGGCTAACACAGTATCTGTAAGCTGCTGTAAGGTAAATCCAGTAGATGCATGGGTCGGAAAAGTGTGCGGGTCGTTTCCTTGATACTCCACATTTGCAGCAAGTAGATTAACCAAGTTGCCCCCACTGTTTATAACGATATCGTAGTTGATGTGAGGGAGAGCAATGGCGGTTATTTTCTTTCCTTGTGAAAATTAGAAACCCTAAATTTCGAGTAAGAAAGAGACACGCCGATAAACCCTAAAAGTGATGTGATATAAGGGTGCGAAAATTATTACTGTTATTACATAGTTATAGTTTGTGTCATCTATGGAATTTATTTATAGTTATTATTATTATTATTAGTATTATGAAAAATGGTTGTTTAGTCGCTCAAAATTTTCATTTAATCCAAGTAAAATCGAACTGAACAGAGCGCTTGATTATAAACTAATCAAAGTTTGAGCATGCATCAACTTCACGCTCGATAATGTGAATTCAATCCAAACGGTTCGCTCGGTTTAGAAGTGAGCGGGGTTCGAGCATACTGCATACCTTGCTCCGTTCGGTTCGAAAATTATTATTATTGTTATTGTTATTATTATATTTTGATTTTCCATATATATATATAAGAATAACAATAACAATAATTTCCGCACCCTTATAACACATCACTTTTAGGGTTTATCGTCGCGTCGCTTTCTCGATCGAAATTTAGGGTTTTTATTTTTCTCAATGAAAGAAAATGGCGGCCATTGCTCTCCCTCACATCAACTACGATATCGTTGTAAACAGTAAGGGCAACTGAGTTAATTTACTTGCTGCAAATGTGGAGTATCAAGGAAACGACCTGCAAGTTTTTGCGACCCATGCAGCTAGTGGGTTTACTCTTCAGGAGCTTACCGATACGGTGTTAGCCGTAACACAGTTTATTCAACCAGTACTTGTGCGAATATACTATGTTGTCCGTGCTGGCATACGAAATCGGATGAAGACTGTTCAAATTGACGAAAATAGTTATAAAGATAACATCTTATTCGTGCGTTCACACCCAGCGACCTCTAGGATAGAGCTACTTTTGGTGATTGATGAGGCTGCGGCAGCTGCCGCTGCCGCAGTCGCCGCCATCGCCGACGACGACGACGAGGAGGAAGACACTGAAGAGTAATGATCAACTTTTGAGGTATTTGAGTATTTCTATTTATGAACTATTGAATTTTTAGATTTGGATTACCAATCTTAGGTATTTTCTCGTATGATGTTTTCATAATTCAAGAAAATACCTAAGATTGGTAATCCAAATCTAAAAATTCAATAGTTCATAAATTGAAATACTAAATACCTCAACAGTTGATCATTACTCTTCAGCGTCCTCCTCCTCCTCGTCGTCGGCGGCGTTGGCATTGACGGCTGCGGCAGCGGCAGCCACCGCAGCCTCGTCAATCACCATAAATACCTCTATCCGAGAGGTCGCTGGGTGTGAACGCACGAATAAGATGTAATCTTTATAACCATTTTCGTCAATTTGAACAGCCTTCATCCGATTTCGTATGCCAGCACGGACAACATAATATATTCACATAGATACTGGTTGAATGAACCAAGTTGCGGCTAACACGGTATCGGTAAGCTGCTGAAAAGTAAATCCAGTGGATGCATGGGTCGCAAAAGTGTGCGGGTCGTTTCCTTGATACTCCATATTTGGAGCAAGTAAGTTAACCAAGTTGCCCCCACTGTTTATAACGATATCGTAGTTGATGTGAGGGAGAGCAATGGCCGTTATTTTCTTTCCTTGCGAAAATTAGAAACCCTAAATTCCGAGTGAGAAAGCGAGGCGGCGATAAACCCTAAAAGTGATGTGTTATAAGGGTGCAAAAAGTATTATTATTATTACATAGTTATAGTGTGTGTCATTTAAGGAATTTATTTATAGTTATTATTATTATTAGTATTATGAAAAATGGTTGTTTAGTCGCTCAAAATTTTCATTTAATCCGAGTAAAATCGAACTGAACAGAGCGCTTGATTATAAACTAATCAAAGTTTGAGCATGCATCAACTTCACGCTGTGAATTCAATCCAAACGGCTCGCTTGGTTTAGAAGTGAGCCAGGTTCGAGCATACCTCGCTCCGTTCGGTTCGAAAATTATTATTATTGTTATTGTTATTCTTATATTTTGATTTTCCATATATATAAGAATAACAATAATTTTCGCACCCTTATAACTTATCACTTTTAGGGTTTATCATCGCGTGCTTTCTCGCTCGAAATTTAGGGTTTCTAATTTTCGCAAGGAAAGAAAATGGCGGTCATTGCTCTCCCTCACATCAACTACGATATCGTTGTAAACAGTGAGGGCAACTGGGTTAATTTACTTGTTGCAAATGTGGAGTATCTAGGAAACGACCCGCAAGTCTTTGCGACCCATGCATCCACTGGGTTTACTCTTCAGGAGCTTTCCAATACGGTGTTAGCCGTAACACGGTTTATTCAAACAGTACTTGTGCGAATATACTATGTTGTCCGTGCTGGCATAGGAAATCGGATGAAGACTGTTCATATTGACGAAAATAGTTATAAAGATTAGATCTTATTCGTGCGTTGACACCTAGCACTACTACAAAAATGGCCTTTCTTGACGCTTTTTGCGCGTCAAGAAAGGGCCCAGATGACGCGCAAAAAAGCGTCAAGGAAGGCAGGGTCAAGAATCCTCTTGACGCGCAAAATGCGCGTCATCTGCTTCTTGACGCGCGAACAATGACGCGCATTTTATGACGCGCAAAGCGTGTCATAAAAGGCGTGTCAAGGAAGCCCCTGTCATAAATATGCTTATGACGCGCATATATGCGCGTCATGAATTAAAAAAAAATTTAAAAAAAAATTCTTTTTGTCTAGAAGCACTAGTTTCCATATTAAATGACAATTAACCTCATTATACAAAAATAAAATACACTAATAGCAAAATAATATATTTCATATATATATAAACATTAGAAAGTTATCATGAGTTTACATAAAAAAAATAAATAAACTATGAACTAAATAACTCAAGTAGAAAGCAGTCCCAATCCCAACACATCAAGAAAGCCTCTCACTTCTTTCTCTAACTCAATAAGAGACTTGATGTATGGTAAGTTCTGTGGTTTTTGAAGCTTCTTCTGCAAATCAGTAAAATAATTTAATTAAAGCAATATGGTCTTACTATCACAATACTTTACTAGCATTACTAGCATTTGAATAAATTGAAGCAATATGGTCTATTTGATAATGAAAGCTTACTATTGGGACGAAACATTCAAGAAATGAATAGCATAGTTGGTGGCTTGTTAGGATAATCTTCTGAAACCTGAAGTGTCAACTTGAAGGTACCTGAGATCAATTGTTATGAATTGTTACGTGCATAAAGCTTTGTAATGCATCTACACATAAACAAGTTGGTTTTGGTAATAAAGCTTTACCATGATCTGTTGTATAATTACGTGCATAAAGCTTTGTATCGCAAGTAAGCATCTGTTCCGTAAGGTTGGATTCCCATGTACTCGCACATATTCACTAAACGAGGCCTAATAGCAACAACCATTTTGAAAAACAGCAAAAGGTCACTAAGTTAGTACCAATGATAATATTATACTCGAGTAATAATGCTGCAGAAACGACTGATATCAGACCTGCTGATATTATCAAGGATACGTTCGTCAATGAATAACTTTGTAAATCCCAAAATTTCCTCATTTGCAACAGAAGCACCTGTTCTGACCTGTATATCAGTTTGTAATAAATCAATTTAGAATCATAGAACAATAACATATTACATGCCAGTTATTTTTGTGTCCTAAAAACATATGGTTCAAAAGTTACACAATATCAGCTATTGATGTCTGGTTCTTACAATCCCCTTTATATACCTGTCACTTTATACTTATAGGGCTATTGATCTAGTGGATAATCTCTTATACAAAAGTTACACAATATCACAAATTTACCCAAATTAAACTCATCAAATTCTTAATCCTAACCTCAAAAGGAAACGCAATTTAGGAAAATCAAAGTTTGGACGGATTGTCCGATAGACTCTGAATTGCTGGAGGACTGAACTCCACAGCTAATACCAAAAATTGCAGCAACCTCAGTTAGGAGGTCTCAGTTTTGAATTTCAAACCCTAAACTTTTACTGTCCAGAGTTGAAATTTTGATTTCAGATTAGAAGTAACAAGAACTATCAGCTAGAATTATAGTCAAATCAACTAATATGATAGACCCTGGGAAATCAACAAAAAAAGTAAATGAAATTACCTCCACGACTTGAACACGCAATCTCTGGTCTCTGTATCCAAAATAAATAACAAACCAAAGGAATTGCAACCTCGTTAAGGTTAAATGATTCAAAATCAATTAGGAATTTGAAGAAGAAAGGGCCAACGAATGCATAAACCTGGGGCAAGTAATGAAAACGTAGCAAAATCAGTTGCCTCAGTACACGAAAAATAGAAGGATTGTTTGAATAAAAGTACTTACATATGAGAACTGAGTACCGTGGGAGACGATTACCGCCAATTGAGGAAAAGAAACTAGGGTTTTTGTTCAGATCCCTGTCGGCGCCATTAGGGCAAAACCGTGAATCAAGTTCTGTGAATCGAAGGCGGCGGTACTTCTGTGAATCGAATTTTGTGTTTCGTGTAGTGGTGGCACTTCCGTGAATCAATTTCTGTGTTTCGTGGAGAATGAAGGGTGGAATTAGGGCACTTCCGTGAATCGAGTTCTCTTAACCATCAGATAGCGGCCGGTGGAATTAGGGCATTTCCGTCGAGTGTTGACCGGGAATGGAGCGTCGAAGAGTTTTGTATGCCTGGGAATGGAGTTTTGTAGATGAGAATGGAGGTGAGCATCGAGAGTTTTGTGGGAGATGTCGAATGAAAATTTTGGGGTAATGGAAATTTAGGGCAAAATTAGAACGCTTTTGGCGCTCAATGAAATTTTAGGGCAAATCAGAGGCGGGAAAAAAAATATAAGACGACGAATTCAAGATGACGCGTAATTTTAAGTGTACTCCGTGTTTTTTAACGACGACATAAATTTAATGACGCCCAAAAATGCGCGTCATCTAGCCTTAGGATTTTACAATTCTTGACGGTTTTTTTATGACACTCATTTTTGCGCGTCATTAACAACCGTGTGTCATCGTTCGCGCGTCAAGAAAGGTCCTATTTCTAGTAGTGTAGCGACCTCTCGGATAGAGCTACTTGTGGTGATTGATGAGGCTACGACGGCTGCCGTTGTCGCAGCCTTCGCCGTCGTCGCCGCCAATGACGACGAGGAGGAAGACGCTGAAGAGTAATGATCAATTGTAGAGGTATTTGAGTATTTCTATTTATGAACTATTGAATTTTTAGATTTGGATTACCAATCCTAGCTCTTTTCTCGTATGATGTTTTCATAATACAAGAAAATACCTAAGATTGGTAATCCAAATCTAAAAATTCAATAGTTCATAAATAGAAACACTCAAGTACCTCAACAGTTGATCTTTGCTTTTCAGTGTCCTCCTTCTCGTCGGCGGCGACGACAGCGGCAACCGACGCAGCCTCATCATTCACCACAACTAGTTCTATCTGAGAGATCGTTGGGTGTGAACGCACGAATAAGATGTAATCTTTATAACCATTTTCGTCAATTTGAACAACCGTCATCCGATTTCGTATGCCAGCACGGACAACATAGTATATTCGCACAAGTACTGGTTGAATGAACCGTGTTGCGGCTAACATCGTATCGGTAAGCTCCTGAAGAGTAAACCCAGTGGATGCATGGGTCGCAAAAGCTTGCGGGTCGTTTCCTTGATACTCCACATTTGCAGCAAGTAAATTAACCCAGTTGCCTTCACTGTTTAAAACGATATCGTAGTTGATGTGAGGGAGAGCAATGACCGTTATTTTCTTTCCTTGCGAAAATTAGAAACCCTAAATTTCGTGTGAGAAAACGCGGCGATAAACCCTAAAAGTGATGTGTTATAAGGGTGCGAAAATTATTATTATTATTATTATTTTTAGATAGTTATAGTTTGTGTCATTTATGTAATTTATTTATAGTTATTATTATTGTTAGTATTATGAAAAATGGTTGTTTTGTCGTTCAAAATTTTCATTTAATACGAGTAAAATCGAACTGAACAGAGCGCTTAATTATAAACTAATCAAAGTTTGAGTATTCACCTACTTCACGCTCGATTATGTGAATTCAATCCAAACGGCTCGCTCGGTTTAGAAGTTAGCC
>JBCNJP010000008.1:55213805-55269805 GCA_039602395.1 Deinandra increscens subsp. villosa
GTGTTTGGTGCAAGGGAACAAGTAGGAGACTTAGTCTCCTACTTATACCTAAAAAGGTGGTTATGTTAACCATTGGGTATTAGTGAGTTGTCAAGCTTAGATTAATCCCTAGCTTCTTGGTTAATTTTTATAAACATTATAAAAGTCTAGGAGCTTTTATAAAATATAGAAGTGTTAGGAGTTTATAAAAATCATATCTTTTTAAAATATAAAACAATTATATTTTATCAAATTGAATGGTGATTTTTATTTTTATAAATGTTGTTAACCCAAGTTTTCTAAAAATATTAGTGGGTTAAATGTTTGGTTAAGTTTTATAAAAACTTACAAATCATTGGGCTTTAAACAAAATCTTATTTGTTTGTTTTTATTTGGGCCGAAGCCCAAATGGGTTTAAATAAGAGAATGGGCCGAAGCCCATTCGGTGAGGAGGGCCGAAGCCCAAGTGGCGGCTGGGCCGGGCCGAAGCCCAAAGGGGCAGGTGGGCCGGTTCTCGGTTCGTGGGCCGCGAAGAAAAGAAAAGAGGAATTGGGCCGGGTTCGGCCCAATGGGTTTCGGACCTCGGGTCGGGTTTCTGAGTTTGGGGTTTTACTCGACTAGTGGATACGAGTATTTGGTTAAATTTTCGGGTCAATCCGGACGTTTTTGGGCTTATTGGGCTTACCGGGCCCAATTGGCTAAACGTTTTGGATATTGGCTAAGTCTTGACAACGTAACACTTGTTTGAGGTTCGTAAAACGTTTTGTTGGCTTATAATGGTTTGATAAAATATAAAAAGTTCCATTTTTATATTTAATTTTCTTATTATTGAAATTCCACCGTTAATATACGAAAGACGCATTATTTTACGTACGTATATATATATATTCCAATTTAACGTGGAATCGAAGTCGGTTAGTCATTTAACTATCACAGTTAAATCACGTATTAAAGCAGTAATTCACGTAATTATCATGTAATTAAAAGTTAACGAAAGTCAACGGAGAGAGAGTTGACCTGGTTTTGGACGGGTTGTCACACTAATATTTATGATTTTTTTTTCCAGGATTTAAAGGCTGTTATTGTCGTTTGAAGGTTCAACTTAATCATTTTGGTTTAGGGGTGATTATTGGTTTGTGGTTCTTTACATGTTTCTAGGTAACATGGCTTTTCTTATAAACACATTTGCATCATAGCTTATAAAGTGTTATGGGTTGTGGTGTTGGAGGAGGTTGGCTGTACCTAGATTCATCAGAGTCAACAACATAAAAACTTCTGGGGGGTTTCAAATCTGCCAAAAAAAAAACCCCAAATTTATGTTTTAACAATTGTACATGAGAAATTGTGTAAACACATTTTAATAATCGCTTTCTTTGTATTGTTTTATTGTCGCTTCATAAGTTCTCCTTATTATGTGTGCTTTGTTTTAGGATTGTCTTTCTTTTCCCGTGATGGCTTCCACGCTCGCAAATATCCGGTAACGATTAATTTGCCTTTTTTATGATGCTCCGTCACGTCTGTGAAGATCAAATCAGAGCCGCGAGCAACGGAGAAGCACGGCCAAAAGAGATAAGATAGAAAAAGATAGAGTTTTTCAAAACTTTAAAATTACATGCTTCTTGATGCTCATTATTTACCAATATACATGTAGGTATACCTCTTGATGCCCATTGTTTATTAATATACTAGATTTTATGTGGTCTGTTTAAACCTGCAAACAATCAAGTAGGTATACCTCTTGATGCTCATTGTTTACCAATACACTAGATTATGTGGTCTGTTGAAACCTGCAAAGTGCAAACAATTAGATAGGTTGGCTGCTTTTATTTATGATTAGCTTCTATTACCCATGTGCCCATGTTATCACTTATCACATGTTCGAGCATGTTTGTGGATCTATATGCTATAGGACTGAAAGCTTATATGTTTGATCGCGCAGGGCCAGGCCTAGACGAAACAAGGGCGAAAAGGACCAAGTAAGGCAGTTGCTGCGGATCATCAGAAATTTTGGATATGTTGTGGAAACGTAAGGAAAAGGCTGCTATTTTAATTTTGTGTAGTTGAAGCAGGTAATGAAGACTGCTATTTTAATTTTCTTTACGCTAGCTACTTGATTCAATGATTCTTTATGTTTGGTTTAAGTTTTTTCATTTGTTTATTATCCTTCATATTTTAGCTTTGTTTTAATAAAAATGTTTTGCTGTTAATTAAAAAATTATGCACGGTAAAAGCTTATTATAAAGACTAATGTTAATATCATGTTTGGAAAAATTTTTAATTCAGGATAATCTTAAGGTCCTGTATGGACAGCAGCCTTTCACCGCCCCTCCCATAAATCAGGTGTTTCTTTTTTCTTTTTCTTTTTTCATTCATTTTTTATGCTTATTTTGTCAATTCACAATTGATACTTACGTTCCATTGTTGAAATACAAGTTATGTTTATAACTAGAGTTATTACTGCTTTTTTTAGTCATTATTCTGAACCATATTCATGTTTATGATTTACGAACCATCACAAGAACAATATTCATGCTCATAATTATGGCTTAACAAAAACTTACAGTTGTATTTCGATATCTATGAATACTAACTAATCTTTATCAACAGTTTGGGTATGTAAATGACCTGCAGGTACATATTGACTTACAAGCATGGTTAAGTTTGTAAGACCTGGTAAAAGAAAGTTGATGCCAATCTTCTAAAACGCCACAGTAACAAGGGGTTTGGTTTTGAGACATATGTTTTGCTAAATACCTCATGTTATATGGTTAAAACCAACTTTTAGTCATGTCATATTAGGTTGTATGTAAATGAATGGCTTGCTTCTTTCCATGTAAAACAGAATTGTGGCTGCTCCTTTTGTAAAATTATGCTATTTTGGGTTGCAATGCTTAGGTTATGTTACTAAATATGATGGGTTTGATAGGATCAAGTTATGATTTCTTGGCTCCGTAAATATCTATCGACACGTTGTGCAAAAATGGTGAGGCCGCCGCAACGCGCGGCGGGTCACCCACTAGTCTCTTATAAACAAACAACAAACGCCTCGATGATAAAGCAGTCATGTTCCCTCGCTTGCCACCCTCTCTCACCCATGTCACTCTATCACAACTTTGCCACCCTCCGCCTTATAATTTAATTATAAACTTATTTATTTTTTAAAAACAACTATTTTTCAAGTCAAATAATTTTAATTATTTAATTTCAGGTTAAATCTTTGAATACTTTAGTTCAATCAACCTTCTCGAATTCGTACAATTATTTTTGCTAAAATAACCACTACATATTACATACACGTTTACGTATGGGATTTAAAAAACACTAAAAACGGAAACTAATCAAACAATTACGTGTGATTTTGATTCAAACCGGCTGCGTCTAATGGAGTAGTTGGCTTATTTACTTTTAACAAATGGCAATGGAAACATTCTATTAAATTCATTAAATTATAATATACTTTTACTTTTAATAAGAAAGTTTCTACTTATTCCTTTCTTTGCAACTCTTATTATAGATCACACGGCTCTCTTTTCATTAGGGATGTTCACAGTTCATAAACATTAAAAAACGGCCGAATCGGTCAAATAGAAGAAGGCTTATTCAAACGGTTTAGTTTACGTTTAAGTTTTTATGGTTCTATAGTTTTAAACACTTATTTAAGTTTGAAGCATGGACCCAACCGTTTAACAATTAGGATGTTAGCAACACGTATCCTTATTTATATTACTAGTCGGTGACCCGGGTAAATACCCAAAGCTATGATATAAAAAAAATTATACGAAGTAAAAGAGCAAAGCTTCTTTTCTAACTATTAACATAACCTTCAGAAAGTCCGTGTTTCTTTTACGTACTCTCGTAAACTTCAAAAGTGAATAAATCATAACTTGTATACCATTAATAAAACTCATAAAGAAAAACATATTTTAAAGTTCTAAAATCTACTTTACATAACCGTATTCATATTAATTTTTGGACGTACCTAAACATTTACAAAAACAAACAAACAAAAAAAACTACAACAAACTTAATGAGGCATTTCATCAAAACACATAATCTACATATTAAACTACGACACAATTTTTTCCTAGTTATATAAGTCATTTCCACTCAAACAAATGTGATTCTTCTCTAATCTAGAACATGATAAAAAACGAAACAAACAACAATTTGACTTCATGTGTTCAATTAAAAAATAGTGAGCTTTAATAAATCTACCTCTTCTAATAAAGAAGAATCATTTTAAGGATTTTCTGCCACGTGTCCTTCTTTATCATTCTTTGTTGCCTGCCACGTTACACGTTCGGCCTTTCTTCCTTCGTAAAAGTCAGACCTCGATTAATTGCCGTGGTCATTGATTGCAGTGTTACATTTACATCCTTCGAACCCCCTCAGGCTATGTGTAATGGGGCTTGATAGGGGCTTGAAAACGAGTTTCGCGCCCCCTTAGCGCCCCCTTAGCGCCCTCCACCACTACGGTGGGGCGCGAAAGAGCAAAATCGGCTCCTGGGCGTGGGATCTTTCACGCCGAAATGGGGGAGAGTTGGTGGAGAATATAGCCGTTGAACGGCTATATTCCTTCACATTTAATTTTTTTTTTTTTAAATATCAATTTTACTCCATATTCTATATATATCCACACAACAATTCAATTTAAACCACACTTCACTCTCACTTTTACTTCATATTCTCACTTTTTATAAAAAAAAGTTTGCACACGGGTATGGATTCCGATAGTTCTTCATCGTCACTTTACAAAATGCTTGAAGACGAAGAGGATACCGCCATTTCGGCCGCCATAAGTATATTACGACGGTCAAGGGAGGCTCAAGTTCCACGTCCAATTGTTAGACGAGTGCGTGTTGACCGGGATCGGGAAGCGGCCAACAAAAGGTTGATGGATGACTACTTTTCAGAGAATCCGGTTTACTCCGACCCGAAGACGTTCTCTACTCGGTTTCGTATAAGTAAGCGTTTATTTTTACGTATTGCAAATGATTTGGAACAAAACTTTACTTATTTTCAACAAAGACGCGACGCGCGTGGAAAGCTCGGATTCACGTCAATACAAAAATGCACATCCGCGTTACGGATTTTGGCTTACGGGAACACCACCGACATCAACGATGAGTATTTGAAAATGGCGGAGAAGACCACGAGAGATACCGTTGAGGAATTTACAAAAGCAATTAATAGATTATACGGTGCCCGTTATTTGCGAAAGCCAACGTGGAACGATCTACAACTTCTATACGAGCGTCATGATCAAGTCCATGGTCTACCAGGAATGATTGGTAGTATAGATTGTATGCATTGGGCTTGGGATAATTGCCCCACCGCTTGGAGAGGCCAACACTCACGGGGTGATCAAAAAGGTCCAACGGTAATTTTGCAAGCCATATGTTCAAATGACCGTTGGATATGGCACGCTCATTTTGGTGTTGCCGGCTCGGCTAATGACATTAACGTTTTGGAAAGCTCGCAAGTGGTTGAGGACTACATCTCGGGGAAAGGAGCAAAAGCCTCTTTTTATGCCAATGGAAATTACTACCCTCATGGTTATCTTTTGGGTGACGGAATATACCCAGAGTATTCGTTTATCGTGAAGACCTTCAAGGACCCCATTGATGAGAAACGGAAATACTTCAAGACGGTCCAAGAGGCGGCAAGAAAGGATATCGAGTGCTGCTTTGGTAATCTTAAAAAGAAGTGGCATTTTCTAAAAAATCCTTGTCGGTTGTCGGCAATGCGGAGTAGAGAGACACACAACTCTCTTAAGTATGATTTGGTAGAGCATGCGTGGTCGGTTCGTCCCTTCGATGATGTGCCAGTCCAAAACGCGGAGGATGAAGACGAAAACGAAGTCGAAGACGAAGACGATGACGAAGACGAAGATGAAGATGAAGACGGAGATGATGATTACGATGATGTCCAAGATGATGATTAGTTTTTTTTTTAGAAAAATCCTTCGAATTTGTATTTTTTTAAGTTGTTTTTTTTATTAATGAACTTTTTTTTATTTATATTATTGTGTTTTATTTAAAAAATAGTATTTAGTTAATTTAATTTGGTTGAAAAAAAAAAAAATAGGTAATCATGACATGGGGCTTGAAAGGGGCTTGACCACTACACCTCTTTTGCTTTCAAGCCCCCATGCCATGTAGGATGCCACATGGCGGATAATGCCCACATGAGGGGCTTGATGGGGCTCTACCATTACACAGCCTCATTCATCGTGTCGTTTTTCCTTCCAAGATTGAACACTTTTAATTCATTACCGGCGTCGCCTCGGTTGCACAAGCCTCCATGGGAAACCGCTCATTAAACGGTGCATGATTAAAGTGAATCTCAAAGCACCAACATGAAATTTCAACCGCAGTCTTCATTTGGGGACTTTAATCGGCGTGAATTTATGGCACCGGTTCTTCGTTGCAGCTTTTATAGCGGCTTCAAGCACGCCTCATTCTCACCGTCTTACCACCTCCGCCGCCCGAATTTCACAACCTGCTTAGTCTCACATAAGGTTAGCTCATAACTAATTGCAGCGATTCATTACATTTCTATAGCACAGTTGTCGTTTCTATAGTTTTTTACATATTTGAATGTTCTGATGTACTGATTTGAAGCTGTTGACTGGTGGTTTACCTCTGATTCGAATATAGAGCTCCATAGTTATGTACCCATTTCGCAATTTAATCTATTCGTTACTTTATGCCTCAATACATATCTGTTTTATCGTTGTCTCAGTTGTTGTGCTTCTTTTGGTTATGTAAGCTGCGGTAGTTAAAGATGTTATTAGGTAAGGCTGCAAGGTACATAACCTGGGGTATGCTTATGATTTCTCAACGCACTTGTGTTTATGTTATTAAGGATTTGTATAATTTCAAAGGTTGAGATATGTTTCTGACCCTGCCTTTTCCTTTGATGGCATCGATAAGCTTTATGTCCAATTTTCCCACATACGTAGCCTTGACCTGGTTTTCCCTTCTTGAACTTTTCCCCTTCCTTTGAAGTCCTAAAGTTGACCTGGTTTTCCCTTTTTGAACTTTTCCCCTTACTTTTAAGTCCTAAAGTTTTTCCCCTTTGTTCTTAGCAGCAAACTGTTTATCCCTTCCTTTGTTATTTTTTTGATTACTTGAAGGTGGGTATGGAGGACGCATAATTTTATAGCTAACAACCACATTGTTAATACATTTTGCCTTTTGACTCATGCCTAACAGGCTTGGTCTGCTCAAACGAGTTTAGCCATCCCCAAATCGTTTCCTAATGATCTGCACCATGTGATCAATTAACTTTTTTATACATTCTTTCTGCTGTATATTTTTTATAGTATTGATCGATTTTAAAGTGTGCTAGATTATAGGGCTAGAGTGGTTGGTAAATCCAACTATAAGGTATAAACATTTAGCATCTTTCTTATTAACTATACAAAGGTATACTGATTATTAAAAGTGCAAGTCAAACTCTGATGTCACTATTTATACTGTGAATATGAACATTATTAACCATTTTTTTCCCCTATCATTGTCTTTATTGATGGAAAGTGTACACATTTACTTCAACCTTATCTCCATGATCTAATAAAAGACATAGGCTCATAAGAGCAAACCATTACATATATATTATTATTAGGATAGAGAGTTCTCAGCCTTAAAGCATTACCAATTAATCAGTTATACAATCAGGCTGAGGGTATCAATTAAAAAAATGCTATGAAATCCAATATGTTTTTGGGAGATTTGCATAATCATTCTTTACTTTAGGAACTCCACATCCCTCTTCTATTAGATTTAGTATATCCCTTTTTGAGGGTATCAATTAAAAAAATGCTATGAAATATGTTTTGGGCTTTTGAAGGTTGAGGACATGATGGCTCTTTATGATAACCTTAAGTGATTTATATGTTGTTTTCTCCCTTTACCTTTGGCTTCTCATAGTAGATTGATTACTTTTTGTGAAGCTAACCTACGCAGGACCTGCATAGAAAGTTTATCATCTCTTCACTTTTTTTTTTAAGTGTAATACCAAAGTACTAATACACCAAAGTATGATTTATGTGTATATGGCAAAAACTTGAAATGACGTATTATTTACTTTCTGATTTATGACATCATGTATGTACATAAGACAAACTTTTTAAAAAATAGTTAACAAAACATGTATGGGCCAACACATGTTTAAGGATAATCTACATATGGTAGCAACCTTGATAAATAATAAAGAAGGGATTATTACTTAACTTAATAGTTAAAGTCGGTAAAGAAAACACGTATGGCCTCACACGTGTTTAAAGATAAACTGCATATGGTAGAAACTTAAATAAATAGTAAAGAAAGCATTATTACAATAATTGAAGCCCATGTTTTCTTTTCTGTTACTAGATTACTCCTTTAATTTGTTACAGAGACGCAAAATTGATTGTGGACCTCCATCATAAATCTGATCAACTTATTGATTATCTTTCAGACCAGTTTTTATTATGTGAACTTTCCCAGAAGCCATGTTCAGTACCTTTCCCCTGTAAATCACTCTAAATTTTTCTTCATAGCTGCATAATAATTGAGTACTTTCAGATCTGACCTGACTAACCGATACTATGACACACTTACCTAATCAGTTATTACAACATACCTTTGTTATTCTTGTATGATACTCACATGTGGCTAAAGTTTTACATATCATTTTTTTCAACACATAATAAATAATCTATTTTTTAATTTCAATTGAGACCTTTGTCATGCTTTATTGTTGTCTCTACCGTTTCATTTACTGATTGAGTCATTGAGTGTAGTTTTTGTTTGAAAGGCCTAATTTAAGCTTCTTTACAAATGCAGGTACATGACACCAAACACTATGGCGTTGATTCGACAGGTCGACAAGGTCCGTAACAACTACGTACCCCTTGAAGGTCTGAAGTATACGCTTGTGGAAGGAGGTTTCACCAATTCGAATTAATAAACAGATGAATGACAAGAGTATATTAGATCACCTGCACATTCACAACTATCTCAAACACAAGTAGTGTTTTGTTTTTCTAACCAAAAAAATGTAAAAGTCTACATAAAAAAAAACAATTAATTGCAACTACATATGAGTTTTTCATTGACAAATCAGATTTACATAATTGTTTATGTCACGTTTTTGTTTAATTATTCTACGGCATCCCGTTTATCACACGGGTTACAAACCTAGTAAATATAATATATATATATAGAGAGAGATAGAGAGAGAAGGGGAGAGAGAGAGAGAGAGAGAGAGAGAGAGAGAGAGAGAGAGAGAAAGCACACATAAGTTAATGATATTTCAAACTTACAAGGTTGAGAAATCATCGGACCAGATTAGTGAAAAATGATGTGAGCTGCCTTGGAGTTGGTAGTAAATTATCTGAACAAAAAACACTAAAAACCTACTTCACACAAATAACACGGATCTAGTGTCAGTTACATTCTAGTCTCATCAGTTGTGAAACAACTGTTTAGAAATTATAAAGTATGCCAATTTTGAGAGATTTGAATGACCGTTATAACATTTAATTTTTTTTATCAACCGATCTGCAACTATTTGTGTCATTAATTTCAACATTCCTACTCACGTGAAAATCATTCAATTCAGTTTAAGCAACCTCATAGAAAGAATATAAACCAAGATTATTTAAAGTCAAATAATCATATACCTTATTAGAATTGCTTGATTTAATTAAGTTTGACTTTTTAAAAGTCAAACTATCCTACTTTGGATAACAAATTGGCAACGAATTAGAGTTTGTTTATGTATTTTATTGATTCAAGAAGATTTTATATATCAATACGAAGCTACAGCAAGTTTCAGTATTAAATTTCATGAAGATTTGAGAAGAATTCAAATTTCACAACTTATGTTCTTCATGGAGGTCATTTAATGGTGAATTTCTCAAATCTTTTTGGTTTTGATTAATTCTTGTTTCTATAGATTCGTTTTGAGTATATGAATCCATTGATACAATAAATTTTGAGTATTCTTCAACGAATGATTGAATTGGAGTTCAAGTTCATCAATGACTTTGTTTTTTGATTCGCTCACCATCATTCGTTGATCGAAACCTAAGCAATATGGATCTAGCTTTGTTAGGTTTTCTACTACGAATCCAAAGCAATTTACGGATCGAATTTTCATTGAGCAATGAAAGAGATATGATGAATTAAAGTTTGTGGTATTATAAAAAATATATAGATAATATTTGTATGTAAAGAATTTAATTTTTTTATTTTTAATTATAAGTTCTTTACTTTTGTAAATACCATTTAATTTTTTAATTAAAAAATCTGTAAGAATGACACATAAACCTAATCCTTGGTGACGCACCTTAAATTGTACCACGTGAAGATAAAAAACTTATGTTTATTATATGTATAAATAGATAGATAGATATAGATAGATAGATAGATTTTTTACTTGTATCTAATAGCCTCAAACTTGTTAAAAATTTTGAACTTCTTTTATCGTGTTTTATGAAAATTGTTATATTATTTCTTTTGTTAAAAGCATTTATAGAAAATTACAATACTACTTAGACAAAATGTAATAAGTTTTGGATATTTAGGGAAGTGGTTTTTTATGTTTTGTTTTAATTTTTGCTTCATGCTAAAAACATTTTTATTTATTTTTCAAAAGAAAAAATGGATTTTAATAATACAAGTTTTGTTGACGGATAATAATACGAGTTTTGAAATTTTCTCACAATGATACAAGTTTTGTAGGTATTAGATACTAATGATACGCTGTTAGTTTTTTTACTAACGATGTTAGTTTGTTGCCTACGTGGCACCTGACGTTGATTGTTTTCCACCTACGTGGTACCTGCCACGTAGGCAACAAACTAACACCGTTAGTAAAAAAAACTAACGGCGTATCATTAGAATCCAATACCCACAAAACTCTTATTATTGTAAGGAAATTTCAAAACTCGTATATTATCCGCCAACAAGGTAAAACTTATATTATTAAAATCCATTTTTCCTTTTTTGAAACGTAATTATGCTGGCATAAAGTTTGTTTTTTTTTTAAAATTTTTGTGTATATATTATTGGTATATAAACAAAGTACAATATGTTAGGAACAAGAATACAATCACACACGTTGCGACGAGTTTCATTCGATAGCAGATGTATCCACAATCGACATTTTATCTCTATTTTACGTATGATAGCAAAAAAACTTAGTTATTATTGTTACACATATGTAACTATAGCGATGATGGTTACACCTATGTAACAAAAATGACTATGTTACACCTGGTGTAACATGTTTAAGTAAAGTGCAATTTCTTGTTTAGAACTAATGTGTAACAAAAATGACTATGTTACACCTAGTGTAACATGTTTAAATAAGGTGTAATTTCATGTTTAGAACTAATGTTACATTGGTGTAACTGGTTTTCTAGGTTTTCCAGAAGGTGAGGTTTTCCATTGAACTTCAAAAGAACACGAATACAAGAGTACCACGCAATGACATTAAACTAAAACTAGTGGGGTGACCCGCATGATGCTACGAGTAACACAACACAGTAACACACACTGGTAAAACGTTTCAACAATTTATTGATGAAGTGACATATAAATTTAAATGTTTAATGAAAGATTAAAGATTATATTTATATAAAAATAAAATTGATTTTTGAAATTTAGTAAAAGATCAAATTTAGTGAAAGATCGTTATATAATTATATCTTTAAATTAATTTTTGGTATTAACTGCTTATTCAGTTAATTTTTACTTTTGTGTTTAATAATATAATGGACAAAGACGATTTTACCCTCTTAAACTCTTAACTTTTTAAGTAAATGATAAGTTTGTTATTCTCAAATATAGTATATATAATCGAGAAAATTTTAAAAGTTATATGTAGACATGAGAGTGCGAAACAACTAAAGATACCTAAAAGAAAAAATGGTCTCTCACATGTTACCCAACCAAAGAACCACGTGTCAGCTCCTGATTGGTCCATTATGAATAGTACATTTTACTCTCAACCAAGATGTTTTTTTTATATAGACTGCATTTTAACCTACCCCTATATATAATAGTAAAAACCACTAGACTTTCTGTAATTCATTGCTTAAACAGTTAAATTGGTTCTATATTATACATAGGTTCTATATTATACATAGGGGCGACAATTTACGATACAACCCGACACGAAAAACACGGTTTTAGTTGGCATATATAACCTTTCTAATAACCAGGTCTTGTTCGAGTAAACATATTTAACTAAATGGATCGTGTATGGGTTGGCATGCTTAAGCCATTTAGTTAAACAGGTCGATCCACAAACCTATTTAATAAAATCAGTGGACCCACTAGCCCATATATGAGTTATGACCCTTTTGACCCATTTTTCAACTTATCAACCTGACTAACACGTATACAACTTAATTATTGCCCGTTAACCTACCAACTCGTTTAACATGTTCAAATAAACAAGTTAAACGAGTTATCTTCAAATTACTTGATTTTAAACATGTATTTATTATAGTTGATGTTTTTATCATGAATAAAATACTTAACTACTAATCCGATACGACTAAACTCATTATACATACTTGTACTTACATTTAATACTAACGAAATAATAAAAATGATTTCCAAAAATATTGTAAACATATATGTAAGTATGTAACACTAAGTGACTAAGATACTAAATTAACCCTTCCATGATCCTTCCTTCTTCAAAATCAAAATTAATTTAAGCCCATCCTCACGGTTTCCGGTTTTTAGTCTTCCAACTTTAAAAATCATTTCCAAAAGACTGAAAACATATATATATATATAACACTAAAAATACTAAATCAACCCTTCCTTCCTTCCTTCCTTCCTCCTTCAAACTCCTCCTACCAATAAAGAACCATTCAACTCCATTTCACCTTTATATAAACCTCCCTTCCAACTCTTCTCCAATCAACTCAACTTCATCATATCCTCTCATCTCCAAAACCTTCCAAATGGAACCAAAAATCTTAACCACCCTCCTTTTCCTCACCCTAACTTCCACTTTCATAACCTCCTCCGCTCAAAACTGCAGCACATACTCCTTCACAAACAACGCAATCTTCACCACATGCATCACCCTACCCGTCCAAAACTCCCACCTCCACTGGACCTACCACCCCGCCAACTCCACCGTCGACATCGCCTTCCGCCGCACCGGAGTCTCGACCTCCGAGTGGGTCGCATGGGCTTTAAATGTCGACGGTTCGGGCATGGTCGGGGCCCAGGCTCTTGTAGGCTTGCCCGACTCAAACGGGTCGGTTCAAGCCTACACGTCTGCCGTAACCGGATACGGGACGTCTTTGGACCGGAGCTCATTGAGTTTCGATGTTTCGGAGATTCGGGCGGAGAGGGTGAATGGGGATGTGGTGGTTTATGGGACGTTGGTGTTGCCGGGAGGGAGGACGAGTTTTAATCAGGTGTGGCAGACGGGTCCGGTGACGAATGGAGCTCCGGGGGCGCATCCGTTGGGTTCGGAGAACCGGAATTCGGTTGGGACGGTGGATTTTGCCACCGGGGAAGCGGGTGCCGGCGGCGGGGTTGGTGGGTCGCTGCTTCACCGGAGAAACGTAAACCTTTTTTTTTCACTTAATTGATTGATTATTATATATATTAACAATTTAACACACGCACATAGTTACCACAAGCTATGCATACGGTACAAGTGGTTAATGCAGGATAGGATATGAAATAATCAAGAAAATAATAAACCACTAAATCATTAAAATAGACATTAGAAACTTAGCTGATTGGATTAAGCTTTGAAGAAAACTTAAAACCGTCTGCTAAGTATGTGAATATCTTTAGAAAGATTCGGTTAAGCTTTTAATGTCTATTTTGATGATTTGATGCTCATAAATGTTTATTATCATAGTTTCATGATTTTTTCTCGTTTTTAAAACGTTAAACGTACACCTACCCACTAATTTTTTTATAAATTACATAAAAAACAAATATCCTTGGGTTGTTTTGTTATATTCATTACACTTATAAACCGATTTTTGGTTAATTTTGACAGACTCACGGAGTATTAAACGCGGTAAGTTGGGGCATATTGATGCCGATGGGAGCCATGGTTGCAAGATACTTAAAGGTGTTTAAAGTCGCCCATCCTGCATGGTTTTACATCCATATTGCGTGCCAAGTCACCGCCTATGGGGTAGGTATTGCAGGATGGGCCACTGGGCTCAAGCTCGGAAGTGACTCCGTGGGCATCAAATACACTACTCATCGCAACATTGGAATTACCCTTTTCGTATTCGGAACCCTACAGGTACAATGATGGTTGACAAACATACACTTCTCGTTTAACCTTTTTTAAATCAAACTAAACATGATTATTGTTGCGATTTAGGTATTTGCACTCCTTTTAAGACCAAAGCCTGATCACAAATACAGGATATACTGGAACGCCTACCATATCAGTATAGGCTACGCCGTGATCTCACTTAGCATCACTAACGTGTTCAAAGGGCTCGATATCTTGGACCCCGAGAAGAAATGGAAGCATGCATACACCGGTGTGATTATATCGTTGGCCGTCATTGCAGCCATCTTGGAAGCTTTTACATGGTTCATTGTTTTAAAGAGAAAGACGGTAGAGAAAGATCAAGGACCCGCAGGAGACGATGCTTATGGAGCCAACGATTATGGTCAACATAACGGTCACAGCCAGGCGGCATAGATACAAATGGGTGGCGCGCGGTTGCTTCCAGTTTTGAGGTTTCCTGGTCTAATATCTTCATAGGTCATGGTTACACATTATGTTTTCATTGAGATTGATTATTATTGTTAGGATTTATATATATTCTTTGAGATTGATTATTATATTTAGGACTTATATATATATTCTTTGTTGTCATTTGTATTCAGAATTTCAGACACATGTTACATTCTTTGTTATCATCATCATTATCATATCATATCATATCATATCATATAATCATCATATCATATCATCATACTATTATATAGAAGAAAAGTTTTGAAACACATGGCATTACCATATTTCACCTCACAATTATTTTTCCTCCCAAACCAACCCCTTTTATTTTTATTTTTTTCTATTTTCATTGCAATAAATAAAAAATATTTATTGTATGGATAATCACCACACTAATTAATCAATTATTTGTATTTTCATCGCAATAAATAAAATATATTTATTGTAGGAATAATCACCACCCTAATTAATCAATAATTTTTATTTCCATGACAAAAAAAAAATATTTATTGTAGGGATAATCACCATCATAATTAACTAATTATTTAAAAGAAAAGTTTTAGGACACATGGCATCACCATATTCCACCTCACAATTATTTTCCTCCCAAATTATTCCCTATTATTTTTACTTTTTGTATTTCCATAACAATGAATAAAAAGTATATATATTGTCTCCTAAATTATTTAATAACCAATTATTTAATTACTAAATTACAGTCTAAATTAAATATTGATTATGCATACAATTATTTTTAAACCCGAGTCCGTGTGTTACACGGGTCTCAAAAACTTGGTTAAATAGCATTATACATATTTTTATTTATTTGATTTCAAATTCTCTTTGTATTTTAACGGTTTTCTCTTTTATACAAGTTCCATAATTTAATTATAGTTTTTGTACTCTATTACCATTATTAATTTTTTCAAAACCACAGTCGTGCGATGTATATTTTTTAAAGATTTCAGCCGTGCGATGCACGGGGTTAAAAACTAGTATACATATATATAAACCACTAAACAGCATGCCTGAAGAGGTGCACAAACCAGTGTTTTTTAGTAACCAGTTTCGGTTACAAACCGGTTTCGGTTAGGGGAGTTGAACCGTCAAAACCGGTTAGTGGTATAATCGGTTTGACCAGTTAACCGATTTTTTCGGTTTTTACCGGTTTTTTCATAACCGGTTAGTGAATAACCGGTTTTGTAACCGGTTTGTGAGCATGGGAGTGGAACCGGATGGTAACCGTCAGGACAGTTTGAAACCGAACCGATTTCACGAGTAACCGATTTTATGTTCTAACCGGGGTCATTTTTTTCTGTAACACATCATGCAACCGTTTTAAATGTTCACTTCTAGGCCTGATTAGCCCCCAATCTTCCCATGTCAACTTGACATTTTTCCAGGATCTGTTAGTAATCCAAATGTGGGATAAAGATTTTATTTTTCCAATCAAAATGTCCGATGAGGATTCCTCATCATTTGTTAGTTGAAAATCTTTTCATTTCTAATCTTTCAAATACACTAACAAGTGGTCAATATAACCGCATGCACTAGTTTTCTCCATCTTTTGTCGTCTTGAATAAGTTTATGAATCTCCATCAAATCCTTAACGAAAAGGCGAAAATAGGTTTAATCTTTAGCCAATCTCCAACTTTGGCCCAAACATTAGTTGCAGACACGTATTCGTTGAAAAGGTGATCATGTGTTTCTTCATGTGAAAGTCTTAACGGTTTATGTTATGGTTTCATCGAAATGAACGGGCTTATATATTTGCATAGACCGACACCAAGGGACGTATAACGTTATGCTTGACACATGAGTTAAGACATGGATTACCAAGAATGCCCAGGAGCATCTATTGTACACACATTATGACGAGGGTAATAGAGGAGAGGTGATCATCCATACCTTATGATTATGCTTGGGGAGATAATTAATTGTTGGACCGGTAATTCTCAAGCCCAATTAGATTTGGGGAGTCCACTCACAAGTTGGTGAGAGTCTCTCATTCTTGCAAGCCGGGCAAAATGGATGGTGCTTGATAAACATTTATTTATTAAGTTTATTAGTTTTTTTTTTGTGTTATAGTCAAATAAGGAGACTTAGAGATAAGTCAAGGGTAGTCTATAAATAAGGGTACCAAGTTGGGTCATTCTTGTAGCACAAATTATTCAAAAAGGTTTTAAGTAGTTTCCTTTAAATGTTTTTGTGTTTGGGTTTTTACTTTGATATCAATTCGGCTTTGAATTGGTATCAAGGCCGGGATTCTGCGAGTTATTCAAGGTTGCCAAGTCGGGAGCCTTGGGAAGCAAGCAAGACAACCATTCTCGAATGAAGCAACATATCGAGCAACATATATTTTGGAATCAATTCATGGTGATTTATGTGGCCCGATAACACCCGAAACTCCCGGTGGCAAAAGCTATATATATGTTCTAATTGATGATTACTCATGGTTTACTTGAGTTTTCTTGCTAAAATCTATAGATGAAAGCTTTGGAGCATTCAAGAAATTTAAAAGAGAAATCGACTTGGAAACCGGGAAGAAGATTAAAGTGCTTAGAACCAACCGAGGGGGAGAATTTAACTCACAAGAATTCAAGGCTTTTTTCCAACAACAAGGAGTAAAAAGATACCTTACAGCACCGTATTCGCCTCAAAAAAAGGTGTCGCTAATAGAAGAAAAAATAGGACAATTATGGAGATGACACGAAGTTTGTTGAAAGCTAAAGAAGTGCCACTAGCGTTTTGTTGTTGCATTACAAAAGTGATTTATACGTGACTTTTTTTACTAATGTTTTATTTTGCTCAAAAGATGTTATCAAATTTATTATATCGTATTTTATTTTAATATTGTTAAGCAAATATGCGTTATTTTTCTTCCACAATTTAACCGGACTTGTTTAAGCTAGCCATTTTGACCGGATTTGATTTTAGCCCATTAATTTTTGCCCCCGCTCACCAAAAAGTCTGGATCCGCCACTTTGAGTCAATTAATCGCAACAATACATGGGAGTTAGTAACGGCTTCAAGAGGTGTAAAACCAATCGATTTAAAATGGTTATACAAAGTCAAGAAAAATAAAATGCTGACGGATCGATTAATAAATTTAAAGCTCGACTCGTGGCTAAGGGCTATGTACAACAACAAGGCATCGACTACGACGAGGTGTTTGCATCGGTTGCGAG
Source organism: Deinandra increscens subsp. villosa (assembly GCA_039602395.1). Lineage (NCBI taxonomy): Eukaryota > Viridiplantae > Streptophyta > Magnoliopsida > Asterales > Asteraceae > Deinandra > Deinandra increscens. The sequence goes on from JBCNJP010000008.1 coordinate 55,231,715, forward strand.
ACTCGAAACCGTAAGATTTTTAATTGCTCTAGCATCAAACGAATGTTGGGAATTGCATCATCTCGATGTAAAACTCGTGTTTCTTCATGATAGATGAAGTTTATGTATTTCAACACGAAGGCTTCGGGAAAAAAAGATGAGGAAAAAAAAGTCTACAAATTAAAGAAAGCTTTATATGGCTTAAAGCAAGCTCCTCGAGCTTGGAATTTGAAGTTAGATGGTTTTTTAAGCAATTTAAGTTCCAATGTCTACACGAACAAGCGGTATATCGAAAGAATATTGAAGACAATATCCTCATAATTGGCGTGTACGCTGATGAAATTTTAGTCACCGATTCATGGAAAAAAATATATTTTTGATTTCAAGCATCAAATGTCTACAAAATTTTAGATGTACGATTTGGGAAAGCTCACTTATTATTTAAGGATCGAATTATTATTTAGGGTATCCGAAAGATTGAATATCAATCAAACAAGAAGCCTATGCCAAGAAGCTTTTAAAGGAGGTCAGGTTACTTGATTGTAGCTTAACCAATGTACCGATGGATCCTAGGTTGATTATTACAAAAGACGAAGAAGGCACTAATAATGATGCAACTGTTTATAGAACGCTAGTTGGATGTCTAAGGTATCTTCTACACTCAAGGTCGGATCTTTCTTATTCCGTTGTAGTACTTAGTAGATATAGGCAAACACCAAAAGAATCTCACTTTGGCACTATAAAGCATTTTCTCTGCCACATTCGAGGTACATTGAGATATGGCATAGAGTATAAGTGGGGTGGTGAAAGTACTTTTGTGGCATATAGTGATTGCTCGCATAATATTGATAAAGACGATGGCAAGAGTATGTGCTACCAGTCACGTTTTCTATCTCAAGGAGTCACCAATTACTTGGTGTTCTTAAAAGCAATCCACGGTTGCTCTTTCATCGTGTGAGGCGGAGTTTATGGCCGCCACTGAAGCTGCAAAACAAGCTTTATGGATGCATGAAATGCTTAATCAAATCACGACATGGAAGTTACAAAAGGTTCAACTACGGGTGGATAACAAGTCGGCGATTGCTCTTACCAAAAACCAGGTTTTTCTGGTAAAAGCAAACATATTCATACACATTATCACGAGCAAAAAGTGGATATCCTCACGAAGCCATTACCAATATTGAAGTTAATGGAGATGAGAGACATAGTTGGTGTTGAATACCTTGCTAATTCGGTTCTCGAATTAGGGGGTGAATGTTAGACTGGTAATTCTCAAGCTCTATTAGATTTGGCATGAATTCTTTAGTGTTATGGGTTCAAACAATGACATCAACGTTTTCAATCAATTCTCAATACGGAAAGACGTGCTTAATGGAATCGCACCTCATAGTTCAGGTAAATGTATCTCCTTACAAAGATGGATATTATCTTGTTGACGGGATATACTCGAACTTTGCTTGTTTTGTAAAACCCCAGGTTATCGATAAATGAATTAAGAAGATTCAAGAAAGCATAAAAAGTGGCTAGGAAGGATCCTCAAAATAAGTCAAGTCTCACTAAACCGAACTCTATGTATAGAATTTGCTCCTTAAATACCACATATTTCATGATCTACAATAATATTTCACAGTTTTAGAAGATGATATGATTCAAACCACATTACCAAACGATCCTACCCTAAAACTCAAAACGAAGAAACAATCTCCACGACTCAAAGAGCTACGAAAATGGAGAAGACAATTGTGATTTAACTTACATCATATACATATAATCGAATCAAACCCGACAAGGTGGAGGCACTATCTTTCCGCTGTAAACGGGCCTTACGTTGCAGCATTCTTGATGTGCGTGTCCATGGTGGTGACCTACGTATCTCAAATTGATGTTCGAAATGTGTACATTCTCGCAACCGTTGTTTGCTTTGCTACACCGAAGCTTCACTACTGCTGGCGTAGTCGCACTTCCCTTGATGTTCTTGATGAAAACTTTGTGAACCTTCACCAATGATGGTTTCTGTATGATTTCCACAATTTAGAAATAGATTAGGTTTAAATTCCATTTTAAACCCATAAATTTCGTGTTAGGTTCATTAGACTACTGAGTGTATAAATAGTTCACAATCACTTGATAAAGAAAATAGAAAAAATGAGATGATTACAAATGGGTCTCTTAATCTTTGTTTGTTTGAAATTAGGGTTAGGTGGTTAGGTTAGCGACTTTATGGACTTTGGTTTCACGAACTGAGTAAATCGGACGAGGTTCCATATTTGATGTAGTGAAGTCGTTATCTTGATTAACGACTTCAACAACTACAAGACAAAAGCAAATGGAACACTCGATCTGATTTGGAAGCTTGTGAGCCTCATGAAAGTAAAGTCGATATCTTAAATAACAAGTAGCCCATTTATCAAACTCAATAAACCAAAAAATAACCCTAGAGTCATCATCTCGATTCAAAATAAACCATGCAAAAAGTCCATTTAAAAATAGAGCGTTATGACGAAAGTCCTATATGCAAACAATCGTTTGATAATAATCTTAAATGACCGTTCACAAACTTTCATCTGATCTGGAAGTTTGTGAACCTCATGATAGTAAAGTCGCTATCTTAGATAATAACTAGCCCGTTTATCAAACTCAACCAAAAAAATAACCCGAGTGTCATCATCCCAACTCAAAAGAAACCATGCAGAACGGTAGTTTAAAAATAGAGCGCTATGATGAAAGTCCTACATGCAAATAATCGTTTGAGAATAACTTCAAACGACCGTTTGATGCAACCTTAAAACACCGTTTAAAAACGATGTGTGATTAGATTGTGAGGTGGTGTGTACAATTGATTCAAGAAATTACTTACATGTTTGTTGCATGCACCATGAGGGCAATAATCTTGCTCAATGATAATAGGGTTTTCAACTCTCTCCATAGAAAGATCTTCAAAATGCATATCAACAACCTCCCCCGGAAGCGAATCCGGCCACGTTTTGATCCGAACACCATTCTGCGTGCACGTAAACACGCAGTTCTTCACGAAAATCCCCCTCACCGGCTTCTCCCCGGGGCTCCTCCCCAAACTCCCAACACTAATCCCATGTCCCGGGCCACATTTCACTCCCTCAATCCGCAAGTTCTCACACCCATCCCCAATCGAAATACAATCATCGCCTGTTCTAATCAACGAGTTCCTTATCGTGATGTGTTTTGACCACCCGAGATGGATTCCATCCGTGTTCGGGCTCTCTGCAGGCGCGAGAATGTTGAAGTTATCGAACGTTACGTTCGTACACGACATCACGTTAGCATGGAAGTTCTTGCTGTCCTTTGAAGTTATTCCGGTGATCAAAGAGTTTTGGATGAAGTTAAAGCTAAGATTCTGTGTCATTACAACATAAAACATCATAAATGATGAATACATTTGATGTTAAATTCATAGAGTTGTGTAAAACCTTTGTTATGTGAGAGAAATGATATATAACCAGAAATATATGCGCGACAAAACACATGGAATCTAGTTTGTTTGTTTGTTCTAACTAGATTTCATGTGTTTTATCGTGCATTTCTTTCTGTTATCACGTTCTCTAACATTTTAAAGATTTTTACACGATAAACTTTTATAATATACACATACATACTGAAGCCCACACGGTTTTTTGCTATGAGCATTCTTCTTCGGGTTGTTCGAAGGCCATGCCATGGCTCCTCCGACGCCATCTAACGTACCAATACCTAAGATGACATCATGAGTCACGATCATAATATATTGGAACCGATTTCTCAAATTATTTAAAATCACCGATCCGGAGACAACTATTTAAAAACAGTCAAATGATCGTTTAACTTTTTCAAACGGTCATCTTGACTCTTTCAAACTTTTCAAACAGACTTTTGTACCTGATAATGTCATGCCATTCACGTAGCTAAAGGTGATCCATTGCTTTCCTTTCGGAATAACCGCAGGATCCCTAGGACCGATCAATAACGCATCAATCCTAACCTCGATCGGGGCTTTACAAGGCCCCCTAAACTCGAAATCGTTCAACATAAAGTGGCCTCTGGGGATGATCAATTTGCTGTGTTTTGGTGCACAACATGCAGCCTTCCATGCAGCATCCAAAGCCTAGAAATCAATCAATCCATTGCAAATATTATTAACAATTTAGCGCGATTGATTCGTGGTGTTTTTAAGGTTTTACCTTACTGATTTCGGAACCGGGCCTTGCGCCAAACTTTGTGATGTCGAAAACATGAGCGTTGGATGCCATGATGAACGTAAAAACAGCGAAAACGATCGTTGATTTGGAGCCAGTCATGGCTAAATCTGGGTTTGGATTCAATGATTGGATATATGAAACATGTTTTAATGCTATTTATGATATTTGTGAAGTAAATTTGTTTAGAATGCAATCTTGTTTTGGATTTCAATGGCAGGAATAGATTGAGGTTTTTGGACCAGAAAGGAGACTTACACTAGAATTTCTTATTTTAGAAACAACCCATACAAACTATGTAATAATGTTACTAATTTATTTGTAAGTTTCTCGTTTTAATTTGCTTTAATCTTGATTACAGTTTAATACTCGATAAATTAATAACCTCGATAAAATTAATAATTTGTCTGGTCCCAACTTGGGACCAGTACAAAATTGGATCCCAATCGATAAAATAATAAGATAATAATTTTATTGAAACCCAAATGTAATTATATTGGTCCCAGCGAAACTATAAATTAATAATTACTAAAATATTCCAAAATTATAGGATTGTCTAGTAAAAAATGAATCTATAGTCACTTATTTTTTTGTGAACTTCAAATATATATTGAGTTTATCTTTAAATCTCTCAATTGCACTTGAGAGTTGAGGCACGGTATTCTCGTATTGCAACAAAAAGTTGCAATGTTCTTTCCGAGTGACAGGTTATAAAGATACTGAATCATCAACAACTTCATCATCAACCGGATTTTGAACAGTATCATTAGACATTTTATAGCGATCAATGTAGATCTATATACATTGAACTTGGCACGTTCATCAATGTGTGAATGTACATGGGAAATTTTGAAGGTCCTTGTTTCTGTTTTTTACAAATATGTAAAGTGAACGGATATAAAAACTTTGAAAGTCGATACATTAATTTGAGAGTTCCTCATGAGTATAAGCCAACTCTTTAAATTAATAATTTATTAATTTATCGATATAATAATATCTCGCTAAATTAATAAAATATCTCGGTCCCAACATTATTAATTTATAGAGGTTTTATTGTATCTTTTCTACGTTTTTTTTCTTTCTTGTTTCTTTTCTTTAATGGCAAACTATACTACTATTGATGGTGTACAAAATACTATGCTTATTGTACAAGTTGATGGTGTTGTTTGGCCCAAACTCAGTATAGATTATAGTCCTGGTCCCTAGCGGAAATGATGGTTATCTGCTCTTTGTTGGTGCGATTTTGTATTTGATTTCTTTTTTGGTAACAATATTATGCTTATGGTCAAGTATGCTTATTCGCCATGATGGCTATATGGTCTTGGTAGTTCGATTTTGTGTTTAATATTGTTGGTATAACTCATACACCTCCTATTTTTTTTTCTTTTTCTTGGTACACCTTATCGGCAATGATAGTTATGTGGTCTTTGGTGGTTCGATAACGTGTTTAAAACTGGTGTATAACTCATCTACCTCAACTATATGGTGCTTTGATAGCAAGAACTGTTTGACGATATGTATGCTTAAAGGTGTTCTATTTTTTTAAATTTAGTGTTGGTAAAGACTATGAGGATGGGGGTATGGTTGGTTTTGAAGCCTAAGGCTTTAAAATCACATTCCGATAGCAATGTGTCTCATGAGAGAGAAGGAGGGAGAGAGAGAGTTTGAAGCCTAAGGCTTCATTTTGAGGTGGGTGCAGTCAAGTTTTCAAGCCTTACCGTTGTTGAACGGGTGAAAAAAAGGTGGGGGAGCTCACGGTTTCGTTCGGCTTTTGCAGGCTCCACGGGTTGGTTTTTTAGCCGCGATCTCCTTAGTCGTGGAAGGAGGTGTGGTAGCCGCAAGACTAGTCGGGATCCAAGGGGAAGCCAATGGGGATAGCCGCTACTCATACCGCCCATCCTGATGATCACAATAAAAAGAGTGCTATGAAAAAAGCTGAGTATCACCTTGGCGGGGAAAACATCAATATTTTTTTGGTCATACAAAAATGACATATTGATGCTATTGATTTTAATTTGTTGGGGGTGTTTTGACATAATAGCCTCAATAAATGGTATTTGAGATTTGTTGAGGGTGTTTTTTTTTTAATATTGTAATTAACCTCATTAATTATTGATTTATTGAGGGTGTTTAATTTTCTGTTGAGGGTGTTTTTTTAATGTTTTGTTGAGGGTCTTTATGATAGGTTGGGGGTGTTTTTTTTAATAAACAAAACGTAAAATTGATCTTTTGAGGGTGTTTTTATGGAAAACATTCAAGTCAATCTTCTTCCTAATTAATTTCATCCTTTTAAAAAAAAAAAAGAAAAAACCTCTTATATATATTCCTCCATTTGAAAACAAGGGTAAAGTTCTAATACAAACCAATATTATTGTAAGAACTTAAAAACTAATGTAAGAACCATTAAATTTCAATTAAATGAAGGTTACTTAGATAATTTTTATACTTCTTCTTCTTTTTTCCTTTATGTATACACATGATTGCAACTTAACGATCTAAAAAAAACAAAAAACTAAACAAAAATTATTTTTTTTGTAAGTCCGACTATGTTGCATATATGCAACATATGAAACATATAAGGGCATGGAAAGTTTAACACCGCCACATAGGCGCCACGTCAACTTTAACACCACATTGGAAAGTTTAACATGGGTGAGGGATACTCCATGTGGTGTTAAACTTATTTTATTTATTTTTTTTCTTTTTAATTTCCAATTATTTTAATGACTACAAATTGGTTTTTTTTATTTTTTTTATGGCCTTCGAATAATTAAAATAAATTTAAAAAATGCTTAAAAAATTAAAATAAAAAAAAACACTACAAATAGATTTCTTAAAAAACATAAAAACTACAAATATTCCAAAAAAAAACAACTACAAATACTTCATCTAAATAAAAAAAAACTACTCTTCGTCACGTAACTCTGCCATGATTTTTAGTTTTTTTCTCAATCATTTCTCGTTGCTCCGGAGTCAAGTTCGTGGTATCCATGCCGAGAAGACGGAATTGTTGAAGACATAATTTTTTCTCACGAATTTGGGTTCTTTTTTCATGCTCCGCGTTAAACCTCGACATTTGCGCGTTCATTTTCTCGTCCATTTCGAACTCCTTTTCTAGGCGAATTGACTTCTTCTTCCCCACGGGCCTTCGCAAAACCTCTTGTTGTTGAGGTTGCGTTTCATCTTCGTCCTCGAACACCGAATCCTCGTTTAAGTTTATGTTGCACCGTCCCGTTGAGTTAGATCCCATGGGACTATCGCGATCGGTCGAGGAACGCTTCTTGCTAGCGTTGGTGACCTCCACAACCTCATCGAATTTTGGAGACGATTTTAATATTTGATAATGTTGAAGAAGAGGTGCCGAGTTGGTGTTGTCGTCTTTGTATCGATTAACGGCAATGTTGATCAAATCGCCGTCGCTCGCACCGCTTGGACGGGTTCGTTCCACGCCCACAAAAATCCCATGGAACTTGGCAACTTTTTTCTTGATGGTGGTCCACTTGCCGCTAAGTTTGTCGTTGTTGCGAAATGTCGGGATCTCATCGGGTCTCGCCGCCGCCTTCTTGCTAGCGTGGAGTTTTTGGCTAACTCGATCCCAAAACGCATCTTTTGTTTGCGAGTTACCTATTTAGAAAATATAAAAATAGAAACGTTAGTTGGTGATTTCTAAAATATAAGAAAAAAAAAATCTAGTTTTAAATTATTTTTAAAAAATACCATGTTTCGGGTCCTCCGATGTATCGATATACGCCCGAACTAGATGTAACTCCTCTTCGGTATTCCATGGCACCCGTCCTTCTTTTTCTTGGAATCCTTCGATCGGTTTTTTCCCCTTCCCTCGGCCTCTTCGAACACGATCGGGAACTTGTGTTTCGGGAACGATCTCTATATCATCGTCTTGATCTAGAAGTGGTGTTTGAGGTTGTGATTGAGTAGGTGGTGGTGTAGGTGAGAAGGCGAGATGGGGTTGGAATTGCCCCCATTGAGCGTAATTTGAGAACGAGGGGTTGGGGTTGTAAAGGTTTGAAGGTGTTTGACCCGTGTACAACGGGTTTGGTTGGCCCCCCCACATCGGCATTTGCCATGGATTAACATTTGAATTGAAGGGTTGGGGGTTACTTGAAGAATCTTGATTTGGTTGGTTGGGATTCATAGTGTTTTTTTATAAAAATATTAAAGAAAGAAGTAGAGTAGAGAAAGAGGTGTAAAAAAATATAAAAAGGTGGGGGTTTTTATAGGTGAAAAAGGGTGAAAAAAAGGGTGAAAAAAAGTTTTTTTTTTTTAATAAATGCTGAACGGTCGAATTTTTGACCGTTACCCAACGTTCACCAAGCTCTCCACAGCGCCGAACCTTTGGCGCAAGGCGTTAACGCCAGTCTTCAACGCAGGGGGGCGGTGTTGGCGTCGAATGGCGCCGTTAAAGGGCATTATGGCGCCCTTTAACGGTAAACATATCATGTTGCACATATGAAACATATAATGTTGCATTTATGTAACATGGTATGTTGCATATATGCAACATAGTCGGACAGGCAAAAAAAAAATAAAAAACTTTTTTTTTAAGTCATCTGGTGGATATGGGTGGATATATGTGAAATTAAATTAAAAAAAATATATCAAATTACCCAAAAAAACTTTATTTGAAAGAATTTCTCTTAGTTCTTACAAGTTTGTACAATAGAATGTAGTGGATGAACTAAAAAGAAATGACAAAATTACTTAATTATCTCTCATTTAAGTTGGTTATTAAATTCTTAAAATACATAATGGTTCTTACATGAACTTTACCCTTGAAAACAAATTATATACTTCATCTATATCATTTTTTTTCTTTCAAACTAAATAATCATTCTCGATTCTCAGTAAGGTACTTTTATTTTTATTTCTTAATATTTTAGTTTTGTTTGATATTATTTTGTATTAATTGAATATATATGTTTTTATTAGTAGCTAAACGGGAATTATTCAAGTTTTTCATGTTGATCAATTCAATTAACTAATAGATTAAAACATACAAAACGCCGTCTCTTTTTTTTCTAAGATGGCGCCCCGGGGGGCGGTGAAGGGCGCTATAGGGGCGTTATGGGGCTCCATGGCGCCCCCATGGAGCCCCATTACGGATAGCCTTAATAGGGACTTTATGTCTCTTTATGTCACTTTATGTCACTTTGGTCATTGTAAGGCTACCCGTAATGGATAAGGCCCCATAAGGCCCCGAATGGGGCATTATCCGCCATGTGGACGGTGACTGGACAATGGGCTTTATGGGGCTTTATGGTGTAGTGGATAATGCCCCCATAACGCCCCACAATCATTTGATTTCTCCCCTCTCTCGGCGTTACCTGGCTAACGCCCCAGAATTTTTTTTCGTCCATAACGCCCCATAACGCCTAAGCGTAGTGGGGCGGGGCGTTATAAGGAGCGTTATGGGGCGTTATGGAGCCCAAAAACGTCCCATTACGAATAGCCTAAGAAATGATCCTAAAGGACACATGTAGGAATATTTCCAACATTTCATGCTAGTTCTTCATTCAACCATTATTTAAAGGTACATGAGTTCTAATCAAAATTTATTTATATACATATATTTATATTTATGTATGACACATATTTATATATTTGTATGTTTATGTTTATATGTTATTACCGTAGTAGTATATGTTGGCTATTAGGTTTTCATTTATTGTTCATTGTAGAGATGAAAGACAAAAACAGTATTCATGAATAAGATTAACTTGATTGATTCGAACCTATCTTAGCTTCAGAGCCGAAACCTGATATGACTCCATGGGTCCGTGATCAGTAATAGGGTTAGGTTTATGCTATTCGGGTTAACCGAAACAGACCGAGTACATATATTTTATTAAATTTGAGTCTAGGATATATTAAAAGATTGAGACTAGTATAATATATATCCATAAAAATTTCAAGTTTATTTTAATTGGAGATATTTAGATATGCACTCGATATTTCATATGGATATAAAAATTCAAAGAAATTTATTTTAATTATATGCCGTTAAAAAAAACTAAAAATATCAAATTTGAGTATTCGATATATTATAGTTAGATATCCATTCCATGTTTCCATATTTTAAATTTACTTAATTACTTTAAATTTGAGTATTAGAAATATATACATTCCATTTTGTATAATCAATTTATTTAAAAAACAAATATGGTAGACATAATCTTAAATATATTTAATAATAAATATAGTATATATTATTATATATTATAAGTATGGTATCCATTCCCATAAGTTTGCTTAAAGATTTGTTTTGGATATGAATATAGAAATTCAAAGTATTTTATTTTAATTATATGCCGTTTAAAAAACACTAAAAATATCAAATTTGAGTATTCGATGTATTATACTTAGATATCCATTCTATATTTCCATATTTTACATTTATTTAATTACTCTAAATTTGAATATTAGAAATATATGCATTCCATTTTGCATAATCAATTTATTTAAAAAACAAATATGGTAGATATAATCTTAAATATATTTAATAATAAATATATTATATACTAGGTTAGTAACCCGTGTATTACACGTGTGAATATAGATTTATAATATTAGATAAATACAAAAAAAAATATTGAGTAATTAATCAAATCTACATAAAAATTTAGTTTTGACAAAATTGGTAATTAATCTTAATTAATGATTTATTAAATTGGTAATTCAATGTGAGCTTGACATGTGACGGTGGTGATGTGGACCTTTTATAAATGAGATATGTGGCACAAATTTTATTGCTTTATTAGGATTAAGATAAAATAAGATTATTATATATTATAAGTATGGTATCCACTCCCATAAGTTTGCTTAAAGAATTGTTTTGAATTTGTTTAATCGTAGGATATGTTTAAGGATTTGTTAATAAAATATTAATTTACTATGATAGAACCTGTATGTTATACGGGTTAAATCATAAAAAAAATTATATATAATTGATAATTTATGCATACCTTTCTTATTACCGGAATAACGTTACATTACATTAAATAAAAAGCTAAAGTTATATTTTATAATATAGCATTTGTGACTTTACCCTCTTTATCAAAAAATAATATTTAGAGCATGTATCTACTTGTATATTTAGAAAAAGCAACATACGCCTGACCATGTTTAGAAAATGGTTGTTTTAAAAAACAATCTAATTAATTTATGATTTGACAAACTTGAGATTTTAAGTCTTTATAGAAAGTTAGATGCGTATAGAGTTTCATCAATATTATGATGAACACAGTCTCATTGGTGAGTACAAACTCTAAATTATAATAAAATATTATAATATTACAACGATAAAAAAATGTTATCTCGGTATACATTAGACAACTTACAATTGAATTAGTCATGATATTTAGAATTTTCAAATTGGATGAAAATTTGTTATGGTAAAAAAAAACTATTTAGTAATGGATCTTATGAACATGATTTTTATCAATTAATTTCTTTATAAAGAATATCATCCACAACGTTGATTGAATCTTTAAAACAATATGAGATATTTATTTATTAAAATATTAAATAGTATTTACTCAATTATATTTGAAAAACACACTAAATAAGTGTTTATTGGTATTTTATAAGTGTTTTTAGTATATATATTAAAATGAACACAATAATAATTTATAAACATAATTTTAATTTAAAATAAAATATAAAATTAATATATGGTTGTCATAATTTCATAAATATCAATAAATAAATAAAATTATATCATGATTATGAAATAGGAAAATTTCTTAGGGAGTAGATTTGGGAGGGAAAATTTTTGTGAGAATGAATATAGTGTTGACATGTGTCGACAATTGTAATTGTTTATTAGAGTAGGAATATTTCTTATGGTACGTTTTTCTTATTATGTGATTTTATAAAGTCCCTAAATATATATAAATTTGTAAAAAGGATTCATTAAAAAAAACTTATTAACAAATTTTCCTCGGTATATTAGAACTTGCTTTTAATGTATATGTGTGTGTATATATAGAGATACAATTGATCGTGCTAATTTGATGTATAAAACCGCACGTGGTTCTTCAATATACACGAAGGGTGTTCAAAATTTTCTTAGTGTTGCCGAAGCTAATCGCATGAATGAAGAAAGTGTGGTATTTTTTTGTCCTTGTAACGTTTGCAAAAACTTTAAAAGCTTTTATGCTATCGGAATCATAGAGTTTCATTTGGTACAAAATGGTTTTATGCCTAGATACACTTGTTGGTCAATGCATGGAGAATCACGACTTGATCAAGCCACATCGTCGATGACAATGAGTACAAATAACAATGAGCCATGCCTTGGTGATGATGACGCACAATCGCATGACCCCAATGCCAATCTAAATGAATTGTTACATGATATAGAGACTAATATTGGCGATAATGAGCATGAAAATTTGCAACACTTATTTAAAGATGCAGAAAAACCATTATACAAAGGTTGTAAATTTTCAAAACTTGATGTCGTGTTGAGGTTGTTTAACTTAAAGTCGAAAAATGGATGGAGCGATAAAAGTTTCACAAGTCTATTAGTACTTTTGCATGACATTCTTCCGAAAGACAATGACTTACCAATTTCAACATACCAAGCAAAAAAGTTGATGTGTCCGATGGGATTAGAAGTTGAAAGAATATACGCATGTCCAAATGATTGTATGTTATATATAAAGGAGTTCAAGGATCAACATAAATGTGTTAATTGCGGTGCATCAAGGTATAAACGTAAAAATGAATCGGATGACTTCGACGATGATGTGACAAAAAATGGACCACCGGCTAAAATATTATGGTATTTCCCTATTATACCAAGGCTGAAAAGGTTATTTTCAAACAAAAAAGAAGCCAAATTATTATGCTAGCATTCAGTTGAGCATATAGTTGATGGAAACCTAAGACATGTGGCAGATTCACCACAATGGAGAAACATTGATCATAAGTATCCATAATTTAGGGAGGAGATTAGAAACATACGTTTTGGGCTTAGTTCAGATGGGATAAATCCTTTCGGGAACATGAGTAGTCGTTATAGCACGTGGCCGATTCTTTTATGCATCTACAATCTTCCTCTATGGTTATGCATGAAACGAAAATATATTATGATGTTGTTGTTGATTCAGGGTCTGACGCAGCCTGGTAATGACATTGATGTGTATTTGTCTCCTTTAATTGATGACTTAAAAACTCTTTGGAGTTCAGGTGTAGATGTATATGATGCTTATAAGGAAGAAAACTTTCAATTGAGGGCAATGGTTTTTTGCACTATAAGTGATTTTGGAGCATACGTTAACTTGTTGGGATACAACACAAAGGGTAAAAAAGTGTGTCCTGTTTGTGAAGACGAGACAAATTCGAGATGGTTAAAATATTGGAAAAAAACTGTATACATGGGACATCGAAAATTCCTTCCACGTGGTCACATTTTTTGGGATAAATAGGACGAGTTTGATGGAACTACCGAGGAAAAAACAATGAGGAAACGATTTGATGCATTTTCACGCGTTGAAAATCTAAAAACCATGTTGGGAAAAAGAAACCGTGGTGCTAACAAGGGACGTGGTGTTGACAAAGGACATGGTGTTGACAAGGGACGTGGTGTTGACAAGGGACATGGTGTTGACAATGGAACCATATGGAAAAAAAGATCAATATTTTGGGATTTACCTTATTGGAAGCAGTTAGATGTAAGACATTGTCTAGATGTTATGCATATATAAAAATGTATGTGATAGCTTGTTGGGTTTATTATGAAATATTCCGGGTAAAACTAAAGATAGGATTAATGCCCGAAAAGACATGGTAGATATGGGAATACGTAAAGAGCTTGCCCCTGTTCAGAGAGACAACCGTATCTACCTACCACCTGCATGTTATACTACATCCAAAGAAGAAAGAACAAAGTTTTGTAAATGTTTACATGATATTAAGGTTCCATCAACTTATTCTGCAAACATTAAAAGGTTGGTGTCGATGAAAGACTGCAAATTGTTTGGCATGAAGTCTCATGATTGCCATGTTTTGATGACGCATATGATTCCTATCGCAATTCGTGGATTGTTACCAGAAAACGTCAGACATACAATCACAAAGCTTTGTTTATTTTTTAACAACATTCACTCAAAGGTTATTAACGTAGAGGCATTGGATAAATGGCAAAAATGTTGGGTCCCATGAGGGGCTCTTTAACAATGTTGGCACAATTTGATTTAAACAAGATAAACAAGTTGCGGAAAGTAAATCAAATTGAAAGACAGCAATTCATAAAAAAGGTTTTTCTGTATATCTCAAATGTAAATAATGGTTTACACGAGTTTATAGTATAACAATGTATAAACAGAAATAACTTTTCAATGGGAGGAAGTTGTAATTGCTTTGAGAAGATATTGAAATGTATGCTCGTTGTCTTGCTTTCCTTGGTGAAGTCTGCTTGCTATTTATAGGAAGTAGTGGCAAGTTGTAAGTGGATAAGGTGGTTGAGGACGGTTGAATTTGGAGTATATTAGAGTACATAGAGATAAATTGCAGATATTCAATTTATCTCTTTTCAACTGTCTTCAACTACTTTCGTGTTAAATGCCAAGTCGGTATTCACTTTACTTGTTCTTCACACAAAGGCAGAATTGTTCTTCTTGTAATCTTTATTTTCTGATAGTCCAGAACTCCTTCAGGACTCTTCTTTGAAGACTATTAATGCTTCCCATTAGAAGCCTTCTACAGAAATGAGGATTTCTTTGGTCAGTACAGAACTACTTCGGAAATTCCGAAGTAGTTTTGTAAATACAGAAATCTGTATTTCGTACAGATTTTCATATCCTTTCTCTTTTGAGGGTATATCTGTCACACCCCGGTCAAAGGTATCGGGTGTGAGCCAGAATGGAATCATAGTCGAGGATACATAGAACAACTTCTAATAATTTAAAAACTTCATAAAACATTAATTCATTTCATTGCAGCGGAAAAGATAGTGGAAACGATAATGTCTTACAATTTAAAAACATAAGTCTTAAACAATTATTAAAAGCATGAAACGGTTAAATTGGATAGTTGGGACTATGACTCCAAGGACAGGTCCGATAGCATTTGTAAGCCCCATTTGCATGTCTTCAGAGAGTTTCGTCAATTACCTAAGAAATCATGAATATAAAACGGGTCAACATAAAGTTGGTGAGGTTCACAGGTTTAGGACTCATCAGTTAAACAGTTGTAAAACAGTTTTCAGTATACTTAAATATTATCAGGGTTTATTGTTGTGGATGTATGATCTCACCTGAACCTTGATTTTAAATACTAACGGTTTACCCACCCAGCATCTCTTGCCCAGAGATGTTAAACAGAGCAGAATAACTGACGTGTACCCCCAGACAATCCGGAGTCAGAACTGGAGCTACCAGTTAGGGTAGGGTTGTCAACCCAAATAGATCTATTCACTAGCTATCGTTTCGTACAGAACTAATTGAAATCAATTAATGATGGGATTTCGGTTGTACAAACGTTTATAACGATAATGTACCAAGTTGGGCAATCAGTAAGAGAACAAGTAGTCATACGGCTAACAAGTAAACCATAATATTAAGTAAAAAGCATTTTATCATTTTTTCATGATTTCTCCCCCAAGTATAAAACAGTTAAAAGGAAAAAGGGGCCGTGAAACTCACTGATTCAGCAGATAGGTGATATGACAGCGGTGAAGAAACGGTAGCACGTAACGTCCTAAATCATGTAATAAGCATATACATAAGGTCAAAGATCAATTGAGTAACGTAAGTCACCCAAGTGATATCGGTCAAGTCTTGACGTTTTTAATCCGTTTGTATCTTTGAAAACCCGTTAACTTGTATTTATAAAACAAATACGTTCGGTGATGATTTATATTTATGTTAAATAAATATAACCAAAGATTAATCATTTTTAACAATTCAACCAAGTCTTGAATATTGAGTTTAAAATAATAATAATGTTTATTATTATTTTCACAAGTTCGCATAATTATGTTTAATTAAATAATTACATATCCGATTTGTTAATCTTGCAAGTTATAATTATATTAAATTATTATGATTAACAATACTTTGGTGAATAAAGCATGGTTTATATCTTTTGCAAATAGTTATTTGTCAAGAATAATTATTATATGTTTGCTTTATTTTTAAAACATGAATCTTTAAAGAAAACATTCGAAGTTTCTAACATTTAATCATTTATATTTTAAAAGCGTTCAATATTTTATTTGCATGAAATATATATATTTCTTTCATAAATATCTTCAAAACATTGTAACGACGCTTGGATTTATAAGATCGTCTTTCATAAAAACTTGGTTTTATTTAAAGTCTCCAACAAATGTAAGTCCATTTTTGGTTATTTTGATTTTATTAAAGTAATATTAAAAATCCGTATGAGTATTTAAAGTCAATGACTTGTCTTTGATTTATTTTTATAAAAATCCTTTTATAAAAATATTTCTCTTCACATGTGACTTTTTATAGAAAAATTGTCCATTTAAATAAAAGCCTTAGAAATGTTAAAACTTGTAATAAATCCAAATATTTATGTCACATTAATCATTTGACATAAATATTATTCTTACCATTTTTAGTACAAAATTTATATTTATTCTTTTTATCTTGAACATATTTAATGTGTTATTTATCCAAATCAAGTAACATTCTTTTTGTTTAAGTCATAGGTTACATATGTAACATTTGTTTAATCATTTCATCTTGTTTTAATATTGTTTTAACATGTAACATATATAAACATAAATAACAATCAACTAACACATTAGTGTTAGGACTTTATAAATGTAAATAAACAATCAACTAACACATTGGTGTTAGGACATTTAAATATAAATAAACAATCAACTAACACATTGGTGTTAGGACATTTAAATATAAACAATAAACTAACATTTTCATGTTAGGACAATTAAATATAAACAATCAACTAACATTTTCATGTTAGGACAAATAATGTAAACATGTATAGATTTAGCATTTATTTTATATGAAGAGGCTTGGAGGTTTGTTTAGAATCAACTAAATTATGAAACCAAAGTTCCATAGACAAGATTCAAGGTGCACACCATATTACTTTCCTTGGATTTCATAAGTGTGTTTCACCACACTTGTTGGCTATCTTTAAGCATTTAAAATGCACTAACAAAGTGTTTGATCTTGGAAGAAAGGAGATTAAGAAAGAGTTTTTGTTAGTTGATCTACCAAACACAAGCATTCTAGTTATTTAGTGGATTGTTGTCAAGACTTGAGGGGTTTAAAGGGTGGAAATATGTAGGAGAAATGAGTTACAAAAACTCACAAGAAAAATAAGAAAATCGTTGGAGGGTGGCGGTGGTTGACGGTGGTCGGCGGTGGCAGCAGGGCGGCGGCAGGGTGGTTGGCCGGCGGCGGTCGGCGGTGGGGTGGTGGCTCTCGGCCGAAAGGAGGGAGAGAGGGAGAGGAGTGTGGGTGTTTGCTTGTTATGGGACAAGGGAACAAGGTGAGGCTTGGTTCCCTTTTATAAGTGAGATAAAGGTTATTAACCATTGTACATTAGTGTGTTGTCAAGTTCTCCTTAATCCCAACTAATCAAGAGTAGGTTGTTTAGTTTTTATAAATTTTATAAAAGGTGAGAAGCTTTTATAAAATATGGAGGTGATAGAAGTTAAATAAAATCATAACTTTTTAAAATATAACCCAAGTATATTTTATCCAATTGAATGGTGGTTTTTATTTTTATAAACATTGTTAGTCCAAGTTTTATAAAAATATTAGTGGGTTAAAGAAATGTGATTAACTTTTATAAAAACTAGTGGGCTTTAAACAAATTATTTACTTTGTTAACAATTGGACCGAAGCCCAATCGGAAATGGAAAGGGCTTATGGGCCGAAGCCCATTCGGAAATCGTTTGGGCCGAGGGTAGCCGGGCCGCGAGAAAAGAAAAGGATTGAGCCGGTTCGGCCCAATGTGTTTCGGGCCGCGGGTCGGGTATCCGGCTTGGGGAAAATACTCGGTGTGACGAGGCGAGTCATCGGTTAAATTTTCGGGTTAATCCGGGTTGAATTGGGCTTATTGGGCTTACTGGGCCCAATAGGCTAAAAGGTTTGGACGTTTGGCTAAGTCTTGACAACGTAACGTTCGTATTACATTTTAAGTTCATAAAACGTTTCAACAGTTTATATTAGTTTGATAATATATAAAATGTCAAATTTTATTTTTAATTTCTTATTATTAAAGTTCCATTAATAATAACATGAAACGTTCATATATCACAGTTATCTAACGCGAAATTTAAGTCAGTTAATCATTTAACTAAACACTGTTAATTATGCAGTTTAGAAAACAGAAATCACATAATTATCACATAAATAAAGTCAACAAAAGTCAACGGAGAGAGAGTTGACCTGATTTTTGGGCCGGGTGTCACATTCTCCCCCAGTTAGAAGAATTTCGTCCCGAAATTCAGTTTTGGTTACTGGTGGATGCGACGTTCTCAAACAGACGTGGATACTTCTGACGCATTTGATCCTCGCGTTCCCACGTGTACTCAGGTCCTCGTCTGGAGTTCCATCGTACCTTGACTATAGGAATGCGGCTATGCTTCAGCTTTTAATTTCTCGGTCAAGTATCTCCACGGGTTCTTCAATGAAGTGTAGGGCCTCGTCCACTTGAATTTCATCAAGCGGGACGATGAGCGTTTCATCAGATAGACATTTCTTAAGATTACAAACGTGAAAGACATTGTGAACGCTGCTTAGCTCGACGGGCAGATTTAAACGGTAAGCTACCGGTCCGATGGTTTCGATGATTTCAAAGGGACCAATATAACGAGGGTTGAGCTTTCCTCGTCTGCTGAACCGGATGACACCTTTCCAAGGTGACACTTTTAGCATGACGCGATCACCCACTTTAAAGGACAGGGGTTTGCGTCAGTTGTCGGCGTAGCTCTTCTGTCTGTCCCTGGCAGCTTTCAGACGATCACGGACTTGAAAGATTTTCTCAGTCGTTTCGAAGATTAACTCAGGACTAGTTAATTGACTGTCTCCAATCTCAGCCCAGCAGAGTGGGGATCTACACTTTCTCCCATAAAGTGCCTCAAACGGTGCAGCTAGAATGCTGGTGTGATAGCTGTTATTATACGAGAATTCGGCAAGAGGGAGGTGCTCGTCCCACTTGGGTCCGAAGTCTATCACACATGCTCTCAGCATATCCTCTAGTGTTTGGATAGTACTCTCACTTTGGCCATCTGTCTGCGGATGGTAGGCAGTACTCATATCGAGTCGAGTACCCAAAGCTTTCTGTAGAGATTTCCAGAAATGAGCAGTGAATCGACTATCTCGGTCGGATATGATGGATTTGGGCACACCGTGGCGTGAGACGACTTCCTTTATGTAAAGCTTGGCTCGCTTATCCATCTTATCCTTCTCATTGACCGGTAAGAAGTGTGCCGACTTTGTCAATCGATCCACTATTACCCAGATAGTGTCATATCAAGATTTTGACTTAGGCAATTTCGTGATAAAATCCATGGATATTTCTTCCCATTTCCATTCCAGGATTACCGGTTGAGTCAACATTCTAGAAGGTTTCTGGTATTCGGCTTTGACCTTTGAACACGTTAAGCATTTGCCGACATAAGTGGCTATCTCGGCTTTCATGTTAGGCCACCAGAATTGTTTCTTCAGGTCGTGGTACATCTTGTCTGATCCGGGATGAATGGAATATCTCGACTTGTGAGCTTCATCGAAAATTAATGGCCTTAACCCTCCATAAACAGGTACCCATAGCCTATCCATGAAGTTCTTGGTTCCATCAGGTTTTTCTTCCAATTGTTTCTCCATTCCACGTAAACCTTCTCCAGTTAGGTTTTCCGGTTTGAGGGCTTCAATCTGAGCGTCACGCACTTGTGAAATAAGATTCGAGTGTATGGTCATACTTAAGGCTCGAACACGAAGTGGCTTGGCACGCTCTTTCCTGCTCAGGGCATCGGCTACAACGTTAGCCTTGCCCGGGTGATAACGAATCTCGCATGCGTAGTCATTTAGCAGTTCCACCCATCGGCGTTGTCTCATATTCAACTCCTTCTGATTGAAAATATGCTGGAGGCTCTTGTGATCGGTAAATATGGTACACTGTGTACCGTATAAGTAGTGCCTCCAGATCTTGAGAGAAAAGACAACGGCTCCGAGTTCCAAGTCATGGGTCGTATAATTCTTTTCGTGGATCTTTAGCTGTCGTGATGCGTAGGCAATGACTTTCTCTCGTTGCATTAGCACACATCCTAAACCTTGATGCGAGGCATCGCAGTAAACAACGAAGTCTTCGATCCCATCGGGTAGTGATAGAATTGGGGCATCACATAGCTTCTGTTACAGTAACTGAAATGCTGCTTCAGTTTTGGCATCCCATATGAACTTCTTGTCTTTCTGGGTTAGAGCGGTCAGTGGCTGAGCTATTTTTGAGAAGTTCTCGATAAATCGACGGTAATAGCCAGCGAGACCTAAAAATTGTCGAATCTCGGTTGGAGTCGTGGGGGTGCTCCAATCCTTGATTGCTTCAATTTTTGTGGGATCCACGTGGATTCCTCGATCGTTGATCACATGACCCAGAAAGTGAACTTCGCGAATCCAAAAGTCGCATTTGGAAAATTTCGCGTAGAGTTCTTCCTTCTTCAATAATTCCAGGATAAGCCTCAGATGTTGTTCGTGTTCTTCCTTACTACGGGAGTAGATAAGGATATCGTCGATGAACACGATAACAAATTTATCCAGATAAGGTTTGCATACGCGGTTCATTAAGTCCATGAACACAGCTGGTGCGTTTGTCAAACCGAATGGCATTACGAGGAACTCATAATGGCCATAGCGTGTTCTGAACGCTGTCTTCAAAACATCTTCATCCCTAACTCTGAGTTGATGGTATCCTGATCTCAGATCGATCTTAGAGTAGAAGCTCGATCCTTGGAGTTGATCAAATAGGTCGTCGATCCTAGGAAGCGGGTAACGGTTCTTCACGGTTAGCTTGTTCAGTTCCCGATAGTCGATGCACATTCGAAAATTTCCATCTTTCTTCTTGACAAATAGCACGGGTGCTCCCCATGGAGAGTGGCTTGGACGGATGAAGCCCTTATCTAGCAATTCTTGTAATTATTGGCTAGATAACTCTTGCATTTCAGAAGGCGCCAGTCGGTACGGGGATCTGGCTACGGGGGCGGCACCGGGTGCTAAGTCGATGCGAAACTCTACTTGTTGTGTTGGTGGTAAACCTGGCAAGTCTTCGGGAAAGACTTACGGGTATTCGCGGACGACAGGAACATCTTCCACGCGTTTTTCTTTTGGTTTCTTCTCAGTCACGTGTGCTAGTATGGCATGGCATCCTTTACGAAGGAACTTCCGTGCCTTCATACTAGATATGAGATTTAGTTTGGTTCCACTCTTTTCGCCTTGCACGTTTAGAGTGTTGCCATCTGCGAGTGGCATCCTAACTATTTTCTCATGGCACACGATTTCCGCATGGTTCTTTGATAACCAATCCATGCCAATGATGACATCAAAATTCCTAGTTCTACAGGCATCAAATCAATGCTGAAGGAATGGTCGGAGAGTTCTAGTGAGCAATCTTGATAGATTTTACCAGTTTCTACTAATTCTCCGTTTGCTAATTCTACTGTGAACTTAGTGTCTAAGGCAACAGGGGTAATTTCAAGTAATTGGCCAAATTCGGTAGACACGAATCTTCTATCAGCACCAGTATCGAATAAAACGGAAGCATAATGATTATTTAGTAGGAACGTACCCGTCACCGTGTTGGGATCACGGCGAGCATCTCCGGCATTGATCACAAAGGCTCTTCCCCTAGCCTGATTAGCATCCTGGTTCTTTGCCTTAGGGCAGTCCTTCTTGTAGTGTCCGGTGTTTCCACAACCGTAGCACGTGCGTTTCGGGCAGTCACGCGCCACATGTCCTTTGGTCTTGCAAATGTTGCAGTAGACATTTCCACAATCGAGTGTGTGGTGGAGGTTGCATTTGTTGCACAGAGGTGCATCACCGGTGTAACCGGTCTTTCAGACAACATGGGTAGGGGTTGTAGCAGCATAGACCTTTGTGGGTTCGGTTTCCTTAGCATGGGTCTTTTCTTCGCGATTCCTCCAGAATCCGCGCTTTCTCTTGTTGTTAGGCTTCTTGTTTGCAGGGGGTGTGGTACTGGCTTCAGAGGTCTTGTTCTCAGACTGTTTCTTGCCAAGGTTCACACCTTGACGGTTGGCTTGGTAAACCAGGTTGTGTGCCAGGCGCACAGCATCCTGAAAAGTCTGAGGATTTGAGGAAAGGACATTCCCCTGGATATGAGGTGCAAGTCCCCAGATGTACCGTTCAATCTTCTTGTAAAGAGGAGTGATCATGGTTGGACAGAGATGAGCGAGCTCACGGAACCTCTTGGTATAACCAGCAACATCGGATCCGTTCATGGTTAGGTTCCAGAACTCAGCTTCGAGTTTCTGAAGCTCTTCTCTAGGGCAGTACTCATCGCGAAGCAGTTGTTTGAGCTCGTCCCAAGTCATGGCGTAAGCCAAATCAGTTCCCATAGCATCAGCATGGGAGTTCCACCAAGTCAGTGCGCTATCAGTCAGTGCGCATGTGGAATACTTGACCATGTACTGCTCAGGGCAGTTGCTTATGCGGAAGACGGGCTCCATTTTCTCAAACCAGCAAACTAAACCAACAGCGCCTTCAGAACCCTTGAAATTCGAGGGTTTGCAGTTCATAAAGTCCTTGTATGAACATTCACGGGGGCCTGCAATTGTTAGATTGAAACGTTGAATACAATTTAGGAAAATTGTAATCGAGTGTTTTTTCTAACATTGGTTAATTCGTACTTACCGCGCGTCCCATTGTCGTTCTGACGTTGGGTTTCAGCGGCGGCAACAGTTTCTGCTACGCGATTAGCAATCATCTCCTCGATTTCCTCAGCAGTCATAGGAGGAGGAGGCGGAGGAGGTGAAGTGTTCCTGGTGGTTTGGCGTCTCGGTGGCATGATTTCGCTTTAAGTTACAATTGTCAACATAAAGAAAATTTTATATAATATGTAAATGAGGTTATTACATGCTCGAGAATAACTGCAACGACATACATCAATTGCCAAAACATTTCCACGCAACACAACCAAGAACATAAGATAGGGAGGATGAAGTAACATAACGCGTCATAGCAATCATAATAATATAAACTACACAATCATAACATGATAATAACATAACCATAAAACATCAACCATAATCATACCAAAAGATTTCCATATCATAATAGTTTAAGTCATACATCAACCATTGTTTGTTACCATATTACAGACGAAACATATTCAAAATAACAAGTTTTTGCATCGTGGGCTCGCAGTCCCAATCCTGACTAATGCTAACATGTTTCATCTATAAAACGGCTATCAAAAGATACTAGGTCTCATCTACCTAGAATGCTGGGGGTGGTGGAGGTCCAGGAGGCATGTAGTAAAAGGGCGGGGCATGAGTCATGGCATGGAGGGTGGCGAGGAGTCGTCCCGAAACAAACTCCAGGGTTGAGACCCTCCTCTGCAAGCTCTCGTGTGAGAGGAGCAGATCAGTGGTGGCCATGCTGACTCCAGTCATGTTGGCGTGAAGGGACCCCATGGCGCTATCAGTATCGCCCATGCGTCCGATCAACGCAGACATCTGGTTCCTAAGGCGGGTCATCTCAGGGGTGGTAGGTAACTGGCGGACATCAGCATCCAGCTCTCCCAGATCGGTCTCGATGCGCCTCATACGAGCCACTAGTAATGGTACAGTGTCAGAGATGGGCTCGTCAGTGAAGGGTGAAATACCCATAGGCACACGGCGGGAGGGGTTGGGAAGTGAGGATTCCCCAAGAGCGTAACAGCTAGGGAACTCCTCGATCATACGCCAGTGCTGAACCTGGCCCGGCATCCACGCTAAGTGGGGCAACTGAAATACATAACGCCTCTTGGGTGCAGGCTCATCAGGGGTACGTCGAACCTCCCGAGTCCGGGATGGGCCAGGTGCCCTTCCCGGGGTGAATCCCCGTCTGCCGCCACCAGGCATGGCGACAAAAGTCTTCACAGACCGATCTCGCCCTGCGAAGGGGTCAGTGGAGCTGGAAGCATCCATAGTGGCCGCACCGCCAGCAGTGGCGCTGGGAGCAGGGTGGTCAGGGGAATCATCAGAGGTCCTACACCTAATAGGACTCAGAAAACCTGCTGGTATGGGAGTCGGGCGAATGACTCCTACAGTAGCGCCCTCGGTCTCGGGGCTAGACGGTACGTAGTCCTCTGGTGAAGGAGTATACTCAACACTCGGCTCTTCATCGGAATCAGCAACGCAAATGACTTCTTTGGAAGCCATCTCTACGAAAATATTCCAAAAAGAACAGTGTCAGTAACATCATGATAGTGTGGTAACACATAAGCAAGAAAGTAAAAGCATAGGTAACATATAAGCAACACTTAAACTAGCTTATGTAAACATATCGGGGATGAGGCCTTGCATGCAAATGGTAGCTTCGGAGTGGGTTATAGTCCAGGCTTGGTTTTCGTTTCGTTTTGTTTGTTTGTTTATCCTGGTTCGCTATAACCACGGCTCTGATACCAATCTGTCACACCCCGGTCAAAGGTATCGGGTGTGAGCCAGAATGGAATCATAGTCGAGGATACATAGAACAACTTCTAATAATTTAAAAACTTCATAAAACATTAATTCATTTCATTGCAGCGGAAAAGATAGTGGAAACGATAATGTCTTACAATTTAAAAAACATAAGTCTTAAACAATTATTAAAAGCATGAAACGGTTGAATTGGATAGTTGGGACTATGACTCCAAGGACAGGTCCGATAGCATTTGTAAGCCCCATTTACATGTCTTCAGAGAGTTTCGTCAATTACCTAAGAAATCATGAATATAAAACGGGTCAACATAAAGTTGGTGAGGTTCACAGGTTTAGGACTCATCAGTTAAACAGTTGTAAAACAGTTTTCAGTATACTTAAATATTATCAGGGTTTATTTTTGTGGATGTATGATCTCACCTGAACCTTGATTTCAAATACTAACGGTTTACCCACCCAGCATCTCTTGTCCAGAGATGTTAAACAGAGCAGAATAACTGACGTGTACCCCCAGACAATCCGGAGTCAGAACTGGAGCTACCAGTTAGGGTAGGGTTGTCAACCCAAATAGATCTATTCACTAGCTATCGTTTCGTACAGAACTAATTGAAATCAATTAATGATGGGATTTCGGTTGTACAAACGTTTATAACGATAATGTACCAAGTTGGGCAATCAGTAAGAGAACAAGTAGTCATACGGCTAACAAGTAAACCATAATATTAAGTAAAAAGCATTTAATCAGTTTTTCATGATTTCTCCCCCAAGTATAAAACAGTTAAAAGGAAAAAGGGGCCGTGAAACTCACTGATTCAGCAGATAGGTGATATGACAGCGGTGAAGAAACGGTAGCACGTAACGTCTTAAATCATTTAATAAGCATATACATAAGGTCAAAGATCAATTGATTAACGTAAGTCACCCAAGTGATACCGGTCAAGTCTTGACGTTTTTAATCCGTTTGTATCTTTGAAAACCCGTTAACTTGTATTTATAAAACAAATACGTTCGGTGATGATTTATATTTATGTTAAATAAATATAACCAAAGATTAATCATTTTTAACAATTCAACCAAGTCTTGAATATTGAGTTTAAAATAATAATAATGTTTATTATTATTTTCACAAGTTCGCATAATTATTTTTAATTAAATAATTACATATCCGATTTGTTAATCTTGCAAGTTATAATTATATTAAATTATTATGATTAACAATACTTTGGTGAATAAAGCATGGTTTATATCTTTTGCAAATAGTTATTTGTCAAGAATAATTATTAAATGTTTGCTTTATTTTTAAAACATGAATCTTTAAAGAAAACATTCGAAGTTTCTAACATTTAATCATTTATATTTCAAAAGCGTTCAATATTTCATTTGCATGAAATATATATATTTCTTTCATAAATATCTTCAAAACATTGTAACGGCGCTTGGATTTATAAGATCGTCTTTCATAAAAACTTGGTTTTATTTAAAGTCTCCAACAAATGTAAGTCCATTTTTGGTTATTTTGATTTTATTAAAGTAATATTAAAAATCCGTATGAGTATTTAAAGTCAATGACTTGCCTTTGATTTATTTTTATAAAAATTCTTTTATAAAAATATTTCTCTTCACATGTGACTTTTTATAGAAAAATTGTCCATTTAAATAAAAGCCTTAGAAAGGTTAAAACTTGTAATAAATCCAAGTATTTATATCACATTAATCATTTGACATAAATATTATTCTTACCATTTTTAGTACAAAATTTATATTTATTCTTTTTGTCTTGAACATATTTAATGTGTTATTTATCCAAATCAAGTAACATTCTTTTTGTTTAAGTCATATGTTACATATGTAACATTTGTTTAATCATTTCATCTTGTTTTAATATTGTTTTAACATGTAACATATTTAAACATAAATAACAATCAACTAACACATTAGTGTTAGGACTTTATAAATGTAAATAAACAATCAACTAACACATTGGTGTTAGGACATTTAAATATAAATAAACAATCAACTAACACATTGGTGTTATGACATTTAAATATAAACAATCAACTAACATTTTCATGTTAGGTCAATTAAATATAAACAATCAACTAACATTTTCATGTTAGGACAAATAATGTAAACATGTATAGATTTAGCATTTATTTTATATGAAGAGGCTTGGAGGTTTGTTTAGAATCAACTAACTTATGAAACCAAAGTTCCATAGACAAGATTCAAGGTGCACACCATATTACTTTCCTTGGATTTCATAAGTGTGTTTCACCACACTTGTTGGCTATCTTTAAGCATTTAAAATGCACCAACAAAGTGTTTGATCTTGGAAGAAAGGAGATTAAGAAAGAGTTTTTGTTAGTTGATCGACCAAACACAAGCATTCTAGTTATTTAGTGGATTGTTGTCAAGACTTGAGGGGTTTAAAGGGTGGAAATATGTAGGAGAAATGAGTTAGAAAAACTCACAAGAAAAAGAAGAAAATCGGTGGAGGGTGGCGGTGGTTGACGGTGGCCGGCGGTGGCAGCAGGGCGGTGGCAGGGTGGTTGGCCGGCGGCGGTCGGCGGTGGGGTGCTGGCTCTCGGTCGAAAGGAGGGAGAGAGGGAGAGGAGTGTGGGTGTTTGCTTGTTATGGGACAAGGGAACAAGGTGAGGCTTGGTTCCCTTTTATAAGTGAGATTAAGGTTATTAACCATTGTACATTAGTGTGTTGTCAAGCTCTCCTTAATCCCAACTAATCAAGAGTAGGTTGTTTAGTTTTTATAAATTTTATAAAAGGTGAGAAGCTTTTATAAAATATGGAGGTGATAGAAGTTAAATAAAATCATAACTTTTTAAAATATAACCCAAGTATATTTTATCCAATTGAATGGTGGTTTTTATTTTTATAAACATTGTTAGTCCAAGTTTTATAAAAATATTAGTGGGTTAAAGAAATGTGATTAACTTTTATAAAAACTAGTGGGCTTTAAACAAATTATTTACTTTGTTAACAATTGGACCGAAGCCCAATCGGAAATGGAAAGGGCTTATGGGCCGAAGCCCATTTTGGTTTAAGTGGTGGAGCGGGCCGAAGCCCATTCGGAAATCGTTTAGGCCGAGGGTAGGCGGGCCGCGAGAAAAGAAAAGGATTGGGCCGGTTCGGCCCAATGTGTTTCGGGCCGCGGGTCGGGTATCCGGCTTGGGGAAAATACTCGGTGTGACGAGGCGAGTCATCGGTTAAATTTTCGGGTTAATCCGGGTTGAATTGGGCTTATTGGGCTTACTGGGCCCAATAGGCTAAAAGGTTTGGACGTTTGGCTAGGTCTTGACAACGTAACGTTCGTATTACATTTTAAGTTCATAAAACGTTTCAACAGTTTATATTAGTTTGATAATATATAAAATGTCAAATTTTATTTTTAATTTCTTATTATTAAAGTTCCATTAATAATAACATGAAACGTTCATATATCACAGTTATCTAACGCGGAATTTAAGTCAGTTAATCATTTAACTAAACACGGTTAATTATGCAGTTTAGAAAACAGAAATCACATAATTATCACATAAATAAAGTCAACAAAAGTCAACGGAGAGAGAGTTGACCTGATATTTGGGCCGGGTGTCACAATATCTTATCTTTTTTTCTAATACTTGATTGTTTTCTTTTACATTTACAGTGTGTTCTAACAAAAAGGACATTGTCGAGACCCTTTGTGAACTAGAGATGTACTTTCCATCGTCGTTTTTCATATAATGGTTCACCTAATAACTCATATCGTAGAAGAGATCAAGAGTTGTGGTCCCGTATTCCTACGATACATGTACCCTTTTGAAAGGTATATGGGTTTTTTAAAAGATTATGTAAGAAACCGTAATCGACCTGAGGGTAGTATTGCTGAAGGATATACTTCTGAAGAGGTGATAGAGTTCTGTCAAGGTACATTCTTCATAACTTGTATAACTATGACATTAATAATATATACTAGTAAGTGATCCGGGTAAATACCCGAGGTTGTGACATGAAAAAGAATTATATGAATAAAAATATGAAGCAAATGGTGAAAAAAAAAATCAAAGTTAAATATTGATAAAGCTAAAGAGGCCATTACTATTTAATAATGTTAATTTGATAAGTTTGAGAAAATTAGATTTGAATACTTTGTTTTTTGCTACATTTGTCTAACCACCATTTTCATTTAAAATTAAAATTCTAAGACCCTTTTTGCTCTTTACTCTTGATAGAGTGACGTACAGCTAACCATGGAAGAATACCGGATTCTTTAGAAACTGTCCAACTCTAGACAGCGATTAACCTTGGTTTTTGTTTATAGTCATTGCAAAACACCATAACTGAAAATTGCCTTCTTTGACACCTAACGTGTGTCGTCGCGCATCGGTACTAAAAAGTAATCCAATGTATAAGATATAATATTATATGGCAAATCAATACTTGAGATAAATTTTGGAGTATTATGTCACATGACATACATAGAATTTATATGTATTTTTCATGTTTTTTCAAGATCAGTATAAAGGACATTTCATATTTGACAAACTTAATAATACTTCTTCAAAAAGGGCTTCCCAATAGGCTTTTTCAAAAAGGGCTTCCCAACAAATCATAGTTTATACCGATACGTGACTGGTCACGGTTCTTCAGATCTATCTTCAGGTTGACCTTCTTATCACTGGCTTCCATGTTTCCAGGTGAAAATACTTTTTCCTGACCCTGTGTTAAAAAAGAACAACCCAACATCCCTAATCTTTTCAAGTACATAAAGTTTAAATTAATATTAAGAGGAGAAATATTTGATTGTTATCTATCAAAACATATCCAACAGAAGATAGACTAATACTTCATTATAACACAAACTTTTTAGGATATCAATAATCACTTATGTGCCTTCGTCACACTTCCTTAGAGAAGTTCACAACTGATTTCTCTATTCATATTTCCAAATAAAGTGCAAGCTTTTTACATAATATTAACCACTAAGTAATCGATGACAAAACTGCCCAGGGACCTAAAAAACTAAAGGGCCTAAAAAACTAAAAAACTAAAGGGACATCATAGCAGACACATAATTATAAGAACGAACGCTACGCAAAAAAGAACTGTCATTAAAGAGATCTCTTATGATGCGCGATAGATTAACGGGAAACTTGATACGCACACGGCCTGATTTGTAGCAGCCTGTGTATCTAGGGCGATTATCTAACCGAACAGATTATCTAACGGAACATATTTTAAGCGCTCATTAAACCAAAAACTGGCACCGCAAAATCACATATTAATATATGCTTTGAATATGCTACATAATTATCTAACTTTATGCGTAATATGTTCTCAAAGTCCCTAACAATTATTAAAATCATACCAAAACAGATTATGGAATATGACTGTTATGTTTCTTTGTATAACAATTATAAAAACAGACCCTGTGCAATCAAAACTTTGCTAACAGCCTGTAAACCCAACCAAAATATGAAAATAAAAAGATAACAAAAAAATAAAACATACTTAAGAAAAACATAGCTTGTATATAATGGATGAAACCATATCAAGAACCGGCCAATATAAGAACTGATGATATCCTACATTAGTAAGAAATCCATTTTCTTCTTAGTTTACATAAAAGTTTGTTCTTTCTAATGATTAAGTAGTAGCCTTTATAGATGTATTCAGTGATATTAAATCTACAACCTTAGGGGAGGGGGTATGGTTGCCACAAGGCTTCAAGAAGCCATGCCCACCAACCAATAGGAGGATGCCAACTCAAATTGCCACATTTTGGAGCCATTTGAAGCCACACCACATGGTATGGTTGTGGTGTGGCTTCTTGAAGCCATGCTAATTTTTTTTTTTAATTAAAACACTTTTAATAAATAATCAATAATAATAAAAGTAAACAATATTCATTAAAACAAAAATAAAATTACAACTTTAACAACATTCACTAAAAAAAAAATTACAACTTTTATTAAAAAAAAATTACAAATCTAGGGTTGAGGATTTGCGTTCACCTCCTCCTCGGTTAAAAACACTTCCATTTTGTTTTGGATGTGCTCGGTGATATCGAATCTGAGTTTAAAATGAGTCTCACTATCTCGCAATTCGAAAATAACATTCGGGTCTATTTTTTTTCTTTCATTTAGCTTGTCCCACATTGGTGTGGGAACTAAAACATTGCTAGCTTATATATGAAAACTTACATGACATGTTAACTTCTTATGTTGTGTTTTACTCGAGTATCTACCCGCGCGCAGGGGGGGTGCAAATTTGGCAAAATTTGCTTTCCCGTACGTACGACCTGCGGGCACGAATGCAGCTCCAAACATCGGGGTCGAGCACAAAACTAGTTTTTGTTTCGGTAGTTATTTTTTTTATGTTTAAAAGAAAAAAGTTAGTTTTTAAAAAAAAAAAAAAGAGGTTTTAACCCGGCTCAGACGGGCTTCTGGGTGCCATGGAGAACCGCGGAAGAAGGAGCCGGCGGAGGAACCGGGTGGGACGGTATGGTTGCCGGGTGGAGCCGGCCGGCTCCCCTTAGAACCGGGTGCGGTAACCCCCTCCATACCGCCTCCCCTTATAAATCTAAAACCACTGATCAATAAAAACGGGTTACTGATGAGCCTATAGCTAGTGCTATGACATCAAATTTGGGAAAATTATCAAAATAGCCTTAGACCCATTTTAGCTTAACAAAACAGCCCTTGACTCACTTAGTTTCTTAAATGGCCTTTGACTTATAAACAACGCATGAGGCAGGCGATTATAAGGTGAAAACGGCGAATATACCTTTAATACTTTTAATATTTTAATTTTTAATCTTCTAATTAATTAAGCTCCTTAATATGTATTTACTTAATAATTTACATTTTATAACTTTAAAAAAAAAACTAAATGCATAATACTTTATAAAACTTTTTTCTGAACATTTTAACTTAAGTTTTATTAAAAACGGATTTATTTAAAAAGAACAATTAAGTCTCGTAACGAATTTTCTATAACTTTTAAAAAAATAACGAAAGTTGAAGATAATATGTAGAGTGGTTGTTTAAAAATATAGTAAAAAGACGAGTTCAAATAAATAAAGTTTTCTAGTTGGAGAGAAGATGTAAGTAATTATATAAAATTTTAAAGAGTTCGAGTTTAAAAAAAAAATTAACAAGTCATATATTAAGATGCTTAATTAAATAAATGAAACTAAAATTAAAATATAAAATCAATTCAATATGAACACTCGCCGTTTTGCATTTATTCGCCGTTTTACAATTCAATTTGCATCATTTTGTTAATTGAAGTTGGGTCAAAGGGAAAATAAAATAGACTAAGAAACGTTCCATAACTATAGTATCAATATTTTTATAAAAAACCCGAATTAGTACGTCTTCAATAAAACGTAGTTTAATATTTTAGGAGAGTGTGAAGCAGTAGACGTTTTCCGTGTCATAGACAATGAATAATTTGAGAGTTGGACCATTGGTGGAGACGAAGAGAGTTTCCGAGCAAAGTTTTTTATGTGTTTTCTTAAACATACCCAGTTAGAGTTTTCTAGCAACACATAAAAATCATTTCTTGAAAACCCACTCTGCCTCCGCCGGTGTAGGAACTCCAAAATATTCATCATCGACGTCACCAGAAATGTCTACATTGTCACACACTCATTAAATATTACTACTTTGTGTCAAGGAAAAAGGGTTTGAGGTTGGAGATGGTGGGAGGAGGGGATATATATAGATGAAAAAAATATGTAAGGCCTTTTATATGAAAATTTCACGAGTGTTATACTTGGAGTTTATCTATATACATTATATAGATGCAAAAAATATGTAGGGCCTTTTCTAAATTAACTCTTTTTTAAAAAAAAGGTTATTTAATTTTTAATTATAAAATATCTCTAAATTAAAACTTAATAAAAGTTTGTGACCAAGAGTATAAATAAAATTAAAATTCAAATAAATTTTTAAAATTACTTCTTTTAATAAAAATTTCTCGTTAACAATGGAACTTTATAAAATAAACTGTAAGATAAATTTATAAGTTAAAATTTCTAAATATTACAAATAATATTTAACTTGTTAAAAACATACAAGAGAAAAACATAGTTAAAAATAATATTTAAGTTTAAAACATAAACATTAAAATAAACTAATTTACAATAATTTAACTTAACATTAAAATAAAATAATTTAACTTGTTAAAAGTGTATTTTATGTTTAAAAAAATTTAATAAAAAAATTGAATAAGTGGCGAATATATTTCATATTAGAGAATAGGGTTGGAGAATACCATTTTTTTGAATATTTTAATAAGGAAAATGGCGAATAGGCTTGGAGAATAGGGTTCAAATTAGCGAATGATTTTATAAAATGGAGAATGAATGTATAAAATGGAGAATAGGCCTGACGAATATAACAAAAAAAAAGCTGACGTGTCACGATACTATTGGTCTGATATTTTGGTAAACCACTTGGTCAAAGGCCATTTTGTTAATTTGTTTTTGGTCCAAGGCCACTGCAGTAATTTTCCCATCAAATTTTAGTGAAGAGCACAGAGGTAAGAAACAAAATCCTAAGTGCAACAAATCCTAAACCATTAACATATACAATCCACAATTAAAGAGGAGGTCTAAGACCTATGATTATGATCCTTTATGTATTTTGGTTAATATGCTTAAAGTGCTAGAATTTTAAATATCCAAAAGTAGACATTCTTAAAGTGTACCGCGAGAGGGTAAACCCTAATATGCGAGAGTGAAACTAAGGAAAGGAGGTTGATTTGAACATTATATATGTCGGGTTATGTCATCATTTTCGGATCATAAACTGGATACCCATGACCCGCGAGATTTTAATAAAAATAGGTTAATATTTTAATTGTAAATTCTAGAATAATTACGCATTATCAAAATCTAATGTGGCACACCTTAAATTGTGTCACTTGGACCATAAAACCTCATGTTTATTATATAGATTAGCGTTGTTGTTAAATATAACTTACAATTTAATTATTTGTTTTTTTAGGCTACTTGGAAGGTGTCGAAAGTATTGGAATTTCTAAAACTCGTCATTCGAGTCGACTTGATGGTAAGTGTGTAATCGGCAATAAAGCATTCATCCCAACTCACGATAGTTTAGAAACTGCACATTTAGTGATCTTAAAACACATGACATGTCTTACTCCATACCTTGATGAACACATAGATACATTATGGGTGACATACCCGGGTAAGGACAATATGTGGTATGTGAACAAGCATAACAAAGAGCTTTTGAGTTGGATGAGACATACGGTAATGGAGATCGATATTGATGAAACAATCAACAAGTTGGGGCAAGGTCCGGATTTTAAAGTGTAGTCTTACCAAGGGTACAACATTAATGGTTATACGTTTTACACCAAAGATCGAGATCAAAAAAGTACAACGCGTAATAGTGGAGTGAAAATAATAGCATCAACGACCGAATTCGACATACATGATCATCTACAATGACAAGAATCGCCAAAGACTCGTACTACGGTGTTATACAAGAGATTTGGGAGTTGGACTACCAAGGTATCATTATTCATGTGTTCAAATGTAAATGGGTGAATAACCGTACAAGTGTTAAAGTTGACAAATACGGTTTTACACTTGTCGACCTTACAAGTAATGGCTATCCATATGAACCATTCGTTCTCGCAAGACATGTAACACAAGTTTTTATGTCAATGACCCGAGCAAACCAAGATACCACATTGTATTGCAAGGTAAACGACGTATTCTTGGTGTGAATAATGTCGTTGACGAGGAAGAATATGACCACTTTGATGATCTACCACCATTTTCTATTGGTATTGAACCCGGTAATTACGAAAACATCAATGGCGACACCGAAAGAATATATGTTGATTAAGATTTGATATACAGATATATACTCTTAATTTTTATGTTACTTTTTAATAGTCTTATTTTTCTTTTGTTAGTTTTAGTTGCTAAACATTACACATTTATTTTTAGGATAAAAAATTGACTCCTAAATTTTGGAGCCAAAAAAATTCATATTCCCTCTCCTCTCCAAATTACTCATAAAATAGGCTCTAAACTCTCTCCACAAAGATAATTACCAAAAAATCTTTCATTTCATGCCCTAGTTTATCTTCTTCACCTAAAACCTCCGTCCATATTTCAGCAATTGTAGTCGCCGGCCGTTCAACATGACATCCAGGAGAAAAAAATCGAAGCAACTGACGGTCGTTCCAGTCCTCTCACGCCCTCCGCCGGTGGTTCCAACCCCTCTTACGTCACCCGTCACCGCTTCCACACCTCTACAAATTTCAACCCGATAAATTTCAACCCGATATTAGACCTAATATGTGATCAATTTCATTACTTATACCTATGGGTTGGTTATTGATTAAAGTGGTTGAATCTTTAATCCTAATAAAGCAATAAAATGAGTGTCACATGTCTCATTTCTAAGATGTCCACATAAGCATTGACACATGTCAAAACTATATTCAAGTATCAATTTATTAGATTATCAATTAAGTATAATTACCAATTTTATCAAAACTAAATTTCTATTTTAAAAAAAATTGACAAATTTAATGTGAATTTAATAAATTTACTCAACAATTTGATTATTCTAAGAAAACTAATCTAATAATTTGTCAAACATAATAAATTTGATTATTTTAACCGTGTTTTTTTTATTTTTTATATGTATTTAATATTATGAACTCAACCCGTGTAATACACGGGTTACTAACCTAGTATAATATAATTAAAGTGGTCCATAGTTGTCGTTTTATGAAATATATAAAAATACATCTGATGTAAAGGAAGTGGTAATTTGTAAGAACACAACAAAAGAAATGGTAATTTTAATTGAAGTCTCCATTAGTTCTATGATCTTTTTTTTGAGAATTTGAACATACATTAAATTGTAAATTGCAGGTACCTCGAGAAGAGGTAAACGCGGTTGTGCTTCTTTTTCAATGAAGTTTGCCGAGAAAGATTTATACATTTTCTTCGACATAAATAATAAGCATGTGGGTCTCACGTGTAAATACTTTATGTCATGGTATGGTTTGATAGTTGAACAAAGATTGCCCCAAGACGAGTAAAGTTCCTAAAAAGTTAATTGATAAGATATGGAAGGAAGCCAAGGTATTTATATAGGTGAAAGTTCAAATACAAAGTGTTATTTTCATGCAAAGCGTGCGAAGGCATCTGGACCATTGATATAAGAAATCAATGGTTTAGATTTAGTCCAGAACTATTGCAAAAATAAAAAGGAAATTCTAAATGTGAAGTGAGCTGAGGGGTAAAATTGGTATAGCATTTTTTTCAAGTCCCCCCTAATTTTTTAAATGTCTATAACTTTTTTATACGACATTTTTTTTAAAGTTTACACCATAAAAACGAGCATTTAATTCTCTTTCATTCGAGTTTAGTATTGCTATACTTTTTTTGAAGTTAAAATTTTTTTTTTTAGAACTCGACTATGCGTCCACGCGACGTTTGCGTGATTATGAAATAAAGCATGCGTGATTATGAAATAAAGCATGCGTGATTAATGTATTTGGTGGTAAAATACTGACAATTGTCTTTTTGACACCATTTTGCTACCAAAACATATTTTGGTGGCAAAATGGTGACAATTGCTTATGAGAATAAAGCTTGCGTGATTAGCTATAACTTGTGTGATTATGACCTGATTAGCTATAACTTCCGTGATTATGACTTGTACATTTTTTACAACATATTTGGTGACAAAATGGTGACAATTGCTTATGAAATAAAGCTTGCGTGATTATGTATATATATTTTTCACAAGATATTTGGTGTCAAAATGGTGGCAATTGCCATTTTGACACCATTTTTCTACCAAAACATACTTGGTGGCAAAACTTTTTTTTTTAGTTCGTCTTCGTAAAGTTTGCGTTTCACAACATATCTGGTGGCAAAATGGTGACAATTCTCCTTTTGACACCATTTTGCTACCAAAACATATTTGGTGACAAAATTTATTTTTCTTAAGTTCGTAATCGTAAAACTTGCGTGATTATGTAATATAACTTGCGTGATTATGACTTGTGTGTATAGACGTCTTTTTCACAACATATTTGGTGGCAAAATGGTGACAATTGCCTTTTTGACACAATTTTGCTACCAAAACGTATTTGATGGCAAAACTTTTTTTTTAATTTAGTCTTCGTAAAACTTGCGTGGTTATGTAATATAACTTGCGTGATTATGACTTGTGTGTACAGAGGTTTTTTTCACAACATTTTGGTGGCAAAATGGTGATAATTGCCCTTTTGACATCATTTTGCTACCAAAAACAATGTGACAAGATCTTGCGTGATTATCAAATGTACGTGGACAATATTACCCTCCTTCGCACACTTTGCACGGAAAGTCCAATTTGTACAATAACTTCCCCATTTATATATATATATATATATATATATATATATATATATATATAGTGAAAAGTTCATTGTAGACACCTCCATAAGTGTAGACAGGTAGACACCTTTTTTCACCATTAGATCTATTGATCTAATGGTTATGATTAATTTCTTTTTTCTTTTTTTCCTTATTCTCATTGTACAGAAAATTTCACATGTGAAAACACACGTGAAATAAAGTAATTTCACATGTGAAATAGGGTGTCTACCTGTCTACACTTATGGGGGTGTCTACAATGAACCTTACCATATATATATATATATATATATATATATATATATATATATATATATATATAGGGTTAGGTTCAAATGAGAACTAATTGGTTTTAAGAACTTTTAAGAACCATTCTGGGCCACTAATTTTCAGGGGGGACCACTCAAATTCATGGGGGGATTTCCATATATATTAACTAGTGGCTGAGATTAGTTCTTTTAGTTCTCAAAACCATTTGGTTCTCAAATGATCCTCTTCCTATATATATATATATATATATATATATATATATATATATATATAGTAATAAAGTAATATACATATAATTAAGTTAACTGTTAGTTAATCATTTATGTTTAACCTATTGTTTTTATAAATTTTAGGCTTTTTGAAACATTCAAACAGACGAGCCAAAAGATTTAATGAGGAAAAAAACTATAAAAGTTAGTACAAATTTTAAAAGTAGGCTTGTTACTAATTTTGTAAGCAAATCAAGAATGCTTGTGACAAATATTTCTTTATCAAAGTTGACGAATGGAATGAGTTTGTTACACAAGTGACTCCTCCGGAGTTTAAGGTAT
>JBCNJP010000008.1:55270305-55295554 GCA_039602395.1 Deinandra increscens subsp. villosa
AAAGCGCTAAGAGACCAAAACAAGTAGTACACCAAAATAGAAACATTTACATGAAACAAAAGTTACGCCAATCTATTGTCTTCCTACTTCTATCCCCCATCCAGATTTTGCACCAGCATTTATATTTTGGTTACTTTACTAACTGAAGGAACATTCCCGTGAAATAATACTTTGTTTATTTTCTTCCATAAGCACCAACAAGCCGTGAGGATAACTGCATGAACCAACTCTTTTCTCTTATCCCCAATGTTGTTATCCAAATAAACTCTAAGTAAATCATTAATAGAGAAGGGCGACGACAAGGGAATTCTACACCAGCCCGAAACCCACAACCATACTACCAAAGCAAACCAACACCCTGTGAAGAGATGTGTTACTGAATCCAACCCGTCATAAGAAAGCTTGCACAGGTCCGACATGACATGGATTCTTCGTTGAGAAGTGAATCCATCGTAGCAATTCGATTTCATTAAGCTCTCAAGCAAAAACATTAATCTTTATTGGCACCAATTGACTTCAAAATTAAATAAATAAGATTTTTTGATTTCCTGTTTGGAAATCATGTGTTAAACCGCTTTGGAGGAGAATGACATGCTGCCATCATCCACCCAACGAAACTTAATCAAATCTCAATTCTAATTCCAATTCTTTTGTTTATCAAACACATTAAAAAAAAATCATTGTTTCCAAAATATGGATAGTTTTTTTTAAGGGAATTCAAGTTCCAATTTCAACAAATTCTATAAACCAAGATGTAGTCAATAGTATTGTTCCTAATGTTTTTTTAAACCAGGAGCTCAGGAGGTATGGGTTACGCTTCCACTTTACCACGCACCATGAGTGAGTGGAACATCATATCACTCTGTTGTGCACACGCATAACTTTTCATACCATTTCCACAATCCCTGAATGAAAAGCATGACAATCAACATTCCGGTCCAACATAATATATTTTTTTTAGTGATTGTACCCTAAAGTTGGTGGTATCATCCCCGTCCAAGACCGTTTGTTGTGTGCTCCAGTAATTCTCATTTCATTCAACAAACGTGCGAAATATGTAGCTTTTAAAACCATCTCCAATTCGCAGTTATCATCTTTAAAAAAGTGAAAGATGACCATCACAATTAGCCTAACATTAATAAAGTCATGTTAAAAAAACTAACCAGAATATCTTTTTATAGCATAACAAAACAAACTAATCTCTAGGCTTCTTTTATATTTTCTTTGATATTTTCAACAAAAATGGCTAGACTCCAAAACTCGAAATCTGACTCTGATTGTAGGTTCGCCCCACGCAAAAACGAACATTTAATCCTTAACGACTTTATAACTACCGTATAACTCCCGCCATACGACCCCTGACGTTAACATACCTCTCAAACTTTTATTAATTTTATATTATTATTATGGAGTTTCAAATTCACAATTTATTTAAGATTTTAAATTTCAATTATTCAATCTAGATTAGACCACCAGGGTCCCACACGTGTGTCAGGTGGGTCCCATCTTATCCGTCCGTTTACCGTTTACGTCCCCTCACGAGAAAATGAGTTACGTGTTAATCATCATCCGTCTATCTATTTTTTTATCTTTAATAAAATAAGAGTTTTGATGTTTTATTCTTTAATTGACCTTTATTTTTTTCTTTAATTGACATTATTGCCATACAATGTTTCTAGAGAGACCTCTTAATGTTTATTTGATTTTTTGTGGTTCATTACTCATGGTATCAAAGTCAAGACGGGCTGATGTGTGATGAGTTTGATTTGAACTCTAGATGGGTAAAGCCGTAAAGATGTAAGTATGGGTGTTTTAAATTATTGGATATTAGGTTTATTATTATGAACGGATTCATTAAGTATTTAGGGTTTGAATTCAGTATATTGAATAATCATTCAAGTATTTACCATTATCTTATATGGCATCAGAGTCTTAGGATTCTGGTTATTCTTTCCACCGTGTCACCACACAAAAGTACAAACCCTAGCCGTCGTCTTCGAGTTCCACCCTAGACAGGGCGGCGTGCCGCCACTATCGCCGCCGCCCTATCCCAACTCCATCCATTATTTAGTTTCTTTTCTATTTTTTAGTTTTCGTTGAATAAAGCTTCGTTATCGATAAACCTCAAGCCACTTATCTAAAAAAAAATTAGAAATCCTTATTTATTTGTCTTCTTGGCAATTGCAATTTTTTTCGTTCATATTCCACGGAATATATTGAAAATCTTTCTTTTCTAGTTTCTTTTTTTCTTATTCCTTTCTTTATTTTTTTTCTTGTCTTCTTAGATCTGTGGATATTATCACTTGATCTACGGATCAAATTGATAACTGCCAGATCTATGAATTGTATCTCTTGATCTACGAATTCAAGAGACCGTTGACTACTAGCCTCGACGCACCGCCACAAGACTACGGTCATCGGTTGTCAACTTACCTCTAGTCAGTCATGTTTCTCTTTCTAGGAGCCAAGACATAATGAACTACAACCGCTTGCTTTTAAAGATCGGGACTATGGTCCATTGCTATGAAAGTTTTTTGAAGAATATGGATGGCAAAATCAAACGCAATATGGATTTGTTGGCAACACTTTAGTCGATCAAAGCATGTTTAATTTATTTTAATAGTACTGTTTTTTTTTTTTTTCAATCTTAGTGTCCGGTTTACTTCCGCTACGACTGTGGGGGTGTATTGGATATTAGGTTTATTATTTTTTGTTGCTATTTGAAAAGATCATTTGAATTCGATTTATTCAATCGAATCCGATCTAAACTGAATTCGGATTAATTGGCTTGATGGAATAACTTCTCAATTCGGAGCGGTGAGATATGGGCGTGCCCAAAAATAATAATATTCGAATAAATCAAATCGAATAAATTGTTATCTGATCCGATGAACAACCTTATATGTAAGTCTCGTATCATTTTAAAATGAGAGCGAAGTCTTTATTTATAAGGGGTGAATATTTTCTTAAGACACATTTTTTCAAAATATGCAACTCTTCGTGTGAAAATTCTAGGTAAATAAAACATCGGGAACAGACAATACAATATCATTACACAATTTGTTTGGAAATTAAACCAAATGTAGTAAGAACTCTCCTTAAGGGGCATTTTGTGACACATGTCAGTCACGTCAGTAATAGGGATTATGATTGAAAGAGTGTGTAATCATAACCCCTTCTCATTATTAATTTTTTATTTTAAAAAATCTCCTATAAAATACCCGGTCCAATCACATTTTAGCGTATGTGTGCGCGCGCACCGGGGGGGGGGGGAGACGTTATCACCATCGCGCCACCCACCAAATTTTTACCCATGACTTCTAGCGCTAGGGACGATACATAAGACATATCACACCCGTTACACATGGTGTTACTCTCTACCTCAAATGAGATGACATGCTAGCTTAACAAAATTTAGGTGGCGTTTGGTTCACGGAATGTAATCTAATTGGAATTGTATAGTTTTCCTTTTAAAGTTGTGCTTACGTTGGGTAAAGAAGGAGTTTGAAATACGATGAATTCCTTTAATCAATGGAATTTAGAAATCCTTCACTTTAACGAAGGAAAGTTACATGACCTCAAATTCCATTGATTAAAGGAATTCATTGTATTTCAAACCCCTTCCTTACCCAACTTAAGCATAATTTTAAAAGGAAAACTTTACAATTCCAATTACATTACATTCCGTGAACCAAACGCCACCTTAGTAGTTAGATTCCCCTTGAAGTAGTTTCAATATTAGAGATAACTTTCCAGAATTGTAACCAAAGGGTCTTTGGTTTTGTAGTACTTAAGTATTGCATAAAGTTTAGTTTTTAAAGTTGTGAGAGTTTAATCCTTTTGGTGGGGGAAAAATACCGTTAAAAGAAAAACTTCATAGAATAGTAATCAAGGTTTTTTAATGTTTCAATAAAATCATTTAAACTTCTTTTGTCTCTCTAAATTCACTTGACTTTCAATAAGTATTCAAATCATGTATAATTTTTTTTTATAAATGTGAAAACTTTTAATCATAAGTTAGGCAAATAAACATACATGAGTATTTAGTAGTTTTCATTTTATTATTATTACATCATATATTTAGTTAATTTAAAATTAATGATAATCATCAAAAGTAATTAAGATTCATACATGTTTTACTTGTCCAACTTAATTTAAAAGTTTAACTTTTAAAAAAATTATATAAGATTGAAGCACTTAATAAAAATGATATTAAATTTTCCTATAAAAAAAAACTTAATAAAAGTAATATGACATTGATGGAAAAAAAGTTGGATAAAAATGTAATTTACATCTTACACCAATGAAGAAATTATACGATTATATTAAAAAATGTTATTGGGTTTTACAGAAATAAAAATAGGCT
Organism: Deinandra increscens subsp. villosa; assembly: GCA_039602395.1. NCBI lineage: Eukaryota > Viridiplantae > Streptophyta > Magnoliopsida > Asterales > Asteraceae > Deinandra > Deinandra increscens. Next base: position 55,274,672 of record JBCNJP010000008.1, read on the forward strand.
CCTGCTATATCTACCCGAGGATTTTACTAAAAACACCAAAACCAAACGATCGTTTCAAGTGAAACGACCTTGAAACGACAGTTTCAACCAAAACGGCCTTGAAACGGTCAATATAAAGGGGGCCCCCTGAATTTTAAGGTTTCGTCGTCGCGACACGTGGCGGCCGTTTCAACTGAAACGACCTTGAAACGACAGTTTCAACCAAAACGACCGTAGGAAATAGGTGAATTTAGTAAAACCTTGGGTGTCTATATAACAACTCTTTTTAATAGCAAATAATATGTGACCTTTTCGTTTGGATAAAGTCGTAAAACAAAAAAGCAAGTTGAACACTTGAACTGCATACAGATATATCTGCCAACTCACTTATAACCACTCATAATGTTGCATCCTTCTAGAACCTTTTCGACTAACAATTAGAAAACTATGAAAAAAATATATAAAAAACAACTCTGCAACCGTAATTTTTCGCTTTATATTTAAAAATCAACTTAGCGATTTTGCTATTTGTAATGGGGCTTAAAAGCCTCTTTCGTACTCCGGTAACGCTCCTTTAGCGCCCCCACCCACTACGGTGGGGTGCGGAAATCGAAAATGAGGGGGAGGGCGTTGGATTTTTCACGCCGGAAGGGGGGGGGGGGGGGCGGGGGGAGGTTGTGTGGGTAATGTAATGATGTTGGGGCTTGAAAGGGCTTTATCCCACTACACAACATTTAGTTTTCAAACCCATTGTCACATAGGACGACACATGACGGAAAACGCTCAACAGAGAGGCTTGAAAATCTTTCACCACTACATATAGCCTTAGTATCTTTTTTTATGACGGATTTTGTGACATGATAGAAATAGTCGAACCTGATTTTTTTTTTACAAGATATTTATGTACTAATAGGATATTTGTAAGGAGTCAGCAAAGTTGGGGTGCGCATTGGTTAAGGTTTGTGTGTTTCGTAATTTTTTTAATAGTGTTTGAAACTATCTTTAAATCTTCAATATTCGAGTGAGTCTTCTTGAGACAACATTACAATTGTCCATATTATCCTAAGTCCTACCTACTGTTCTGAGTTCGAACCTTATAGCGAGGGAACCCGGAAGCGCCCCCATTTGCACCATCAGGCGGAAACCGGGCAAGCCCGTAAACCCTCCATTGTGACTCGGGATCAAGCAAACTCAATCCTTCATAACCCACCAATATCTCACAAAGTGGTGTGAGTGAAACTAGAACCTGGGTCTCATCAACCACAAGCTTAGAATTTAACCTGGACTCAGGAATCACACTATTGACTGTGTAAACCTAACTTCATGGAGAGATACTGAAACTTACTCTTGGCATAATGATTCTTAATTGTATATTAATAAAATAAAAAAATAAACTCTAAAACATTATTAGTAATCTATGCATATGTGATAGATAGATAAAGGACACTGAGTTCAAAGAGACTTCCAAATACATGACAACCAAGGTTATCGGATCATTTGAGCCTAAGTTACCCGTCTTTATTTATGTAGGACATGGAAGAATGGAGGAAATATACCTACATAAATGTAACATTTGAGAAAATTTACTAATAATGACTAAATGACATGAAAAGTCTCTATTAATGTGATAGTTACATTATAGATGTAATTACACAATATAAAATGACTCTTGCTCTTTGATGTCTATAAAAAGTGTGAATTATGATGAGAAGAAACACTCTAAAACTTTCTTTATCACGTAACTCCATCAAACCGAAAACATCTAAAGTAAAGAAAGAGCATCAAGATTATATCATCATCACAGTTATCCATCCCTAAAAGTCTACGTTATATTAATTATGATTGAACTGATTATCTATCCCCTTGGTGATATTATAAGTAATTGTCACAACATGAAATTCATTCAAAAATCCTTTTAATTTTGTAAAACAAACAACTATTAATTATGATCAAATTCATTATATATCATAACAAAGTGTGACAAAGTTACACTTGTTGCTAAGGTTGGGAGGGTATTTATTGAGCCACATCTTCATGGATAGCTATACCTATCTTGATGGGTACACAAAAAATAGATGAACACAAAATGGGACCCATATGGACCCATGGGTCGGGTCATCAAATAATAGAGGGTGCAACTGGCAACTTGCTTGCAAATTATAAGATGCGGCCTCTGGTTACTGATATGGCCTATGGGATAAGAATCCAAGTTCGGGTGGGCCCATGCCCCATATGACTTGGATTAAATTTGTTAAAAAAAATAAGTGTGTGATTGAGGGTTGTTTGATTTTATTATTATTTTAAGGATAAATTCGTTATCTTTTAAAAACGGCGCACAATCACATAGATAAGTTTGGGGCTTCCTAGTTGAAATACTAGTTGAAACCGAAAAAAAAATATCCAAATTTTAGTTTTTAGGTTTTTGAATACCTATCTTATTTTAATTTGGAAAATTGGATTTTATTAATCCAAGTTATTACTAGTTGGCCGATATTAATCCCAATTAAGAAATTGGTCTACATTACTCCCAATTATCATGGTGTTGGAATTTATTGAACCACCGTTAGTTTTTGTTTAACTCCGTTAGTATTTTGCTGATGTGGCAGTCTATTTTGCTGACGTGGCATCACCAAAATCTAACGGAGTTAACAAAAAACTAACGGAGGACCAGCGAATTCCAACACCATGATAATTGGGATTAATGTAGGCCAATTTCTTAATTGGAATTAATATCGGCCAACTAGTAATAACTTGGATTAATAAAATCCAATTTTCCTTTTAATTTTTATTGTTGGTTCGGTACGGTTTAATTCGGTTTTAATATTTTTTTCTTCCGTTATTTATATTTATGCTATTAGTTCACCATACAATACAGAACACATAGAAGTTTAAAATAGTGCTACATAGAAACTAATGATGAAGTTCTTCTAAAAACCAGTTTTATTGTGAAAACTTTAAAAATTTTAAATTGCATATATGCACTATTAGTAATATGATATATTGCATATCTGTATCAATATCACTAGTAGTGCATATATGCAATACAAAAGTACGTATAATAAAATTCTTTTTAATTAAAAAAATATATCATAATAAAGATTAAAAAATTTTGATTTTTTGATGTAATTTATAAAAATAATATTATACGAATAAACTATAAATTTTTATAGAAATTAAAAATAAGTTTTTGAATTTTCACAATAATTTGGAGTTTTCATTTAATCCTATCCATACAAACTAATTTGTTGTTTAATTGTCATTTGTCGTCAAGTGAGTGTATATGATATGTGCGTTTTTTACCATCAAGTAGGGTCATGTTTCCTTGTGTTATCTCTTTCGGTTGTGTTATATAGTCCTTGGTAAGAACCGGTTTTAAAATAACAAACTAGATCCAGCTCAACTAACTCTAAACGGTTCTACCCGCCGGTTTTTTCAAACCGAACCAATTGCTAGAGAAGCTGTTCAGTTACGTTTTTCAAACCGATTCCGGTTGTAGAACCGGGTTTTAAAACACTCTAGGCTCTAGCCATGAGTTCGTTACACTAAAGTAGTTGGAGACCCAAATCCTGTATGTCTGTTAGCCCATTTAATCTTTATGCGGGGAAAGATAAATGGGCTGGGCTTAATACTAAAAATGTGGGCCCATATAGTTGAATTTGCAATTTTGCACCAAAAAAAATGTAACATTCTTTCTGGTTTGGTTGTTCTAAATTCAATTTTGTTAGTTTGACAGATATTAGGCGATACTCATTATCATTTCACAATAAAATGACATAAAATATAATTATAAAAATACTCATCTGAATTTTTTATTAACAAGACTGAAGTTATAATTTAGTTTTAGGCCTGAATAGATTCAACCCACTGTGACTACCAAAAGTAAGATTTCATTAGATAATGCGAAAACCGTCTGTAATGAGGCGTTAAACCCCTTTGATCCAGCCATAACGCCTCTCTACACCACCCCCTCCTTTCATGATGGTTTCATAGCGCCTCAAACTTGATTTTGTTTTTTTTTCTTTTCTTTTCTTCTCTACCTCTTAAATTTTACAAATCATCTCCACTCTCACACAATCAATTTAAACAACCGTTAACTCATAACTCACTATACCACTTTTTCACTTTCATCTTGCGTGACAGAATGTGTGTCATACTTTTAAGCTTATACCACTACACTACTATAGACACCTTAATAAAGGTAAAGTTAAAAACAGAAGTAGATCTAACCTTTTGTCTACTAGAAATAAATGTAAAGTTTGAACTAATTTGCAAATTTAGATCCTTGCCCAGAACACTGAAGAAACCACATTTAGAGTTGATATTCTCAGCCTCAACAATTGCATATGAAACTAGGTATATACCATTTTTGGTGTCAATTCAAATAGCGGAAAGAATCTCATATGGAAATGGTCTCTTCCTTTCGAACTGGGCGGTTCAACCGGTTCGACCGGTGACCGGTCCTCTAACCGGTTTTTAAAGGCCGGTCTTTTGGCAATAACCGGACCGGGTTAGACCGGCCGGTTTTCCGGTTTTTTTCGGTTTTTTCCGGTTCAACCAGTTTTCTGATTTTTTTTTAATTTTTTTAATTTTTTATTATTTTTTAAAGTTTAAAACTTATATTTTCTTATGAAATACATATTTGATACTATTTTTGAGTGGATTATATTTGTATTTTAACTACTTTTGTTGGGTGTACAAGTTTATTAGCATTTTTATAAAAAAATATATATAAATCCCCTAACCGGTTCAACCAGCCGGTCTAACCGGTTCGACCGGTCGAACCAGTTTTGCTCGAAAACGCATCGAACCAATATCTCTCGTGGCCGTGGTTAGGCCGTGGCGGGCCGTTTTGGCGGGCCGTTTTGCTCGAAAACGCATCGAAAACCGCCCCGGATGGCGTTTGTGGTTGGGCGTTTTGCCCATTCCGTGGTTTGTTCAAAGGTGTGGAGAAGAGGAAAGAGACGTTGGGTGGGACCCAACGTCGAACGTTCGGACTTTTTTTTTAAATTAATTTTATTCAATGTATATACCCTACATATTTTAACCCAATCCCACCACTTTAAATACCACTTTCACCATCTTCTACAACAAAAAACAACCATCTTCTTCTACTCATCTCTTTTCTTTTTTCTTCGTCCACTAGAATCCAAACCAACGACCCTTTTTCAACCCCAACCAACAACCGATGTTTAACCTGAACTAACCACATCCAAACCAACAAGCTTTTTACAACCCCAACCAACAACCGATGTCTAGCCCGAATTAAGCCCAGCGGGTTGGGGCATTTGCTAACGTCCCATTCCAATGTATGGGAATTGGGGCTTCATTCCTACATCTCAACAATCTGATACCTAACCCGAAAATCCAACCCAAGAAAACTTCGAAGAGATCATCTCGGAGACTCAAGTTAACCCCGACACGAAAGCCGACCGCGAGCCTCAAATCACTCCCTCGGCTAGAAGAAAACACAAGAAAAAGGCAACCGATGAACCAATAAAAATACCGAAGCAAAAGTGGAGACCTGAAAAAGAGAATGTGGTCGCCCAAACTTGGATTGTCGTCTCCGAAGACGCGACCGTTTGTAAGTTTCTAAATTTTTTGTATCTTCTAATTTTTAAAAAATAAATATATTAATTCTATATTATTTTTTTGTATCTTCTAATTTTTTCAAAAAAAAATATTAATCTCTACTATTTTTTTAAACAATATATTAATCTTTATTATTTTTTTAGCGACCAATCAAGTGTATAGTGACTTTTGGCGATGAGTGAGTGAACATTATTACGCGATTACTGATCCCCCGATGGAGAAATCGGGTTAGTCCTCCTCCAAACGCACAAAGACATCAAGGAATAATGATTATGTTAGCCTCAATGACGATGACGATGACGACGATGTTCAGGAAATTCCCATGGTCGAACCTCGCTCGACCACTTGATCGAACCTCGCTCGACCACTTGGTCAAACCAAAAGCAAAACAAAAAAAACGTGATGAGGGGCCCTCGTCCGCGAGGTTGACTACAAGGACAATTTAGACTACGTCTCCCAAAAGGTTTCATCGATGTAATAACATTTGTGAGATGACGAAGCTTGCAGCGTATAGAAAGTGTAATTGAATTATGAAACTTGTATAAAAGAAAAAAACTATTAACGTAAAAAAGAATAACATCTAACATTTATAATTAAATTTGAAATCTAATCAATAAAAATATGTATAAAAATCATCTATTATATTTTTATTCTGAATATCTATTATTAAAAAAAAATTCGGTAAATAAGTAATGGTTGTATATATATAATTCATATATATTTTTAATATATCCGATAATGTTAAGATTCTATCAAATTATATATTGATTATGATGTTATTTAACCAAGTTTTTAAGACCCGTGTGTTACATGAACTCGGGTTTAAAAAAATTGTAGGCATAATTAATTTGTTATTTAAACTATAATTTAGTAATTAAATAATTAGTTATTAAATAATTTAGAAGGTAATAAATAAAAAGTTGGATATCTATATATCCAAAACTTTTCTTTTAATATAAAAAATATTTTTTTTAAATAATTAATTATGATGATGACTGTCCTTATAACAAACATCTTTTATTTATTGCCATGGAAATATACAAATAATTGATTAATTAGGGAGGTGATTATCCCTATAATAAATATTTTTTATTTATCGTCATGGAAATACAAAAACTAAAAATTAGTGGAGATGAATTTGGGAGAGAAAACAATTGTGAGATTGAGTTTGAGAATGTCATGTATTAAAAATCTATTCTTTTATATACTATCATGATATGATATATATATATATATATATAGTGAAAAGTTCATTGTAGACACCTTCATAAGTGTAGACAGGTAGACACCTTTTTTCACCATTAGATCTCTTGATCTAATGGTTATGATTAATTTCTTTTTTCTTTTATTTTCTTTTTCTCATTGTTCAGAAAATTTCACATGTGAAATAGGGTGTCTACCTGTCTACACTTATGAGGGTGTCTACAATGAACCTCACCCTATATATATATATATATATATATATATATATATATATATATATATATATATATATATATATAGGGAGATGATCATTTGAGAACTAATTGGTTTTGAGAACCATTCTGAGCCACTAGTTTATATATATGAAAAACCCCCATGAATTATAGTGGTCCCCACCTTAAATTAGTGGTTGAGATTTGGTTCTCAAAAGTTCTCAAAATAAAATTTTCTCATTTAAACCTAACCCTATATATATATATATATATATATATATATATATATATATATATATGTGTGTGTGTGTGTGTGTGTGTGTGTGTGTGTGTTAGCCTCAATGACGATGACGATGACGAGGATGTTCACGAAATTCCCATGGTCGAACCTCGCTCGACCACTTGATCGAACCTCGCTCGACCACTTGATCGAACCTCGCTCGACCACTTGGTCGAACCAAAAGCAAAACAAAAAAACGTCATCGTCATATATATATATATATATATGGTGAGGTTCATTGTAGACACATCCATTAAGTGTAGACAGGTAGACACCCTATTTCACATGTGAAATTACTTTATTTCATATGTGTTTTCACATTTGATATTTTCTTAACAATGAGAAAAAGAGAAAAAAAGAAAAAAGAAATTAATCATAATCATTAGAATTAACCCTATATATATATAGGGTTAGGTTCAAATGGGAACTTTTTTCTTTAAGAACTTTTAAGAATCATTCTGAGCCACTAATTTTCAGGGGGGGGGGGATTCAAATTCATGGGGGGGGCGATTTCCTTATATATAACTTGTGGCTCATAATGGTTCTCAAAAGTTCTCAAAACCATTTGGTTCTAAAATGACCCTCTTTCTCTCTCTATATATAAAGTTATTCTAAAAAACCACTTTCACTTAAAAAGACTAGGAAGCAATCACATGCTGACACGTGGACATAAACACACTAACACACTGTATCTAGTGTGTTAGTGTGTCAGCATATTTTACTTTTATACATTTTGTTAGTGTGTTATGTCCACATGTCAGCACGTGGTTGCTTCCTAGCCTTCTTAGGTGAAATTGTTTTTTTAGTTGAACCTAAACCACCCTATATATATATATATATACTAAGTTAGAAACTCGTGTATTACACGGGTTGAGTTCATAATATTAGATACATATAAAAAAAATAAAAAAATACGGTTAAAATAATTAAATTATTATGTTTGACAAATTGTTGATTAGTTTTCTTAAAATAATCAAATTATTGAGTAAATTTATAAAATTCACATTAAGTTTGTCAACTTTTTTTTAAATGGAAATTTAGTTTTGATAAAATTGGTAACTATACTTAATTGATAATCTTATTAATTGATGCTTGAATATGGTTTTGAAGAATATAGTTATCCTGTATTCTATATTCTGAATGTAACAGTACAAAAAGTGTGTCCTTTGTCAGTTCGTACTTAATCTATTTATAGTACAATGTGTAACAACCCTAACGGTATCGTGGGGCCCAATGGGCCCTTATTGGCGGTTCTGGAATCCGTGGTCCCTCTAGGACACGTGGCAACCCGCCGCACCAATTCCTCAGGAGACTTTTATCTTAGTCTTATTTAGCATTTGGGCCGCGGATCTGAGAAACCCGGAACAGGCGGATTTGGGCCTGGGCCGATTCCGCATATCGCTCCTCTACATGTCCCCCGAGTCCGTGTGCACACGCGCTCTTGTCGAGTGTGTGGCAGCGGATTTATAGGCGGCGTGATTTGATCGTGCTTTTTGGAGATGGGACGGTTGCTTTTTCCTGGGGGACCGGAAACGGCGCTGACGGTGTCAGCTTGACGTCATCTTCATCTATTCAGGTTCCCCTTCTTTCCCTATATAATCTCTTGGTTTCTTCCTTACTTTCATCCTTCCTCTTCTTTCACTTCGATCTTTAAACCTTTCGCTTTTTCTACCATGGCTTCTGCTTCGATCCCTTTAACCAGAACCCCCGCCCTAGATGGGACTGATTGGGCCCGGATTCCCTGTTCGTTATCGTCAAGAATCTACACCGACGTGGTTACCACCTACCGCCTTCGCCAATGGAGCCCTATTCTTCCTTCCGTAGGTCAGACTGCAGCGTCTCCCCCGTCGGGGATGATAACTGTCTACGCGGAATGGTTTACCCAATGCGGTTTTCGGGTTCCGGTAACCTCATTTACCATAAAGCTTCTGAAATACTATGGCTTTCACCTTTCCCAACTTCATGCTATTGGAATGCAGAGAATTGTTTTTTTTGAATTTTGCTCCCGGGCCCTGGATATAGAGCCCTCTGTGGCTTTGTTCAACACCTTCTTTTGTGCTGCCATCCGGGACTCCTGGTATTCGTTTGCTCAGCGCAGGGGAGGGAGTGTCCATGCCATTGAGCCATCTAAAGGTTTCAAAGGATGGAAAGGCCATTTTTCTATCTTTCTGCGCGTATTGTTCCGGACGACCTGGTCATGAGGTCGGTAAAGACTCCTCTGGTGGATAACCCACCACCGGTTTTGCTTCCTACCGAGGACCCGTCCTTTAATGCTCTGAGTCAGAATGTAGTGACCTACCAAGTCATTCCGGAGCATGCCCTTCTGAGTGTGGGGATGAGCCGCATATGGGATCAACCTCATCGTATTCCTATGTATGCTCAAGGGGATAGGAGTAAGTTCTGCATCCCCCAGCTTTCCTTGTGCTGTGATTTTGGTATTTGTTTTTAATTGTCTTTTCTTTTTGTTCTTGCAGAGGCAAGCCCGTTCCTTGTTTTGATTGCTCCAACTCCAGCTGGTTTTCGCCCGGTGACTTCTGCGGTCGTATCTGGCAGCCCGGACCTTTTTCTTCGATTCCAGGAGAACTTTTACCTTCCTCTTCCTTCTTCTGGCACTTCGACTAGTGCTCCCGTTGCCAGCTCCCTGCGGACAAGCGGTACGGAATCTCTTTCTCCTCCTCTTTCAGGTTTTGGGGCTTCAATTACATTATCGGACTCTGACTCTGAGGAATTTATAGAGCCGCTGATCCGTCGTGAAGCCAGCACTTCTTCTGCCGCGACCAGTTCCAGTGTGGCCCCAAATAATGTTTCTGCTTCTAGTGCGGCACATGGTTCAAGCGGGGTTCTTGCTTCCACGGGGGCGTCTAGTGCGATCTCCGGCCTGGGTGGCTCCACCCCTGTTGGTGTTCTTTTTAGTGCTACTGGAACTACTTCTTCTGGTCCCGCCCATGCTCCTAGTTCCGGCCCGACGGCGTCTTCGCCTGTAGCCGGTCCTCCCCCTACCACAAGCACGGACACCAGTACTGGTTTGTCCACCCGGGTGACTGCGCTCAACCTTGGCGGCGCTTCGGGTGCCAATACTGATGCGGGGGCATCGTCGCTGACGTCTCCTCGCGGGAAGAGGAAGCAAATGACAGAGCGATATGATAGTGTGAAGAAACGCATAATTTCCGGTAGTTCTGGAGGACGGATATCAGGTATTGTTTGTTTCTCTATATCTTGTTGCAATTTCTGTTTTGTTGCCACTAATGATGTACTGTGGCTTGTTTTGCAGTCCCCGTCTTTGGTGGTCGAGGGAGAGGACGTGGTGGTCCATCTGGTGGTTCGACCCCGTCCACCGTCTCATCACCAGTCCCCCAGGTTTCAGAAGCTACGGGAACTTCTTTCCCCGAGAGTTCTCCTATTCAGACAGTTCTTCCTACTCCGGTAACCCCTCTTGGTCAGGTGGTATCTCCCCCTCCAACAACTTCTCCTCCAGTGTTTGACCATAATGAAGAAGCTGAAGGGGACAATGCACACCCGCCCACACCACCCGTTTATCAGGGAGCCGGTGGTGAAGATGATGTTGTGTCAACGGTAAAGGGCAGGATGCCGGTTCGTGCCTCTTCCGAACTTAGGGGATCGTCTAACCATGATGCTCGTTTTGTGCCCGAGTGGAATATTACCCGCGGTACCCGTCTGACTGATCCGAAATCATGCCGGCATTTTCTGGCTAATTGTCTTCCTCCGGCAGAGAGAGAATTCCGTATGCGGTCTTCTCGTTCTTCTTTGAACGATGAAATGGCCGTGCATTTGGCCACCATGGTTAGCTGCTCTGTGGAGGTTGCACGTCAATGGTCTGTGAACGAATATCAATTGGCGGCTGGTCAAGAGGCTGTGTCAAAACTGCAAGACGCCGAAGCAGAGTGTGCCCGATTGCGCCGGGTAAACAAGGAGCATGTAGACATGCATACGGAGGCGGTAAAGCGGTGGGAAGACGGATGCCGCCGGGTGAACCTGACTCTGGAAGAGCAGTCCCGGACTATTGCTAATCTGAAAGCCCAACTGGCTAAGTCCGAGGAGACGAAGGAACAGATCGCCCGCTCGTTGAAGGAAGAGGTCGCTAAAGCCCGGGAGGAGGTGGTGGCCCAAACTGATGCTTTGAAAAATCGTTCGGACGAGTTGGCTGAGGTGCGGGGCCGTTTGGCCAACTCAAAAAAGGATAAGTCCTTTCTTGAGGGTAGGGTTAGTTTGGCTGAAGCTGGAGCGGACTTATGGAGGGGAAATTGTTCATGGTTGGTGAAGGAGGGGTTCCCCTTAGTTGTGGAAGCGGTGCGGAGCAGTGACGAGTTTGTTGATGGGATTCTGACCCTTAATGCTTTTGCTGAGGTGGCCGGAAGAAGCGAAGGAATATCTGAGGGTTATGCGGCGTCTGAGGCCGGAATGTCTTTGGATCAGTGTGAGGGTATTGATATGGGAGCCGCCGGGGGGCTTCGTGATGCCCAAAGAAAGTTTGAATTGATGCGGTTCCCTGTTATTGATGATCTTGTTGCCAAAGCCGACCCGGAACGTTTCCAAGAACTGAAAGAAACCTTGCTGGAATACGCCATTGAAGACCCTGCTTCCTCGGGCCAAGATGACAAGCCACCAGGTGGTGATGACGGAGCAAACCCTTGATTTTAACTGGCGTACTTGCATCTTTTTCCTTGTTTGTGTAATAGCCCTAAGTGGCTTTTTGTAATTCCATGTACCAGATTTTATCTGTTATATGAAATATTTTGGTTTTTCGTTTTGAATGCAAGTTATTATAGGTTAAAAAATGACGCGACATCCATCGCCATTGTCGGGTCGTCACCCGGCATTTTTGTGTCATTTTACCAACTTGTCTTATGGTGCCAATGTTCCATGGTTACTTTGAATTTTGTTAAACCAATTGAATATATGTGGTCTTTGTTGAGATAAATTGTGAAGCACACCTTATACTTAATGCGGCTGTTGCGTCTTACATTGATTATAAAGTAATAGGTGGCCGCCGCGTACGGCATTACAAGAGGAGAGTGTTTCTATGACTACTTAAAAGTAACAACGTCTGAGTTGTGCGGCGTTCCACGTACGTGGGATTGCGGATCCGTCGAGCCTTTGTAGGGAGTAAGCCCCCTTCCCTAGTGATTCGGAGATTACGTATGGGCCTTCCCAGGTGACTGCGAGTTTTCCCGCGGGTTCCGCGCGGCTAGCATTGTTATCTCGTAGTACATAGTCCCCAGGTTTGAATTCTTGTCCCTTGACCCTTTTGTTGTAATATTTTGACAACTGTTGTTTCTATCGAGCTTCTTTGAGTGCGGCCTGCACCCTTCGTTCTTCCAGGATGTCCAGGTTTTTCCTCAACATGCCATCGTTGTCATTAGTAGGCGCGTTCCGTACTCTGTCTGTTGGTAAGATAAATTCCGCGGGGATGACTGCCTCATGCCCGTAGGTTAGCGTGAACGGTGTTTCCCCATTGCTGGTCTTTGGCATGGTCCGGTGCGCCCACAGCACGTGTGGCAACGCGTCTACCCATGAGGCATCTCCGTTAGCTATTCGCGCTTTGATTCCATCCACCAGACTACGGTTTATTCGCTCCACTTGTCCGTTTCCTTGTGGGTGCGCTACCGAGGTAAAAAATTGCTTAATTCCCATGTCGTCGCACCACGCTTGTATTGTTTTATCAGCAAACTGAGTACCATTGTCGGTGACAAAGTAGAGTGGGAGCCCAAATCGGCACACAATATTTTCCCATAGGAATCGCTTAGTTTGTGCGGCAGTAATAGAACTGACGGGTTTGGCTTCCACCCATTTAGTGAAATAATCCACTGCGACGAACAAAAATTTAATTCTACCCGGCGATTCGGGAAACGGGCCAACTATGTCGACGCCCCATTTCTGGAACGGCCACGCGGAAGTGACAGGTACGAGCTCGTTCTTGGGCCGCATGGTTTTGGGTGCGTGCTTTTGGCAACCCATGCATTTTTTCACAATTTCGGCTGTCATTGGATACATTCCTGGCCAATATACCCCTAGAGCTTGGAGTTTGGATACAATGAGGTGAGGTCCCGCATGGATCCCGCAGGTTCCCTCGTGGACTTCATGAACCAAGCTGTCAGCTTCCCTGAGGTCAACACATCGTAGGAGAGGGCCAGTGAATGTTTTTCGATACAATTGGTTGTTTTCTATTACATATTGGAGCGCCCGCAGTTGGACCTTCCGCGCTTCCGCTGGGTCCTCCGGTAATTGCTTTTTAGACAAATAGTCATAAATTGGCGTCATCCAAGTGTAGCCTTGCGCAAGAGAGTTTTGTACCTCAATCTGTAGTACCGATGGCTGGCTAAGTGTTTCTACACGCACTTCTTTGGCAAGGTGACTGAACTGCACAGACGCCAGTCTGCTTAAGGCATCGGCCTTCTTGTTTCTGCTGCGGGGAATGTGCTCAATGGTGTAAGACTGGAATTCGGCAAGGAGTTTTGTCGCGAGGTCCAAATATTTTCCCATGGTGACGTCTTTAGCTTCGTATATGTTATTGATCTGGTTCACAACCAGCAGTGAATCCACATAAACCCGGATCTTGGTCGCCCCCATGTTTTTCGCGAGGCGGAGCCCCGCGATCAAGGCTTCATATTCTGCCTCATTGTTGGTGCTGCGGAAATCCAGACGGACTGCATAGGTCAGCTCCACCCCGGAAGGGTCTTCAAGTATGAGCCCCGCTCCGCTTCCGTTATCATTTGAGGCTCCATCAGTGTGGAGAATCCAATATGATTCTGAGTAATTCCGGGTTGCTTGAGGGTTTAGCAGTGCTCTCCGTACTTCCCCTTCACTGCCTCCGGGTACTTCGGATATGAAATCGGCGAGAACCTGGCCCTTAAGTGCGGCTCGTGGTTTGAATATGATGTCGTGGGCACTAATTTCGATTGCCCATTTGACTAGTCTTCCGGGTAGTTCTGGTCGTCGTAACAATTGTTGTAGGGGAAATGTGCTTAAAACTTCCACTGTGTGATCTTGAAAGTATCTAACCAGGCGCCTGGTAGTGTGAACCAAGGCGAGCACCAATTTTTCTAACATGCTATATCGCCCCTCCACAGGTGTTAGGACGCGACTAACATAATGCAGAGGTGTTTGCACCCCTGCCCTTTCAACAAGTAACACCGAACTCACAGCGGCGGTTGAGGCGGACAAATACAGGCTCAAGATTTCTCCCGGGTGTGGTGTCGTTAATGTGGGCAACCGCGCTAGATATGTTTTCATTTCTTGGAAAGCTTGCTCCGCGTCATCAGTCCATACAAATTCACCCCTGGTTGGGCAGTTTTTAAGAGTGCGAATAAAAGGTAGAGCCCTCTCTGCGTGTTTAGCCAGGAAACGACTAATGGCCACTAAACGACCATTGAGCACCTGGACTTCCTTCAAATTCTTGGGTGAACTCATTTGTAAGACCGCCCGCACCTTCTCCGGACCCACCCGAAAACCGTCCTTTGTGACAACGACGCCCAGGAAGCGACCTTCCTCCATTCCGAAGGAACATTTGGCTGGGTTCAACTTTATGTTGGCAGACTTAAAGGTTAGGATTGTTTCTTGGATATCTGCTAGCATGACGGCCTCCGCACGACTCTTGATTACCAAATCGTCGACATATACCTCCACATTGCGGCCGATCTGATCCGCAAACACTTTGTCCATCAACCTCTGGTAGGTGGCCCCGGCATTCTTCAAACCAAACGACATCTTTGTGTAACAATAAATCCCTTCACGCGTGTAGAATGCTGTTTTAGCTTCATCTTCCGCGGCCATCGGGATTTGATGATATCCCTTATAAGCGTCAAGAAAGCATTTGTACTTGTACGGTGTTAATGCGTCGATTTTGGCGTCGATGTCGGGTAGCGGGTACGGATCTTTGGGACAAGCTTTGTTAAGATTTGTGTAGTCGACGCACATCCGCCATGTGCCATTTCCCTTTCTTACCATTACAGGATTAGCTAGCCACGAGGGGTATCTCTCTGGCCTTAAGATACCAGCCCTTACCAACTCTCCCACTTGTTCTTTGATGGACTGTGCTTTATTTCCCCCCATGTGGCGTCGCGGCTGTGCATAGGGATGCGATGACTCTTTTACATTCAACGAGTGTTCCGCCAAGTGCCTGGGAACCCCAGTCATGTCTGCCGGAGACCATGCAAACACATCCATGTGCTCCGTCAAGAGTTTCCTGAGGTACGCCTTGACTCTCCCTGACAGCGTTGGCCCGATGGTGATCGTTTGTTCTGGGTATTCATTATTTATGACCCACCGCTCTTCTTCCCGGTCCGATTGAGTAGATTCGGTACGCGGCAGGTTCGCCGGGGCGGATTCATCAACTAGTGTATGGAGGCATTCTTCGCTAGTGCGCACCAGAGCCGGTCCTCTAGACGTTGGGAATGCCACTGCCCCGTGTGCGGTTGATACCGCGGCACCGAAAGAGGCAAGGTCGGGCCTTCCCAATATCAAATTATGTCGCGAGCAAGCAGATACTACTATGAACCGCACTAACACAGTTCGGATGCGCTCCCCCTGAGATAACGTAACCGGTAACCAGAGTTGCCCCAAGGGTCGTGCCGTCTCACCAGAGAATCCTATCAAGACGATATCTGTATCTTCCAACTGCGCTTGGTCCTCTGGGTCGAGTTGCCGGAAGCATCCTTCATACATAACATCCGTGCCCGCGCCGCTATCAACCAGTATTCTACGGATGTCGTAGGTGCCAACCATAGCACAGATTATGACAGGTGCTTCTCGTGCCGGACCCGTTAATGGTGGAAAAACAACCGGTCGGCACATCCAAGGCTCCTGACGCGCGCCCCCTCGCTTTCGTTCCTGTTTGAATGTGGTGACCATGTTGACCACTTTGACTTGCTTTTTTGGTGCAGCCGCGGGAGGTTGTCCACTCTGAAGGTCTTTCAATAGGTGGGCCAACTTCCCTGTTTGTAGCGCTTTATCTATCTGCTGTTGTAGCTGCCAGCAATCGTCCGTGACATGTCCCACATCTTTGTGGTATTCACAGAACTTACTTGGGTCCTTCCGGAGTCTTGAGCGTAGCGGCGGGGGAGGAGCCAAATCCAATTTTTCTGAAGCTAAAACCTCGCTAGGGGTCTTGGTCAGCTTATTGACCCATGCCGGACGCGGCGGGCGCTCCCGGCGTTTTCCAAAATCTCCTTGTGATGACTGAGCCGACGAGTCTATCGCCTTTGCGGCCGGTATCGTTTGGACAATGGCTGGCTCCCCTTTGTCCTTCTGCCAACGGGAGCCTTTCTGTCGCTTGCTCTTCGCGAAAGACTGTTGATCCCTATCTTGTTTATTGTCTTTTTTCTCAAGATCTCTATGAACGCGAACGGATATCTCTGCCCGCACAAATGCTTTTGCCGCGTTCATAAGGTCAGTCATTGTTTGAGGTGGGCCGTCCGTCCCATGAATGCGGCGAATGAGGTCTTCACAGCGGACCCCATTAATGAACCCTGCCACGCGCAAATCCTCTCCCGCCCCGGCGATTTGCAAACTTTCCAGGTTATACCGTGTGATGAAATCTTCCACGGATTCATGGTCGCGCCTTCGAATGTGTAGTATCTCGTTTCGATCTCTGACATGACGTCGCTGTTGGCTAAAATGTAGTAAAAACTTTGACTGTAGGTCCTCGAAACCAGTGATTTGTCCCGTCGGGAGGCTTTCATACCATAATCGCGCGGGTCCCACTAGCGTGAACATGTGGCACCAGACGGGAATGGACCATTGTTCCATACCCCCAGCACTCGTAAAGATCTTCACATGGTCATCCGGATCAGCCGTTCCATCATATTTCGAGATGATAGAGGGCATTTTAAGTTTCTGAGGGAAAGCGGCCGAAGCGATTGCTGGTATAAATTTGGATTGCTTGACTAGGATATCCGGGCGATATGGAGCTGTTAGGCTTAAGGGCCCTGTTTCATCAGAAGTTCGTGGAGTTTCATAGGATTGCGAAGGATTGGCGACGGGCCGTGGCGCAACCGGTGGGGGAATAAAAGATGGTGGGGATCCAAGCTGCATCTGCAATTCGGCCATTCGCATGTCTCTCATGAACTGTTCATACGCGCGGACGCTTCGCTGTTGTTCTGTCCACCACTCATTGCCGCAGATTGCTGGGAACGGTGGGGGCAAGTGTGGCATGCCCTGGTACCCTGAATAAGGATACATCGGCGGCATGAACCCCGCTCCGTATGGTGGAGGAACCACGAGCTGATATGGCGGCTGGGCAATAAGTCCCCCACTGGTGACCGAAAGGGATTCCACCGGAGGTGCGGTGTTTGTTGTTGAAACATGGTTTGTATTCGGCTCAACTGGGTTTGAGTTGGGATGTGGGAGCGATGTTTGGCGATCATCAGCCACAGAACGACGGGTGCGAGCCGTGGTTCGATTTGCAGATGTCAGGACTGTGCCTGCCGGCTGGGACCCAAGGGTTGGCGCAGCAGGCGGAGCAAGTGCCGTCCCGTTGGGTTGGTGAACAGGAGTGCGCTGATCACTGAGAGTGTATCCCGGTGGGAAACCCTCGTTTTGCTCCTCATCCTCTACGTCGGTGAAGTGCCCATCCTCCTGATGAGCTGGTGACGTCATCAGGTGAATTTGGTGATGGGTGTAGCGTAATCGGTGGGCGCCAATGAAGAATATAGTTATCCTGTATTCTATATTCTGAATGTAACAGTACAAAAAGTGTGTCCTTTGTCAGTTCGTACTTAATCTATTTATAGTACAATGTGTAACAACCCTAACGGTATCGTGGGGCCCAATGGGCCCTTATTGGCGGTTCTGGAATCCGTGGTCCCTCTAGGACACGTGGCAACCCGCCGCACCAATTCCTCAGGAGACTTTTATCTTAGTCTTATTTAGCATTTGGGCCGCGGATCTGAGAAACCCGGAACATGCGGATTTGGGCCTGGGCCGATTCCGCATATCGCTCCTCTTCAGGTTTTGACATGTGGCAATGCTTATATAGACATCACAGAAATGAGACATGTGACACTCATTTTAGTGCTTTATTAGGATTAAAGATAAAGATATATATATATCATTTGTGTTTATCTCTTCCCATAAATGAGGGATTGTAATTAATTATTTGTAAAACCATTAATAAATAGGGTTGCACCAATCATTAATATTCTAAGATATCACAATCACCTTTAGTTCAATCAGGCTTTCAACAATAATTTTTTTTATAGTTAACCTATTTAAATCTCCATGTTGGATTATTTTAATACATAATTACTTTGGTTTGCTCAAAATTATGAAATAGTGATATTGGTATATTTTTATTGCCATGTTTTATACTTAATTACTTTCTTAAGGACGACAAAATATCAAAAGAAGATTTATTATTAATTATTATTGGTTTATCGAATGTGATGGAGTGGAAATAGGAGAATGAATAAATCGTGTCGCATTAGATTAGTCAATTAACACCAGTCGGACCATGACCACATTGTAGGTGTTTTGGCATTCGCTATCGGCCTATCGAGTTTTTTTTATTGTTATTGTTTTTTGCTATAAGGTAATGATTCATACAACTTAATTGTACGAATTCAGGTTTTCTCTACTTCGTAGTAGGAAATCTAAATTTGTTTTACGTGATACTGAATATATTATTGAAATTGATTAATTATATTGTTTTATATATATATATATATATATATATGAGGTTCATTGTAGACACTTTCGCATGTGAAATAGCTCTTTTTCACATGTGAAAGTTTCTGATTAATGAGAAAAAAGAAAAAATAAAAAAATAAAATTAATCACAACCATTAGATCAAGAGATCTAATGGTGAAAAAGGGTGTCTACCTGTCTACACTTATGGGGGTGTCTACAATGAACTTTTCACTATATATATATATATATATATATATATATATATATATATATATATATATATATATATACACACACACAAGTGGGGCGACTTGCGCTTCCGACACGTCTTTGCACGTTTAATTTGTCAATTTGAAGCAACCAACAGAACGTCCAAACATTGCGAAGCAAGCAAGCCATGCAATCACACATATAAACAATTTATTTAAATAGGAATTACGATGAGCAACATGTCTAGTGATAATCAAATGCATAGTGATTCTTTTGAATATTTGGAGCGTTGATAAGCAAAAGGCTTGTAATTGAAGCAATACACCAAAAGATAAATGAAACAAACAAATATTCTATAAAAAATCTAAATAATTAAGAAAAAATAAGGTATAGTTAATTATAAAAGCAAACAAATGAAAATTCAAAGAGGAAACAATTATCGAAGAAAAGCCTAGAGCAACTTTACCAACAAAATAAAAATTTAACCTTGAAGAGGAGAAATAGGCACATTTACATACCAACAAATAACTATGTCTAAATCATCTATAACTTCTTGAGCTTAAACAATATAGATATGCATCTTTATAAAAAAAGGGTAGGTTACAAACACAACATACTCTTAAATTAGACACCATGCAGGTTCATAATCTAACATCAATAACCACAAATATAAAGACAATGTCATAAGAAGAGTACATTTCAACAAAACAAAAGACCATCACTTTTTTCCAAAAGAAGCTATATAAAAGAGAGAACTCCTAGCCCTAGTCGGAGTACTAATACATTTATTACCAATCGTGTCTTGACTTCACATAGATCTCTTTTGACAATGTTATTTAAGTTCTTGTCAATCATCATCTTTAAGTATTCAGATTTCAAAACCTCTTTTAGATTATCCAGCTTGTAATTTCATAAAAGAAAACATGAAGAACCCAGAAATAATCTGAACAACATCCTTTCAAAATAAGACTAAATAGATGAAAAGTCCCAATTCAAGGACCAAAGAACACAAAATTGTACATTAAGCTACAAAAGATGTACATTAAGCAAAAGAACTTGTAAATGATACATTAGTGATTGTAAAGTACTATGAGACTCCATGGTCTTTTAATAAAGAGGGGAATTATTTAGATTAATGTACTTAACACTACATATGTCTGCATCAATGTTATTAAATACCTTATTTATTATTATTATTTTTTGAATGAAGTCCCGACTCATGCTATACGAAGTTCTTTACGGAAACCCGAGCCAGCATCAATTGAACTCATTTTAAGAAAAACTCACATCCGAGAACGACCGATGATAAAACCTAGAAGCTCAAGGATCAAACTTGAAACCTTAAGATCCAAAGTCTCCCCTCATCGCCTGGTGACTACTAGGGCAAGACCTTGTGTTAAATTAAATATCTTATTAGTTTGCAAATACAATACATCATTGATTAATATGAATTTGTAGACAAAATGAAGAAATATAAGAGTTTGTATACGTTATTGTTTTAGAGTTTTAGGTCGTATATTGATGTTTTAAAACATAACAAATAATGGTTAAGTCGGTTCCTTATACGGGACCATTTTACATAATTTTAGAAGTGTTCAGAGTTTGTAAAACTTAAATAGATATATAAATACAAGTTAGAAAGTTTATAAGTTATAATTACTTTTACATTATGTCTATGGACAGATCTAATGTAGTGGGATGTTGATAGACATTCTATAAGTTTTGTCGACTTTTATAAAATGTGCAACTTTTTTGAGTTACAAAAC
>JBCNJP010000008.1:55296054-55312194 GCA_039602395.1 Deinandra increscens subsp. villosa
AATAGATTTATTAGCCTGACAAGCCCACCTAACCTGCCTGGTATTTGGCGTCGGGTGATTGGAAACCTAATTGTTAAGGGTTGGATTACGCTCACTTTTATACTTCATTTCACATCTTATTTATCATGTTACTGGATCTTTTTATTACTCGTGAACGCATGAACGAAATTATTTTATTAAAACTATGATGCAGGTGATGCCGCTTGATTTCGCTCACTTTTATACTCACCAACTATTTTTAGTTGACTCGTATGTTGTACATGTTACAGGTGATGCCGCTTGATTTCAGTTATCATAATCATAGGTTGCATGGACTTAGAGGTACCTTTTAATAAAAACAAATACTTATTATGATTATTGTGGATGTTTATTCGGATTGTAATTTATGATTCATGCTTGAACTATGTTTTGTTTTATGCTATGAAATTGAAGAATATAGTTGTCCTGTATTCTATATTCTGAATGTAACAGTACAAAAAGGGTGTCCCTTGTCAGTTCGTACTTAATCTATTTATAGTACAATGTATAACAACCCTAACGGTATCGTGGGGCCCAATGGGCCCTTATTGGCGGTTCTGGAATCCGTGGTCCCTCTGGGACACGTGGCAACCCGCCGCACCAATTCCTCAGGAGGCTTTTATCTTAGTCTTATTTAGCACTTGGGCTGCGGATCTGAGAAACCCGGAACAGGCGGATTCGGGCCTGGGCCGATTCCGCATATCGCTCCTCTTCATGTCCCCCGAGTCCGTGTGTACACGCGCCCTTGTCGAGTGTGTGGCAGCGGATTTATAGGCGACGTGATTTGATCGTGCTTTTTGGAGATGGGACGGTTGCTTTTTCCTGGGGGACCGGAAACAGCGCTGACGGTGTCAGCTTGACGTCATCTTCATCTATTCAGGTTCCCCTTCTTTCCCTATATAATCTCTTGGTTTCTTCCTTACTTTCATCCTTCCTTTTCTTTCACTTTGACCTTTAAACCTTTCGCTTTTTCTACCATGGCTTCTGCTTCGAACCCTTCAACCAGAACCCTCGCCCTAGATGGGACTGATTGGGCCCAGATTCCCTGTTCGTTATCGTCAAGAATCTACACTGACGTGGTTACCACCTACCGCCTTCGCCAATGGAGCCCTATTCTTCCTTCCGTGGGTCAGACGGCAGCGTCTCCCCCGTCGGGGATGATAACTGTATACGCTGAATGGTTTACCCAATGCGGTTTTCGGGTTCCGGTAACCTCATTTACCATAAAGCTTCTGAAATACTATGGCTTTCACCTTTCCCAACTTCATGCTATTGGAATGCAGAGAATTGTTTTTTTTGAATTTTGCTCCCGGGCCCTGGATATAGAGCCCTCTGTGGCTTTGTTCAACACCTTCTTTTGTGCTGCCATCCGGGATTCCTGGTATTCGTTTGCTCAGCGCAGGGGAGGGAGTGTCCATGCCATTGAGCCATCTAAAGGTTTCAAAGGATGGAAAGGCCATTTTTTCTATCTTTCTGCGCGTATTGTTCCGGACGACCTGGTCATGAGGTCGGTAAAGACTCCTCTGGTGGATAACCCACCACCGGTTTTGCTTCCTACCGAGGACCCGTCCTTTAATGCTTTGAGTCAGAATGTAGTGACCTACCAGGTCATTCCGGAGCATGCCCTTCTGAGTGTGGGGATGAGCCGCATATGGGACCAACCTCATCGTATTCCTATGTATGCTCAAGGGGATAAGAGTAAGTTCTGCATTCCCCATCTTTCCTTGTGCTGTGATTTTGGTATTTGTTTTTAATTGTCTTTTCTTTTTGTTCTTGCAGAGGCAAGCCCGTTCCTTGTTTTGATTGCTCCAACTCCAGCTGGTTTTCGCCCGGTGACTTCTGCGGTCGTATCTGGCAGCCCGGACCTTTTTCTTCGATTCCAGGAGAACTTTTACCTTCCTCTTCCTTCTTCTGGCACTTCGACTAGTGCTCCCGTTACCAGCTCCCTGCGGACAAGCGGTACAGAATCTCTTTCTCCTCCTCTTTCAGGTTTTGGGGCTTCAATTACATTATCGGACTCTGACTCTGAGGAATTTATAGAGCCGCTGATCCGTCGTGAAGCCAGCACTTCTTCTGCCACGGCCAGTTCCAGTGTGGCCCCAAATATTGTTTCTGCTTCTAGTGCGGCGCATGGTTCAAGTGGGGTTCTTGCTGCCACGGGGGCGTCTAGTGCGATCTCCGGCCTGGGTGGCTCCATCCATGTTGGTGTTCTTTTTAGTGCTACTGGAACTACTTCTTCTGGTCCCGCCCATGCTCCTAGTTCCGGCTCGACGGCGTCTCCGCCTGTAGCCGGTCCTCCCCCCACCACAAGCACGGACACCAGTACTGGTTTGTCCACCCGGGTGACTGCGCTCAACCTTGGCGGCGCTTCGGGTGCCAATACTGGTGCGGGGGCATCGCCGCTGACGTCTCCTCGCGGGAAGAGGAAGCAAATGACAGAGCGATATGATAGTGTGAAGAAACGCATAATTTCCGGTAGTTGTGGAGGACGGACATCAAGTATTGTTTGTTTCTCTGTATCTTGTTGCAATTTCTGTTTTGTTGCCACTAATGATGTACTGTGGCTTGTTTTGCAGTCCCCGTCTTTGGTGGTCGAGGGAGAGGACGTGGTGGTCCATCTGGTGGTTCGACCCCGTCCACCGTCTCATCGCCAATCCTCCAGGTTTCAGAAGCTACGGGAACTTCTCTCCCCGAGAGTTCTCCTATTCAGACAGTTCTTCCTACTCCGGTAACCTCTCTTGGTCAGGCGGTATCTCCCCCTCCAACAACTTCTCCTCCAGTGTTTGACCATAATGAAGAAGCTGAAGGAGACAATGCACGCCCGCCCACACCACCCGTTTATCAGGGTGCCGGTGGTGAAGATGATGCTGTGTCAACGGTAAAGGGCAGGATGCCGGTTCGTGCCTCTTCCGAACTTAGGGGATCGTCTAACCATGATGCTCGTTTTGTGCCCGAGTGGAATATTACCCGCGGTACCCGTCTGACTGATCCGGAATCATGCCGGCATTTTCTGGCTAATTGTCTTCCTCCGGCAGAGAGAGAGTTCCGTATGCGGTCTTCTCGTTCTTCTTTGAACGATGAAATGGCCGTGCATTTGGCCACCATGGTTAGCTGCTCTGTGGAGGTCGCACGTCAATGGTCGGTGAACGAATATCAATTGGCGGCTGGTCAAGAGGCTGTGTCAAAACTGCGAGACGCCGAAGCAGAGTGTGCCCGATTGCGCCGGGTAAACAAGGAGCATGTAGACATGCATACTGAGGCGGTAAAGCGGTGGGAAGATGGATGCCGCCGGGTGAACCTGACTCTGGAAGAGCAGTCCCGGACTATTGCTAATCTGAAAGCCCAACTGGCTAAGTCTGAGGAGACGAAGGAACAGATCGCCCGCTCGTTGAAGGAAGAGGTCGCTAAAGCCCGGGAGGAGGTGGTGGCCCAAACTGATGCTTTGAAAAATCGTTCGGACGAGTTGGTTGAGGTGCGGGGCCGTTTAGCCAACTCGGAAAAGGATAAGTCCTTTCTTGAGGGTAGGGTTAGTTTGGCTGAAGCTGGAGCGGATTTATGGAGGGGAAATTGTTCATGGTTGGTGAAGGATGGGTTCCCCTTAGTTGTGGAAGCGGTGCGGAGCAGCGACGAGTTTGTTGATGGGATTCTGACCCTTAATGCTTTTGCTGAGGTGGCCGGGAGAAGCGAAGGAATATCTGAGGGTTATGCGGCGTCTGAGGCCGGAATGTCTTTGGATCAGTGTGAGGGTATTGATATGGGAGCCGCCGGGGGGCTTCGTGAGGCCCAAAGAAAGTTTGAATTGATGCGGTTCCCTGTTATTGATGATCTTATTGCCAAAGCCGACCCGGAACGTTTCCAAGAACTGAAAGAAACCTTGCTGGAATACGCCATTGAAGACCCTGCTTCCTCGGGCCAAGATGACAAGCTACCAGGTGGTGATGACGGAGCAAACCCTTGATTTTAACTGGCGTACTTGCATCTTTTTCCTTGTTTGTGTAATAGCCCTAAGTGGCTTTTTGTAATTCCCTGTACCAGATTTTATCTGTTATACGAAATATTTTGGTTTTTCGTTTTGAATGCAAGTTATTATAGGTTAAAAAATGACACGACATCCATCGCCATTGTCGGGTCGTCACCCGGCATTTTTGTGTCATTTTACCAACTTGTCTTATGGTGCCAATGTTCCATGGTTACTTTGAATTTCGTTAAACCAATTGAATATATGTGGTCTTTGTAATTGTGAAGCACACCTTATACTTAATGCGGCTATTGCGTCTTACATTGATTATAAAGTAATAGGTGGCCGCCGCGTACGGCATTACAAGAGGAGAGTGTTTCTATGACTACTTAAAAGTAACAACGTCTGAGTTGTGCGGCGTTCCACGTACGTGGGATTGCGGATCCGTCGAGCCTTTGTAGGGAGTAAGCCCCCTTCCCTAGTGATTCGGAGATTACGTATGGGCCTTCCCAGGTGACTGCGAGTTTTCCCGCGGGTTCCGCGCGGCTAGCATTGTTATCTCGTAGTACATAGTCCCCAGGTTTGAATTCTTGTCCCTTGATCCTTTTGTTGTAATATTTTGACAACTGTTGTTTGTATCGAGCTTCTTTAAGTGCGGCCTGCACCCTTCGTTCTTCCAGGATGTCCAGGTTCTTCCTCAACATGCCATCGTTGTCATTAGTAGGCGCGTTCCGTACTCTGTCTGTCGGTAAGATAAATTCCGCGGGGATGACTGCCTCATGCCCGTAGGTTAGCGTGAACGGTGTTTCCCCATTGCTGGTCTTTGGCATGGTCCGGTGTGCCCACAGCACGTGTGGCAACGCGTCTACCCATGAGGCATCTCCGTTAGCTATTCACGCTTTGATTCCATCCACCAGACTACGGTTTATTCGCTCCACTTGTCCGTTTCCTTGTGGGTGCGCTACCGAGGTAAAAATTTGCTTAATTCCCATGTCGTCGCACCACGCTTGTATTGTTTTATCGGCAAACTGAGTACCATTGTCGGTGACAAAGTAGAGTGGGAGCCCAAATCGGCACACAATATTTTCCCATAGGAATCGCTTAGTTTGTGCGGCAGTAATAGAACTGACGGGTTTGGCTTCCACCCATTTAGTGAAATAATCCACCGCGACGAACAAAAATTTAATTCTACCCGGCGATTCGGGAAACGGGCCAACTATGTCGACGCCCCATTTCTGGAACGGCCACGCGGAAGTGACAGGTACGAGCTCGTTCTTGGGCCGCATGGTTTTGGGTGCGTGCTTTTGGCAACCCATGCATTTTTTCACAATTTCGGCTGTCATTGGATACATTCCTGGCCAATATACCCCTAGAGCTTGGAGTTTGGATACAATGAGGTGAGGTCCCGCATGGATCCCGCAGGTTCCCTCGTGGACTTCATGAACCAAGCTGTCAGCTTCCCTGAGGTCAACACATCGTAGGAGAGGGCCAGTGAATGTTTTTCGATACAATTGGTTGTTTTCTATTACATATTGGAGCGCCCGCAGTTGGACCTTCCGCGCCTCCGCTGGGTCTTCCGGTAATTGCTTTTTAGACAAATAGTCATAAATTGGCGTCATCCAAGTGTAGCCTTGCGCAAAAGAGCTTTGTACCTCAATCTGTAGTACCGATGGCTGGCTAAGTGTTTCTACACGCACTTCTTTGGCAAGGTGACTGAACTGCACAGACGCCAGTCTGCTTAAGGCATCGGCCTTCTTGTTTCTGCTGCGGGGAATGTGCTCAATGGTGTAAGACTGGAATTCGGCAAGGAGTTTCGTCGCGAGGTCCAAATATTTTCCCATGGTGACGTCTTTAGCTTCGTATATGTTATTGATCTGGTTCACAACCAGCAATGAATCCACATAAGCCCGGATCTTGGGCGCCCCCATGTTTTTCGCGAGGCGGAGCCCCGCGATCAAGGCTTCATATTCTGCCTCATTGTTGGTGCTGCGGAAATCCAGACGGAGGGCATAGGTCAGTTCCACCCCGGAAGGGTCTTCAAGTATGAGCCCCGCTCCGCTTCCGTTATCATTTGAGGCTCCATCAGTGTGGAGAATCCAATATGATTCTGAGTAATCCCGGGTTGCTTGAGGGTTTAGCAGTGCTCTCCGTACTTCCCCTTCGCTGCCTCCGGGTACTTCGGATATGAAATCGGCGAGAACCTGGCCCTTAAGTGCGGCTCGTGGTTTGAATATGATGTCGTGGGCACTAATTTCGATTGCCCATTTGACTAGTCTTCCGGGTAGTTCTGGTCGCCGTAACAATTGCTGTAGGGGAAATGTGCTTAAAACTTCCACTGTGTGATCTTGAAAGTATCTAACCAGGCGCCTGGTAGTGTGAACCAAGGCGAGCACCAATTTTTCTAACATGCTATATCGCCCCTCCACAGGTGTTAGGACGCGACTAACATAATGCAGAGGTGTTTGCACCCCTGCCCTTTCAACAAGTAACACCGAACTCACAGTGGCGGTTGAGGCGGACAAATACAGGCTCAAGATTTCTCCCGGGTGTGGTGTCGTTAATGTGGGCAACCGCGCTAGATATGTTTTCATTTCTTGGAAAGCTTGCTTCGCGTCATCAGTCCATACGAATTCACCCCTGGTTGGGCAGTTTTTAAGAGTGCGAATAAAAGGTAGAGCCATCTCTGCGTGTTTAGCCAGGAAACGACTAATGGCCACTAAACGACCATTGAGCACCTGGACTTCCTTCAAATTCTTGGGTGAACTCATTTGTAAGACCTCCCGCACCTTCTCTGGCCCCACCCGAAAACCGTCCTTTGTGACAACGACGCCCAGGAAGCGACCTTCCTCCATTCCGAAGGAACATTTGGCTGGGTTCAACTTTATGTTGGCAGACTTAAGGGTTAGGATTGTTTCTTGGATATCTGCTAGCATGACGGCCTCCGCACGACTCTTGATTACCAAATCGTCGACATATACCTCCACATTGCGGCCGATCTGATCCGCAAACACTTTGTCCATCAACCTCTGGTAAGTGGCCCCGGCATTCTTCAAACCAAATGGCATCTTTGTGTAACAATAAATCCCTTCACGCGTGTAGAATGCTGTTTTAGCTTCATCCTCCGCGGCCATCGGGATTTGATGATATCCTTTATAAGCGTCAAGAAAGCATTTGTACCTGTACGGTGTTAATGCGTCGATTTTGGCGTCGATGTCGGGTAGCGGGTACGGATCTTTGGGACAAGCTTTGTTAAGATTTGTGTAGTCGACGCACATCCGCCATGTGCCATTTCCCTTTCTTACCATTACAGGATTAGCTAGCCACGAGGGGTATCTCTCTGGCCTTAAGATACCAGCCCTTACCAACTCTCCCACTTGTTCTTTGATGGACTGTGCTTTATTTCCCCCCATGTGGCGTCGCGGCTGTGCATAGGGATGCGATGACTCTTTTACATTCAACGAGTGTTCCGCCAAGTGCCTGGGAACCCCGGTCATGTCTGCCGGAGACCATGCAAACACATCCATGTGCTCCGTCAAGAGTTTCCTGAGGTACGCCTTGACTCTTCCTGACAGCGTTGGCCCGACGGTGATCGTTTGTTCTGGGTATTCATTATTTATGACCCACCGCTCTTCTTCCCGGTTCGATTGAGTAGATTCGGTACGCGGCGGGTTCGCCGGGGCGGATTCATCAACTAGTGTATGGAGGCATTCTTCGCTAGTGCGCACCAGAGCCGGTCCTCTAGACGTTGGGAATGCCACTGCCCCGTGTGCGGTTGATACCGCGGCACCGAAAGAGGCGAGGCCGGGCCTTCCCAATATCAAATTATGTCGCGAGCTAGCAGATACTACTATGAACCGCACTAACACAGTTCGGACGCGCTCCCCCTGGGATAACGTAACCGGTAACCAGAGTTGCCCCAAAGGTCGTGCCGTCTCACCAGAGAATCCTATCAAGACGATATCTGTATCTTCCAACTGCGCTTGGTCCTCTGGGTCGAGTTGCCGGAAGCATCCTTCGTACATAACATCCGTGCCCGCGCCGCTATCAACCAGTATTCTACGGATGTCGTAGGTGCCAACCATAGCGCGGATTATGACAGGTGTTTCTCGTGCCGGACCCGTTAATGGTGGAAAAACAACCGGTCGGCACATCCAAGGCTCCTGACGCGCGCCCCCTCGCTTCCGTTCCTGTTTGAATGCGGTGACCATGTTGACCACTTTGACTTGCTTTTTTGGTGCAGCCGCGGGAGGTTGTCCACTCTGAAGGTCTTTCAATAGGTGGGCCAACTTCCCTGTTTGTAGCGCTTTATCTATCTGCTGTTGTAACTGCCAGCAATCGTCTGTGACATGTCCCACATCTTTGTGGTATTCACAGAACTTACTTGGGTCCTTCCGGAGTCTTGAGCGTAGCGGCGGGGGAGGAGCCAAATCCAATTTTTCTGAAGCTAAAACCTCGCTAGGGATTTTGGTCAGCTTATTGACCCATGCCGGACGCGACGGGCGCTCCCGGCATCTTCCAAAATCTCCTTGTGATGGCTGAGCTGACGAGTCTATCGCCTTTGCGGCCGGTATCGTTTGGACAATGGCTGGCTCCCCTTTGTCCTTCTGCCAACGGGAGCCTTTGTGTCGTTTGCTCGTCGCGAAAGACTGCTGATCCCTATCTTGTTTATTGTCTTTTTTCTCAAGATCTCTATGAACGCGAACGGATTTCTCTGCCCGCACAAATGCCTTTGCCGCGTTCATAAGGTCAGTCATCGTTTGAGGTGGGCCGTCCGTCCCATGAATGCGGCGAATGAGGTCTTCACAGCGGACCCCATTAATGAACCCCGCCACCCGCAAATCCTCTCCCGCCCCGACGATTTGCAAACTTTCCAGGTTATACCGCGTGATGAAATCTTCCACGGACTCATGGTCGCGCCTTCGAATGTGTAGTATCTCGTTTCGATCCCTGACATGACGTCGCTGTTGGCTAAAATGTAGTAAAAACTTTGACTGTAGGTCCTCGAAACCAGTGATTTGTCCCGTCGGGAGGCTTTCATACCATAATCGCGCGGGTCCCACTAGCGTTTGTACGAACATGTGGCACCAGACGGGAATGGACCATTGTTCCATACCCCCAGCACTCGTAAAGATCTTCACATGGTCTTCCGGATCAGCCGTTCCATCATATTTCGAGATGATAGAGGGCGTTTTAAGTTTCTGAGGGAAAGCAGCCGAAGCAATCGCTGGTATAAATTTGGATTGCTTGACTAGGATATCCGGGCGATATGGAGCTGTTAGGCTTAAGGGCCCTGTTTCATCAGAAGTTCGTGGAGTTTCATAGGATTGCGAAGGATTGGCGACGGGCCGTGGCGCAACCGGTGGGGGAATAAAAGATGGTGGGGATCCAAGCTGCATCTGCAATTCGGCC
This sequence comes from Deinandra increscens subsp. villosa, assembly GCA_039602395.1. Classification (NCBI taxonomy): domain Eukaryota; kingdom Viridiplantae; phylum Streptophyta; class Magnoliopsida; order Asterales; family Asteraceae; genus Deinandra; species Deinandra increscens. The sequence goes on from JBCNJP010000008.1 coordinate 55,305,440, forward strand.
ATTCGCATGTCTCTCATGAACTGTTCATACGCGCGGACGCTTCGCTGTTGTTCTGTCCACCACTCATTGCCGCAGATTGCTAGGAACGGTGGGAGCAAGTGTGGCATGCCCTGGTACCTTGAATAAGGATACATCGGCGGCATGAACCCCGCTCCGTATGGTGGGGGAACCACGAGCTGATATGGCGGCTGGGCAATAAGTCCCCCACTGGTGACCGGAAGGGATTCCACCGGAGGTGCGGTGTTTGTTGTTGAAACATGGTTTGTATTCGGCTCAACTGGGTTTGAGTTGGGATGTGGGAGTGATGTTTGGCGATCATCAGCCACAGAACGACGGGTGCGAGCCGTGGTTCGATTTGCAGATGTCAGGACTGTGCCTGCCGGCTGGGACCCAAGGGTTGGCATAGCAGGCGGAGCAAGCGCCGTCCCGTTGGGTTGGTGAACAGGAGTGCGCTGATCACTGAGGGTGTATCCCGGTGGGAAGCCCTCGTTTTGCTCCTCATCCTCTACATCGGTGAAGTGCCCATCCTCCTGATGAGCTGGTGACGTCATCAGGTGAATTTGGTGAGGGGTGTAGCGTAATCGGTGGGCGCCAATGAAGAATATAGTTGTCCTGTATTCTATATTCTGAATGTAACAGTACAAAAAGGGTGTCCCTTGTCAGTTCGTACTTAATCTATTTATAGTACAATGTATAACAACCCTAACGGTATCGTGGGGCCCAATGGGCCCTTATTGGCGGTTCTGGAATCCGTGGTCCCTCTGGGACACGTGGCAACCCGCCGCACCAATTCCTCAGGAGGCTTTTATCTTAGTCTTATTTAGCACTTGGGCTGCGGATCTGAGAAACCCGGAACAGGCGGATTCGGGCCTGGGCCGATTCCGCATATCGCTCCTCTTCAGAAATGGCTTAATTAAGAATATCGCAACGTTTAAATTAGTGTTGTGAGCATCGGTACAATCATCGCACCCCCGACATATTCCGTCGTCTGTTGTGGTGTGACAGAACAACTCCCTTTCAAGGGGATACCTTAAGAAGTACTAAGCCGCTGACCTTGAATTCCAAGGGATTCCATCGCTTTTCAGCATAACTCTTTTGGCGACTTTTAGCAGCAAGTAAGTGTTCAATCAAATGTAAATGTGAGTTCCAATTGCCACCAAAGTCTATGACATAGGAGCGGAGCATATCCTTGAGAGTTTGAATGGTACGCTCAGACCGACCATCAGTTTGAGGGTGATAGGCAGTGCTGAGATCCAAACAAGTCCTAAGGCAGTTTTGAGGGATTGCCAAAAACAAGAAACGAAACGTCTGTCACGATCGGATATGATGCTCAAAAGAACACCATGACGACTAACTATCTCATTATTTTAGGTGTGAGCCAATTTCTCAACTCAATAGTCCTCACAAATATAAATGAAGTGAGCGGATTTCGTTAAATGTTTGACTATGACCCAAATGCTATCATGTCCACTCGAAGTTCGCGGGAGTTTAGTGATGAAATCCATCGCGATGTTCTACCACTTCTACACTAGAATTTCTGGTTGTTCGAGCAAACCAGATGGTCCTTGGTGCTAGGCCTTGACTCTTAAGCAAGTAAGGCATTTAGCCACAAAGAACACAATGTCTTTCTTCATCTCGAGCCACCAACAGAGACTACGAAGGTCCTAGTACATTTTATCTGCACCGAGATGGATGGAACACCGAGATGGATGGAACACCGAGACTTGTGAGGCTCGTTCATGACAAACACACGGAGATCATCTCAGTCAGGAATCCAAAGGCGATTCAAGTAAAGAAGACCATTGGGATTGGTTTCCAACTAGAGTTCGGCAACACAAGACATTTCGTCCTACATGTTACCTTCGGTGACTGAGATATGTTAATCTTCGAAGATACGAGTTTGGAGATATGATAAATGATGGGCACCCTGAATAATAATTGGCTTAACGTGTTCTTTAAGACTAAGAGCGTCAGCCACAACATTCGCTTTACCAGGATAGTATCAAATATCGCAGTCGTAGTCGTTAAGAAGTTCAACCCAACGTCGCTAGCGTTTATTAAGTTCCCGTCGGTTAAAGATGGGTTGGAGACTCTTGTATCGGTATGTATGACGCATTTGGTACAATAGAGGTAGTGTCTCTAAATTTTTAAACCAAACACGACGGCACTAAGCTCGAGATCATGCGTCCTGTAGCTTTTCTCGTGGATCTTGAGTTGCCTTTACGTGTATGCGATCACTTTTCCTTGATTTAATGAGAACGTAACTGAGGTCTTGATTTGAGGCATCGCAATAAACAACAAAGTCGTCGTTCCCGTCAGGATATGAGCGTCACACAACTTTTGCTTGAGGGTTAATAATGGTTCTTCCTTAGTAGGACCCCACTCAAAGGGCTTGCCTTTTAAGTTAAGGAAGTGAGTGCTACTGTGATCTTGCAGAAGTTTGAGATGAACCACCAATAATAGCCCGCTAATCCAAGGAATGAACGGACTTCACTAAGGGTAGTGGGGGGTACTCCAACCTTTTACAACTTGAATTTTGGTGGGATCTACGTGAATATCTTTGTCGTTGACAGTGTGCCCTAAAAATTGAACTTCCTTCAACCATGTAGGTCCTTTTGATTGATCTAGATGATCTAAATGAAGTTCACTCAACACATGAGAACTATAATTGATCTAACATGTATCAACGATGATGATCATATGCGAAGAATAGTGAAGAAATATAGTAGAAGACGTGATTTTTTCGAAACAAAGCTTGAATTCAATCAAATGGTTACACCGATTAGAGATACATGTTTTATAACACTCGTATATAATAAGGTAAATTCGTATAGAAAAAAAAATAAAACAAAGAGATATTCTGGAAAAGACAGACTCGAGGGCCAACGAGAGTCATGTTTGCTAGTTCGTTGGTCCGCGACTGTGAATAAGACGGAAACAAGGACCAGCGAGAGTCATGTTTGCTAGTTCGTTGGTCCGCGACTGCGAGTGACGGGGAAAACAAAGATTTTGTCTATTTCTCTGACCACCTGTCCCTCATCTCTGCATTCCACCTATCCCTGTCGAATATATCTGCTGCCAGAGAATCTATACAGGTGTGAATGGCTCTTTTATACTCTCAAGTCTTCACAAGAAACACTCGGGAGTGCTTTGATATTTAGAATCTCACTTGAGTAAAGTAAATGTTGAGATGATGAGGCTGCACCAGAAATTCTAAGCATCCACATGAGGTTATAGAAAATTTCTCATTTAACAACCATAATGATGTTAAATTCAAAGCATACACTTATGAGTGTATTTGAAATGTGTAATTATGGGTTGAGAAGGTTATCAACTGCTGATTGAAGAGGAATTCAAGTTCTTGGCACACGTGTACAAGCATTTAAGCATAATGTACACATTTTGATACATACTTATAGTAACTATAGAAGTATGTCACCTTGGAATTTGATAAATTCATGAGTTTCCAGTAGTTAAATTGTCAAGAAGGTAAGGTATAAATGAGCCACACTTTTGATTAAACCATAAATACTATAAAAGTTATTTAAGTGGGGTTTTCATTACATGCAAGAACTATAAAGTTTAAAGTCTCTAAAATATAACATCAACAGAAGTTTAATGATGTTTAAGGAGATGCAAATAGAGACATATGATCATATTTGGTGATTAAGGAACTTTGGTTGTAAAAGTAAGTTATATAGTGTAAGATGGTTATTATCAAGTGTAAGAATAACCTCAAAAGGGGTTTTAAATCAACCTTTAGGCTACTGGAAACTAATGGAAAGGAAACCCATGGAAAATTTGGATTAAAAATGAGATTTTGAAAAATCTCAGAAAAAGACAAAATAGTCGGGGTCTGGTCGAGGACTAGCGAGAGTCATGTTTGCTAGTTCGTTGGTCTGCGACTGTAGGCTGTCTTCGATAAAAAATCCGTTTCTCGCGAACCAACGAATCCGACACATATGTAAATCGCGGTCTGCAAACCTTTTTTACCATAATACATATTTTTATAAACTATGAGTATATAAGTTGTGATTTGGAATTTTACAACCATAAGATGATTATGATATAAATTTATGAATATAATTTGATATGAAAACTTGGTTGAAAATTTATAAAATCTCACTGTTAAGTATTCTGGTTAGATTTTTGACTCTCGAACAAATGTTGGTGATATAAGTTATGCAGATTCTGATTATTAAATAATGATATAATATATTAGGATTGTTGCATGAGTAATTGACGTTGGATTTACGTGCCATCACTGTGTGTAACTTTCCTCGACAAACCTGTGAGTCGTTAGCTTTTACCTCATCTTTTAACTTAAATATTTACGAGGCTGCAATATGAACTTGTTCAATTGTTTACTGATTAAACTGTGCCGTAGATGTATGTGTTATATCTGATTATGAACTGTGAAGTTGTCGACTGTTGTGATTTTCCCTTACAGGTTAGCTCGGGTCATTTAGGTAACTCCCTTCTGGTTGGATTACCACGAGGCATATATATAGTTCTATGGCCATAGGATTAGCACTGGTTCATAAGTCATTCGGATTCTCTAACACTGGCTTTAGGGAAGATATGTTATATATGTTTGGAACATACAGGGGGACTCTCATGCACGTGTCTGAGTTTTGCTCCTGGTTGCTGGTTGACCTTAGACAGAACTCTGTTATAAAATATGGCACACGTTTTTAAAAACATTTGAATAATGGATGTGAGTCATTAGCTACGTCTCACCAACAACTTTATGTTATTGACATGCTTTAGTTTATAATTGCAGGTAAGTAACTGGACTCACAGATTGCAAGTTACAAAGATTTGAGGGTTGATGTGTCTATGTGTCATGACTATCGTATGTTTGTTTGTTTGCTTGTTCAGCTGTGTCAGTCTTAGGGTTTTCTGGGACCCAAATGTTTACAACTCCTAAGTTTATGTGTAATAGAAATTATCATCTACTTTTGTTGAGACTGACTGTCTGATGTATATTTATGTGTTACCTTTATATGTTTATCTGTTGCTTCCGCGCGATTTGATACAGACAGCCAGTCCACATCGTCTCGGCATCTGGCAGGGTGCGGGGGGGGGGGGGGGGGTGTGACATGCTTGTATCTCAAAACTGGCAAAGTAACGTTACAGATTAGAAGAATTCGACTCTGAACATCGAAACAAAACACCTATATTTAGACTTACAAACTGCGAAATGTCTATAGACATTTCACAGATCGTAAGTGACTGACGTTCTACCGCTATAACCTTCTTTCTTCTTTTTGTGTCTTGATAAAGCCTCTTCATATGACACTTCTATATTCGACAATTTTTTTATGATTTTGATATTATCAAAATTATTTTAATTAGTTGATTTTACATGAGATGAAAGAGATGTGTCAATTAAATAACCGTACAAGAATTATATTGTTACCTTCCTAAGAAAATGTTATTTAAAACCTTCTACAAACGATCTTATACTTCCTAAAAAACCGATGAGCTAACTTAGGATACAAAATCCTACAATATAATAACCTAAACTATATTAAGAATGACCTTAAATACAAACTATTTACATTTTAGTCCATGAATTTATATTGTCGTTAATAAGGTAAAACATATATATGACCACAACTCTAACATTATTGTTTTGTAGGTTTCGACTGCGATTTGATTACATGTGTAAAAAGTAAATTCTTTTTTTCAGGGTGTTGTGACCCAAGGCTATGTCTTGGGCTCGCCCCCGCTCGGGACCGCTCGTGTTACAGTTTTACAAGACAAAAATAAAATAAAAATGTAACATACTTTCTAACAAACTTATAATAAATAAAGGGTAAAATCTAGGGATCAAAACTGTAATTTAGCCTTTCCAAAGTGACCACAATATAACTAACTCTAAAATCCCGCGTCCCACTTACCACGTACGCATAACACGCTATAGGCCAAGTCTCTTTGGCTGCAGTACTATTTCCCACCACCTCCATTTCTACTCCAAAACTTTCAAATTCAGTTGCTCCAATTCTAGGGTTTTATGGCGTCTTCCGATGACGACGAAGGCGAAATCGCCATTGATTCCGTAACAAACTACCAGTTCCGCAACTCTCAAAACGCACCGATTTCGTTTTCAATTTTACCGCTTCACTGGAATAATAATGATCACGAACAGGCGATCGAAAACGGAGAATCGTCGGTTGCGTTGCTCGGAATGGCGGACGGAGGTCTCCAATCAGTCTACACGGAAGTGATTGGATGGAAGGTGGAGCTATCTTACGCGGTGCCTGAAGTTTACATGCTTTCCAAGGGGAAAAAGTGGATAAAGCTCCAGAAACCGAGGAAATGTTACGGAGATGTGATTAGGAGTGTTTTGATCGTGATTCGTTGTCTTCATTTTGCGAAGAGGAATGTCCATGCAACTAGAAACGATATTTGGAGTCATTTGCAGAAAACTTTGAGGTCATTGTGTTTGATCATATTCAATCGTTTGTATTGTTTAGACTGTTAACTCTATTTAATTGCGCAGTTCGTGTGATTTGGTTGAATCTCTTGAGAACTGTCTATCTGCTCACTTGCCATTGATTCGAAGTGCTGTGGCTAAGGACAAGGATTTGGCAAAATCGAAGGTTTGATATTCGCTGGAAAGTCATCATTATTAGCCACTATATTGTAAAATCTGCTCACTTATATGCTGGTCCACCCATCTGTTCTAAAACTAGGGTTTCGTTTCCAAATTTCTCAAACAACGATTTATCTTTAATTTGTGTCATGTT
>JBCNJP010000008.1:55312694-55360847 GCA_039602395.1 Deinandra increscens subsp. villosa
TTTTGACCAAAACACTTACTATATGTTATGTTTTATGGCATGTTGACTTGGTATTTAACATGACAAAATGATAGACTTAAATGTACATGTTTAAGTGGCGCAAACAGGGGCGGAACTAGAAAATTTCTTAAGGGTAAATCAAGCACAAATTTTTTTAGAGGTAGAACACGTTCATTATAACAAAAAAAAATCATAAATAAAAATAAAAAAGCATACATAAAAACCAAAAAAATCATACATAAAACCAAAAAAATCAAAAAATTTCCACTTTGCATACGAGTTTAAGGGGTTGCACGTGCTACCTTGAACTTGATCTATGTTCGCCCCTGCGCGCAATGTACGCTTAGAGACGTATCTCACAATGTTATGGCGAAATCTATGCTTAAAGGACTCTGGTACTCTACCAGCTATACACCTATATACATGATCTTCTATATGTCCGCACGGTTTTCTCGGAGGCATTCTTGGTGTCGGTGTGGTTTACTGGTTGAAATTAAATCATGTAAAATACAAATGTGATGTATTTAGGAGTGGTGTAAGTATATGATCCATGGTAATTATTCATCATAAGAAAAAAAAGTTAAACCTCTAAGATTAAAGATTCAAGTCCTTTTATGGACAATGTTATAGTTCAAGAGTAAAATACATGGGTGTTTGAGTTTGTCGTTCTAGAAAGACCAGCGGTCTAATAACTGATTTACATCAGTGTTGAGAGTTAAGACACTATCCTCGGATCTCGTCTCTAACTTGATTGAAGTACTCTATGATCTCTTGATCATCAACCAAACAGAAGGACAAAAGTTCAACTTTAACGGTCACTTTAAAATCCTATATTCCTTGCTTTGAAGAATAAAAGTATAAAACATCATATGAGAATGGTGGCAATCTCTGAAGAATAAAATATTTCAAAAGTGAACACAAAAGTCGTTGTAGTATAGTGGTAAGTATTCCCGCCTGTCACGCGGGTGACCCGGGTTCGATCCCCGGCAACGGCGAATCTTTTTCCTTTTTTGCTCGCAATAAAGCCCTTTGAGAAAGACTAATTTGCATTTGTGGTCCTTGTAGTTTCTTAATCAGTTAAAAACGAGGCAACTTGGAGGTTCTGTCTTTATCTTTTGGAGGTTATATAGTATCCAATTTTTTGTTTGCCAAAGTTAATACCATTTGTTTGTTAACATTAAAGGAAATGAATAAACTTTTTATTATGTATTTCAGAATAATCGAACGAATCTTTTTTTTTCTGTTTGAATAACAATTTCCCTTTTGTAGGGTTTTGAATTCAAATAATCTTGGTTGTAAGAGACACGTCTTACCACTAGGACCCGAACCCCATACTGAATGAAACAGATGATGGAGTTTTGAAAAGGGAGGTCGGTCGTTTTGCTTTATATAGTTAAATGAATCGTGACATTCTTAGCATTTTTCGAAGCAAAATCAGTTAAGATTTTGCGGTTCCAATTTTAGGCGTCGACAACCATAAAAACAAGGGAGTATATGGAAAGAGGGTGAAAATATTTTATTTTCAAATCTATTTCAAAGCATTTAATTGATTTTAAGTTTAAAAGTAAGAATTGTTATTAAGTAACAGATTACTGTTATTTAAATTAATCAACTTCACATGAATTGAAATATTAAAAGAGTATATAAAATAACTATATATACAAATTTTTATTGAAGTGATCATACATTGAGATTGCTTATCCATAATATTTTGAGGTTTTATTTATTCCTTTAACAAAAAAACAAGTGCAAGTGGAGACTTCGTGGAGCATTTTAATTTTTCGCTTTTATCATAAGTTTATGTTTGCCACTGTCCAACAGACCACCACAATATTGTCTTTTTTTTGTTTTCAAAGTAATATAATTTCTAGTGCATTTACGTGAGATGCCATGAAAATATAAAACAGCTAAACTGTTAAATTGTAATATAAAAAAATAGAAATACAAAAACATTTCAGAATGACGTTAAACAAAAATAACAAATAAAACGGAAACAAAAGGATTTGAAACGCAAACGCAATGGCACGAAACTAAAACAAAGGAAAGCTGACAGAATAAAAGAAAACAAAAGGAAAGACAAAAAATAACACCACCTTAAGAAAAAAAGGAAAAGAAATAGTTTATGAATAAAAAGAAGAAAGTCGAAATCAAATCTGAGTTCGCTCTAGCCAAAGAACACCCCTCAACACTACAATAAATAGAACTTTCATGATTAATCCTTGAAAACAACTTGTTTATACAAAAACATTAGTTTTAAAAAATATTTAAAATATTGACAGGCCCTGATTAGCTGCAAATGAGTTTTACTATTCACCTTTTGATAATTATATATGTAAAAGTCAAGTTTTCACACTTAAAAAAGGTTGAAAATTTTAAACCTAAAACCGTTGCATGAACTTTCACATGCATGATGTTCGGACACATCGTGCCACTTGCATCTAATATACATATTATTACCCTGCAGTTTCTCTAAGATATTTCTTTAACTTAAACTACAGATCACAGCAATGATCTTACAGTTGATCATTTTATTCATATTTATTTTCTTGATCTTTAATGTTTTCTTTGTATACATATCAAACCATTTTATTCATATTTATTTTCTTGATTTTCAAGACTGATTACTTCACATTTCATCCAGAAACCCATCTTTCATATCAAAGAAAACATGTATAAAACATGTATAAAACTCGTCAGACCAAAGGTGTATCCTGCGGTGAGGCGTGTTGTAGTGGGATCCTCTTTCAGTAATTATGATGTTGGTTAATGTCAGCTTTATGACAACTAACTTATCAAAGCAAAGGAAAAATGCAAGAAAGAGCAGTAACGGCAGAACTTGATCAGAGATTAAGACGACTAAAACGAGTAAACTAAGTGTAACTACAAACTGTAGTATACATGCAGACGGGCTACGTTTGCTGAGGGCTAGCAAGGGCCCTGCTAGTCATCTTTTGTGCTCCAATGTAGAAAAAATGCTGTTCCAGAAGTTGCAAGTGTAAAATGCAACTAAATATCCGATTTTTGAACTTCAAAAATCAGTTGTAAAAACAGTTCTATTTCAATCATAAGTAATGACTGTCTTACCTGTTTAGATCAAGGTCTAGCAACAGCAAAAGGGAGGGGGCATTTACAAGTATCTATTTACGATTTATAAAAAAAAAAAACTAGTTCGAATTATACCTATGATTGGGAGGCGTGGTACCCATACTTGTAAAATCTGGTCGACTGTGGATAGTACTAGTTGGACCCTGTAGATGAATTGAACTGCTGGGTGGATATGCAGAGTTAGGCTGCTGACCATAGTAGTAAGTGCTACCGGGGTAACCATAGTTAGGTTGACCATGGTAGAAAGTACTACCAGGGAAACCATAGTTAGCATGTTGACCCGATTGTGTGTACCCGATACCTGGCCCATAATTCCCATACTGGACACTTGTAGTTGCATCATGTGGTGGAACGAAACCTGAACTCTGTCCCAAATAGCTCGGCTGGTTGCACAAAGGGTTAGTTGAGGAAGCTACTGGACCCAAGTCACTCGACAGGTCCATGTCAACCACGCCATCAAGGGTATGTGGTTCGTTTTGCTTTTGGTGGACTATGTGGCTATGTTTCTCGGCTACTTGTATGTGCTTAGCGGTCCAGTCAGGCCGGCTCCAGAGTGAGAGCGGTGGTGGTTTGACATTCCAATCATCTAATGGCTGTGCTTTAGTGTCCAATGATCCAGGTAGGTAAAATGACTAGACAGACCAAGAGAAAGTAAACGAGCCGTAAGTAATTGGTTGTTAACTTCTTAGACACTAATGTTAACCAGAGTAAGGGAATAAGACCTTGTCAGAGAGCATGCCACAGTCCTCCCAGATTAAATCATATGGAGGGATTTTACGGTCAAGCCTGTTATAGAAACACAAACAATATTCGATATAAAAATCATATATAAAGTGTATATAACAAAAATTCAAGCAAGCAAAGGATTGATGCTGTACCTTTTAGTCTCTTTTGGAACAATAAGGATAATTAGCTTCGGCTTGAACTTGAGAGCATGATTGATAAATTTGTTTGCTAGAGATGCTCGCACTCCAAATGGAGGATTTAGTCCCATAACCTTTTCAGAAAGTAACTATTAGAATAAACTGGTGATGATTTTGACCCGTTCACTTATGAATGATATTGACTCGGGTTTTGTATTTACCTCCAATGAGTAAAAAATGACCCTAGTCAAATGGGTAAAAAGTAGCCCAAAGTATGTTCTTAACGCGTATTACATTCTGTTGATTGTTTTTATTTGAATAATTTCATTAATCTTTTGGCAATCATAGTTGAAACACTAACCTTATATTAAATAACTGAACTTTTTTTGTACAAGAAGTGTTCTGGGTCAATCCGCCCCAACCCTTGACCCCATTCAGCCCATACCAAAATAATTTGTTATGATCCATTATCCAACGCGCTCATCATGTCACATCTAGCTCTAGCTTTCAAGAGAATCTAAAAGCATATAAGCCAAGTTTTAAATTAGTACCAGACGAGAACCATCAGGTAGTGCTTCTACAGGAACACTAAACCAGTCTCTCTTTTCAAAATTGAACGTTTTCTGAACAAAAAGGCGAGCAAATGTGAGATATCAATGTAAGCTTATATTAGGTAGAAATGGAAATGCTCCATGTGATGAGATTCAGATATTATAGCTCTAGAATTTGCATATAAATAAACAAACTAACAAACAAACATACGCAGTAAAAATTCCACTCATTGAGTAGGATTTGTAGAGGGTGAGATGAGGACAAGCCTTTACCTTTATCACAAAGGATAAAGAGGTTGCTCCCAACAAGACAAGGTTAAGTCGGGCCTCGAGGCGTTTTCCCTTCGCCTCACGAGACGTAAGCCTCGAGGCGAACCGAGGCGTAAGCCCGAGGCGGAATTAAAAAATAAATATAAAAATTATATCTTATAAAAACTAAAATACTAAACATCAAACAAATAATTTCGACTAATTTCATCATCAGATTCAATAGTCATAAAAAAGACACAAAGTCTAGTACATTAAAAATACATGGAATGTTTGAAATTGACATAGAAAGTCTATAACATTCAAAACACACATAAAAAAACACAAAAAGTTTCTGGTCAAATTTAAACAACATAAAATCGCATTGAGGCACGCCATGAGGCGCTCCCCCCTCAGTCATTTACACCGCCTCAGCTAATTGAGGCGTACGCACCAAAATACCCCATGAGGCGCTGCCTCATATGCGTTTTCTAACCGTCACTCAGCTCGAGGCGTACGCCTCTCAGGCTTTCCTTCTCCTATAAATAGTATATGAGATGAGGACAGACCCTACTCATTGAGTAGGGTCTGTGGGGTCTTGTCCCAACTTGAAAAGCTATCACAAAAAGCATACATATAGAAAACAACATATACTAAGTATCGAGTGCTTAAAGCATAAATAGGAACACATAGAGCATAAAGGGCAGTACCGTAAGCAGAAAGGGAGCGCATCATGCATAACAAGGCAGTGGGTGTATCAAGTATCTAAATCCCCTAGGTGTGCGTAAGGCTAGAGTGTAAAGCATATAGAAACATACAGGAGACGACAAGTAACAGGGAACCAGCAGTAACAACAAATAACTTAACATGAGGTATAAAGCAACCATGTCAAGAGCTTAAAAGGATGAACTGTGAATACCAGTCCCTAATTTGCAAATAAATGCACTTTCTTAATTACTAATCATATTCCATTATGGTGTGCAAATTTGGTACAGAATTAGCATAGTTGTCAAAGGCTACCTAGGCTTGTGGCCATCCAAGCGCTCAAGAGTGTAAATTTTGCAAATTCCCGCCAAACCGCTCTGAAACATCCAAATATGGCCTGGAACCAGCCTAAACTAGCACTAAACAAATCTAAAACATGTCCAAACCCCCTAAAATAGTATGTCTATGCTATGTGTCTTGCTTATCTCGGGCCTTTTGCTTATAAATCGTCTTGCGCCTTGAGTCTTTGACAACTATGAGGATTAGTTAAAACTAATAAGTCACACTACCTGCGGGGTGAAGAGATCATAGTTCTTGAATTTGCACCTCTTTCCCATGGTGTCGAGCTTTTCTTTCATGAAGCAACTGAAATCATTCGAACCACAGCAGAAGTCCACTATCTAATAACAGAGGATGGAAATTTTATAAGTGTGACAAATAGGTAAATGCAAGCTGTGACTTCTAACGAAAACTGTAAACTGTTATAAATAATTACAGATAATGAAAAGACTAAGCAACAGGGAACCGAAAGCCAACATATGAAAATAAAATGTGAAATGAATCACAGAACCAGCTTTCACTATTTTTAAGTCAACAGTCTGTCATAATAATTCAAAAAGGCCATTTTTGGTCATGTTGAAGTAGAGCAGTTTACATAAAGATTTCTTGAATCACAATATATTTCATATTTTACCTTAAAAAGTGCATCAGTTTCTACACTTTTCAGTTAATGGAAACATGGCCTATCAATCAGGTTATGACATTTCAGTATCTTTTATGTAATCCCTCATATTGGGCCCAGCCTAATGAGTTTAAGCCCAAGCCAGTTTGGCCAATTTTCCCCTGTAAAAGGGAACCAAACCCTTCTTTTGCACAGTTTCTCCTAGGGTCCAATATGAATAAGTTGCCAGTTTCTTGATCATGATGGGATATCTATTTTTGCCAGTTGTCGCACCAGATCTTCTCCCAGGCTTTCCTTCTCCTCCTATAAATAGATATCCCATCATGATCAAGAAAACCAGGTTCCAATATGAATAAGTAAGCTGTTTCTGATAGATACCAAGATGATTTTGTTCTCTTCAGCAAAAGAGAAATTAATAAAAAATATCTATTAAAGGGCAAATTGCATAAAAAGTTAACTAATTTTCGTTAAGTTTCCATGTGTGGTAGAAAACATTAACATCTTTGAACTTTTTAATTTCAGGTAAATCGTAAACTTGATGCAAGTAAAAAAAAATGAAAGTTGTTAACCCAAAATATAGATTGTTTAAAGTTCCTTACCTTTTTTGTGAATTTGGAAGGTTTGCTCCTTTATATGGATAATTGGTCAAAAAGGTTACCTCAAACGAAATCTAACCAATGTTGGTTAGATTTTTATGCAATTTCCTATTCTGTTAAAGTTCAGTCCAAGTTGATAACAAAAAGGGAAACCAATATGTATAAATCCTGATTCAAGTATGATCCCATGTAAAACAAAATATATCACAGAGCAAGCACAGAAGGCAAATCTAACTATTGTTTCTGGCACAATAGATCTTTTCAAACATGAACCTAATATGGTAAGCATAAATCCTCATCCACTGCCCAAAGGGAAGGTTTTCATTAACTTCTTTCAAAGATGCCTAAATTAATCCTAAAATGTTACATCTTTGCAACATTTGGTCTCTCACACCAACTAATATTGTCCGTTTTGCCCACAAAGAGGTCACAAATTTGTTTTGAGTGCCCGATTGAAAACTTACCACGGGTCACCCATCCTACTATTGCTTTCACCCGAGCACGCTTAATTGTGGAGTTCTCTCATCCACAGCCAATGGGCCCAAAATGTGTTAGTGATATTTGACGTTCGGTATTCCTTATGAGCTCCACATCTCTCATGTCTACAGACGATGTGGAATTTTCCTAGGGTATTATAATCACGCCACCCCCCCCCCACCCCCCACCCACCCCACCCCCACCTCAAAAATATTGTCCTCGGTGAGGTTTGTCTCACCATCTAAACGAAAAAAACCTGGCTCCGATACAATTTGTATCCTCTGATACCAACCAATATTGTCTGTTTTGACCAATAAGCTAACATTCCTTCTATCCTAAGTTGGTGTGGGATTTTCCTAGGGTAAACATGATAACTATTATATTCTAATCTCCTATATATAGCGCTAATTAATAATGGAAATAATATCGTGGATTCTTACAGTTGAAATTAACTGTAAATGCAATCACGGATGCTTAAGATGTCTACTATATGTGTCTAAGCATTTCAAAAATGAAAAGTGAAGGGTAAACCCGTTATATCTTTGCACTATAAGTGTATATATCTCCATAAATTATAGTACAATCAAACTGGAGAATATAAATCCTACATAGTAAAATGACCTGCTCGACAACCATAGTAAAAGGAAAGAAATGAAAGTTTCTTACGGTATCACCATCTTCCACATACCAATGGAGTCTATCAACTATCTGCACAATAAAAGGAGAGCCATAAACTATATGCTACACATAAATGCTTAAAAATATATTGTTAGGTCAATCTTCAAAACGTAAAATACAAATGAAAAGGTTTAGGAAATACAAATTATATTGGTTTTATCTCCATAGAACACTGGCAATTGTTATAATCAAGTTGCTCAAACGAAGGAGTAAGTATATCCGGGGCTCCAGGCCATAGAAAATTATACTCAAAGTAAATTCTATATTAACCTATGTTCTTTTGCATGGGACATATACTTCCATAAGGAGTAAAGATATTAGAGGTTTGATCTATTTATACAAATGGTGTATTGACACCTCTAACCAAGGGATCATGATCATTCCATTATTCTTCTAAAGGTATCTAATTTCCAACAATAGTTGGGAACAAAGTAGAAGGATATAGCGTATAACCACCCAAATGTGTCTATTGATCATCAACAGAAAGATACAAGGAACACACTGATCATACCTCTTTAAGCTTGTCTGCCTTTGTGAAATGACGTCCAAAAGGGGTATAACGCGCTCCGTGGAGAAAAGGAGCTAGAAAGACATTTAGCTTATTCTACACATCAACAAAAATATATCACAACAAATCCTTCTTTACATATCATGATTCATGATAATATTATAATGGGATATAACAGGCACAGTATGTGAAACATAAACCCTAAACCATTTTGCAGCCTAGAGATAGATATTTCAAACAAAGAAGTCACATGATGTCTTACAGCTAGATCTTTATAGTTTATACTAGCGAAAGGAAAACCAAGCTAAGTGGTTTGCAAGGAATTAAGATCATATACCAAACAGGCAAACAACATAGAAACTAACATATAGGTAAAAGGTCATCTATCACCATACCCTCCATCTAATGAGCTGATTGAGAATATTTGGTTCACAGACAGCTTTTGCATCTTCTATACTACCCCCATCCTCTAATATTTTTACGGCTGCTTTTACCGCCTGTGTAAAGGTTAAAAAAATACAAAGTAATCCACCTTGTGAATTGGAACATATTTAACTTTATAAGTTTTACATATAGATTGGTTGGTTTAGCACCTTCACAGAAGCCTCCACTTTTCCCATGGTAATGGTCTTATCCAATCCATATTGTGGGGTGTATATTTCACTAGTACATCTCCTTTTCTTCTCCTTAATGAATTCTTCAGCATCAAATGAAGATGCGGAATCTTCCATCAACTTTAAAATCCTATAAAAAGCGTATTATGTTATATAGACTCGTGATGACAGTTGAATGGTGAAGAGACAGAAAACATTACAACAAAAGAAATAAGACCTAAGTACCTTGTTTTCATGTCAGCATCTACTTTAGGAAGTGCACTCACTACTGTCTTCTCCACTGGCTTAGAAGTAAAACGTTGTTCTCTATGTGTATCTTTGTATGGTGGCTTGCTTCTAATCTTGTTGGAAGGCCGCTCCAAATTTCCAGAAATGGATTTGTTGTCATCAAAGGAGGATCTCATTTTGTGCATGGTGGAAGACTTGCCTTTTACCGGTGGAGTATCACCATAAGCAACTGTGCTATACCGTCTCTCAATCTCCATTGGCATCTTTTTGGTGTCTTGTCCTTTAAGATTTCCAAAACTTTTGCTCCTTCTTTCTACCATCATATATCTTCTACTTCCTTCTTGATCCCTTTTCCATTCAAAAAAGGGAAATAAAAGATGATCTCTTTTTGGTGTCGCGATACTTGGAATTATCGTGTGCTTCCTGGAAACTGTATTAATTAGTAAATCATACCATGTGTACTAAATTATGTAGTAAGAACACTTACATGCAATACATTAAGATGCGCTTAGGCAAGAGACCGTCCCATGCACTTTGCTGGATAGTTCCATCAGCACTATCATCGAAAGCAATTTCCCTGAACAAATATTATTAACCGGTTAATATCAGGTTCTTTGTTGGAGACATAAAACCAAAGGGCAAAACTTCAATTACTTAGGTAAGCATTTCCGGTGATATGCCTCGGGGCATCTCCTACAGATTGCAAATTGCAATTCATATTCATCTTTATTTTCTCCTTGTTGACAACTACGACACTTATGGATGGGACAAGTGAACGATTCTCCTGCAGCTATTTGACTTTTAAGTTGCTTTGCCAGGATTTTATCAGATGGGTAGAGCGAATTTGCAACACATTTAGGATGATAAAAATGACCACAAGTTGCAGAAGCACATGGGAAGACCTAAGATGAGAATTTAGTGAACAATGTTTTAATGAATACATCATACCCACAAACTATGTATCCAAACTCCACTAGAACTCCATATACAAAGGTGAAAAAAAGGATACATCATATAGAAGTTGCATTGCAAATATATATATATATATTGTGCAAAAATATCAAAAGTAGTAGGCCCGTCTGTTGCGCAATGTGGTGTATTATAGCAACAAACAGTCATTGTCTTCAAAAAGAACATACATAAAATATTCTATTTTTTTTAGGGTTGGTAATAGCAGAACCTCAACAGCAGAAGACTTATCAGAGGAGCCCAACAATCCACAAACAAAGCACTGATGTTTCTGATGTTTACAGTTATCACAAAGATAAGTCTCAATTGCCTGCAAGTGCATACAGAATTGATAGATGATTATGCTCAAGCCGGGTGAACATGATAAGAATGGAAAGATAGACATGATACAGAAAGGTCCGTACCTCGTATTCAGCTGCATTTTTAAAGCCCAGGGACTCGCAACAAGTTTCAACTCCCGCATCTACAGTTGGATGAAAAGATCGTAAACATTGTCCTTCACAACTGCCATATGTGGAGATGCAAGGTAAGTTATACACACACACACACAGCATGTGCACATTATAAATTGAGTAGCAAAACAGATTACACATCGGGCACTGTTTCAAATGTTAATGCCTAATCAGTGAAAGGCACTTCACAAATGTTAAAGCATAAGGAAATTCCACGCTCCTGCTACTGATACATAGACATCATTCCTAATTTTTCAAACCCCAAGAAACCTCACACTATGGTTATACATGTTCTATTCAATACAAAAGAATTAAATCCATACATGAGAACATCACCACCATTGTCACAGAATGCACAAACAGAATCAAATGGATCTTCAGACTCGTCATCAAAGTCCTCATCATTCTCATCATCATCGTCAGAAGCTATGAACTTGGACTTGTTTGATGTTCGCTTATCCTTCAATGCAAAAGAAAGAGAAAAATTCCTTCTATATGGGTAAATTCTAAAGCACAATTACAATATAAACTATAAAGTATCAAGAGATATTGATATTGACCTCATGAAGAGTTTCTCTTCTCCCAGTCCCAGGATTCTCAATTTCCATAAGAAACGCTTCAAGATACTGCCAAGATTTCAGGTGTCAATACATGCTTGAGTGTTAATCATGTTGTTCTGTATACACTTCTCAACAGTTAAATTAAACTGTAATACATTATCAAACACTACAATTAAGCAAAATAGACACAATGCCTCATTCCAATCATCTATTGGCGTTTTCTTTCGGTGTAACATGACACAAATTGAAGATAAATCGTAGTTTGAGAAAATTGGAAACGAAACCCTAGTTTTAGAACAGATGGATGGACCAGCATATAAGTGAGCAGATTTTACAATATAGTGGCTAATAATGATGACTTTCCAGCGAATATCAAACCTTCGATTTTGCCAAATCCTTGTCCTTAGCCACAGCACTTCGAATCAACGGCAAGTGAGCAGATAAACAATTCTCGAGAGATTCAACCAAATCATGCGAACTGCGCAATTAAATAGAGTTAACAGTCTAAACAATACAAACGATTGAATAAGATCAAACACAATGACCTCAAAGTTTTCTGCAAATGACTCCAAATATCGTTTCTAGTTGCATGGACATTCCTCTTCGCAAAATGAAGACAACGAATCACGATCAAAACACTCCTAATCACATCTCCGTAACATTTCCTCGGTTTCTGGAGCTTTATCCACTTTTTCCCCTTGGAAAGCATGTAAACTTCAGGAACCGCGTAAGATAGCTCCACCTTCCATCCAATCACTTCCGTGTAGACTGATTGGAGACCTCCGTCCGCCATTCCGAGCAACGCAACCGACGATTCTCCGTTTTCGATCGCCTGTTCGTGATCATTATTATTCCAGTGAAGCGGTAAAATTGAAAACGAAATCGGTGCGTTTTGAGAGTTGCGGAACTGGTAGTTTGTTACGGAATCAATGGCGATTTCGCCTTCGTCGTCATCGGAAGACGCCATAAAACCCTAGAATTGGAGCAACTGAATTTGAAAGTTTTGGTGTAGAAATGGAGGTGGTGGGAAATAGTACTGCAGCCAAAGAGACTTGGCCTATAGCGTGTTATGCGTACGTGGTAAGTGGGACGCGGGATTTTAGAGTTAAGTTATATTGTGGTCACTTTGGAAAGGCTAAATTACAGTTTTGATCCCTAGATTTTACCCTTTATTTATTATAAGTTTGTTAGAAAGTATGTTACATTTTTATTTTATTTTTGTCTTGTAAAACTGTAACACGAGCGGTCCCGAGCGGGGGCGAGCCCAAGACATAGCCTTGGGTCACAACACCCTGAAAAAAAGAATTTACTTTTTACACATGTAATCAAATCGCAGTCGAAACCTACAAAACAATAATGTTAGAGTTGTGGTCATATATATGTTTTACCTTATTAACGACAATATAAATTCATGGACTAAAATGTAAATAGTTTGTATTTAAGGTCTTTCTTAATATAGTTTAGGTTATTATATTGTAGGATTTTGTATCCTAAGTTAGCTCATCGGTTTTTTAGGAAGTTTAACAATAAGATCGTTTGTAGAAGGTTTTAAATAACATTTTCTTAGGAAGGTAACAATATAATTCTTGTACGGTTATTTAATTGACACATCTCTTTCATCTCATGTAAAATCAACTAATTAAAATAATTTTGATAATATCAAAATCATAAAAAAATTGTCGAATATAGAAGTGTCATATGAAGAGGCTTTAATCAAGACACAAAAAGAAGAAAGAAGGTTATAGCGGTAGAACGTCAGTCACTTACGATCTGCGAAATGTCTATAGACATTTCGCAGCTTCTAAGTCTAAATATAGGTGTTTTGTTTCGATGTTCAGAGTCGAATTCTTTTAATCTGTAACGTTACTTTGCCAGTTTTGAGATACAAGCATGTCACCCCCCCCCCCCCTCCCGCACCCTGCCAGGTGCCGAGACGATGTGGACTGGTTGTCTGTATCAAATCGCACGGAAGCAACAGATAAACATATAAAGGTAACACATAAATATACATCAGACAGTCAGTCTCAACAAAAGTAGATGATAATTTCTATTACACATAAACTTAGGAGTTGTAAACATTTGGGTCCCAGAAAACCCTAAGACTGACATAGCTGAACAAGCAAACAAACAAACATACGATAGTCATGACACATAGACACATCAACCCTCAAATCTTTGTAACTTGCAATCTGTGAGTCCAGTTACTTACTTGCAATTATAAACTAAAGCATGTCAATAACATAAAGTTGTTGGTGAGACGTAGCTAATGACTCACATCCATTATTCAAATGTTTTTAAAAACGTGTGCCAAATTATGAAACAGAGTTCTGTCTAAGGTCAACCAGCAACCAGGAGCAAAACTCAGACACGTGCATGAGAGTCCCCCTGTATGTTCCAAACATATATAACATATCTTCCCTAAAGCCAGTGTTAGAGAATCCGAATGACTTGTGAACCAGTGCTAATCCTATGGCCATAGAACTATATATATGCCTCGTGGTAATCCAACCAGAAGGGAGTTACCTGAATGACCCGAGCTAACCTGTAAGGGAAAATCACAACAGTTGACAACTTCACAGTTCATAATCAGATATAACACATACATCTACGGCACAGTTTAATCAGTAAACAATTGAACAAGTTCATATTGCAGCCTCGTAAACATTTAAGTTAAAAGATGAGGTAAAAGCTAACGACTCACAGGTTTGTCGAGGAAAGTTACACACAGTGATGGCACGTAAATCCAACGTCAATTACTCATGTAGCAATCCTAATATATTATATCATTATATAATAATCAGAATATGCATAACTTATATCACCATTCAAGATTTCATTTGGTGATTTCCTAACATTTGTTCGAGAGTCAGAAATCTAACCAGAATACTTAACAGTGAGATTTTATAAATTTTCAACCGAGTTTTCATATCAAATTATATTCATAAATTTATATCAGAATCATCTTATGGTTGTAAAATTCCAAATCACAACTTTTATACTCATAGTTTATAAAAATATGTATTATGGTAAAAAAGGTTTGCAGACCGCGATTTACATATGTGTCGGATTCGTTGGTTCGCGAGAAACGGATTTTTTATCGGTGACAGCCTACAGTCGCAGACCAACGAACTAGCAAACATGTGACACCCGAGAATTTCAAGGTTAACTTCCGTTAGACAAACCCGTTAGTTACGTTATAAGTGTTAACTTAGTAACTAATGCATAACTAGGCCGAATACGTCCACGACCTTTGGTTGATCACCGAACCCGTCCATATGTGTTATGTGTTCATCATTGATTGTCTTTATGTGCAACGTGATTTAAATACATGACTTATTGTTGTGAATAGCATGATTAATTGTAAATACTTGATTTTGAGAAAATTGCCTAAATTTGGTAGTCAGCGAAACTACCGAGCGAAATTACAGATTCGCCCGGTAGCAGGCTAGACCGATCAAAGTACCCGAGACCAGAGCTAGTTTCGCCTGGCCAGCGAAACTGCCAGCGAAATTAGCCTCTGATATAAATAAACTTAATAAACCCTAGTAGCCTCATTTGCTCAAACCACACAACAAACACACACACACACTCTCTGAGATTTCTGGACCAGCTGAGATATCACTATTTGCTGCTATTATCACTGTTGGTAGAGAGCATCCATCGATCCTCGATCAACCGTGAGTCTCCAAAACCCATTTACATGCATTTTCTACATGTTTCTTTATAAAGTATGCTCAAACCTTCATGAAAACTTGTATGCTTCTGAGATAATGCTTAGGGATGCTAGATCTACCATAAAGTCAGAAACTTTACGTGTAAAGACAAGCCATGATGATGATTTATGCAATTTTGGTCATTTTAGGGTTTAGAAGTGCTTTTTGGTGATTTGATGACAAAATGCATGTTAAACGTGTTAAAGTTGCTTGATTTATGTTAGTAAATGCCTATGGATGCTAGATAATGAATTGCATGTATGATCAGAAGCTGTTAGGTTGATTTTTAGGCAAATCCGTATGTTTTTCGCGACCAGCGAAACTGTTTGTTCTCTGGGCGAAACTAAGTAGCGAAATTATATCTCCTTCCAGCGACACTGACCAGCGAAACTATAGTGTCGCCGGGTAACCTGACCAGACCTGCTCAAGCGAAACTATCGAGCGAAATACCTGAACGAAAGTTCAAACCAGTTTCCCTGCGAAACTAGGCTAGCGAAACTGCGTCAGCAGTTTCGGGCGAAACTAGCCTAGCGAAACTGTGTCACCGGGCATTGCCTAGCGAAAGTGCTGCCCGTGCACCTAGCGAAACTGCCTAGCGAAACTATGCTAGCGAAACTAAGACCTGACCCAAAAACCAAACTTGTGAAATTTGCTTAAGTGTTATGCCATGACTTACATGATTATGCCATGATGATACATGTCTGATTTCTGTACTATGTGAACCCTTGCTTATGATCAACCATCGGTGTCGTGTGTCGATATGTCGTGTCTTAGCTTAACGTGCTATGTTATGGGCCATAGTGAACGTTGTTTGAAATAAATTAGACACAAGACTAATATATAAGACCTAAATGAATTATAGGTCTTCATTAAGAAACCAATTCAAGGATAATTAAGCAAGTCTAGCCGAGCAACCAAAGGTGAGTGTCACTAACCCGCAAGACACGATCCCGATAGGGACGGAAAGAACAACTTAGAAATAATGCTGACAAAGCTTACGAGTGCCGAGCACCGGACGAATACAAATTGACTGACTTTCACCAAGTGTTTATGGGAACACTTGGGGAAGGAATCAAGTCGTCGTTACGAAAAATAAAACTGATAAATGATTTTTGGTTTCGAAAGAAACCCTAAGTGAAATGTTTTAATATGGCTAGCATAGGTTAAAGGCTTTAAACCAAATGATATCACATGATTTCTAAGGAATGTTTTTGGTTAAATAAAAAGTCCTCATAATTAATTGTGCCATTAATTCGTGGAAGCGAGGGGATGTTGGGTAGATCTACTGGAGTTTGACAAACTCCGCTCCGGGGCACTGGAGGTGCACGGGGAACAATATCAGCCTATTTGACACCGTGATCCCAAGAGGAGGACACGGGGGAGGCAAAAAGAGCAGTGACGAAAGTCCGCAAATAAAAATTAATGACGGTGGAACACCGCAGAATAATTAGTCAGCTTGGTACAATCTTCCTTAGTGCATGAAATGACGGATTAGCTACCCGCGATATCGGTTGAGTTCTTTAATTCTTACAAGACTAAGCGCATATTAAATAGTTGGTAATTGACATTTAAAAGTATCGTCTTTCATAAAACAAATATTACGCATGTATATGTTGACAAAGAAAATGATTATGAGACCGGGCCAATGCATGACAAGCCCACCGTGAACTCACCAGCCTTTTGGTTGACACTTGCGTGGTTTTCACTTTTGCAGATCGCTGAGGAGTATCCGGAGCAGGTTGACATGGCCCAAGAAAATGTTTACTTTTATTGAACTAACTTGGGAATTTATATAACAATTTATGTTTTGTAATTAAAGCACGCGGCTAGTGCTAAGATATTTATGTTTACATTCCGCTGCGTAACTTTTGGAACTGTTTTATTTATGAACATTGGACTTTACTCTGATTTGATTAGTATTTGTAACTAATGGTTGTGGATCCTGGTCTAGTCGCGCCCCTTAACGGTATAAACTCCGTTAGTGGTATTTTGGGGGTGTGACAAAACATGACTCTCGCTAGTCCTCGACCAGACACCGACTATTTTGTCTTTTTCTGAGATTTTTCAAAATCTCATTTTTAATCCAAATTTTCCATGGGTTTCCTTTCCATTAGTTTCCAGTAGCCTAAAGGTTGATTTAAAACCCCTTTTGAGGTTATTCTTACACTTGATAATAACCATCTTACACTATATAACTTACTTTTACAACCAAAGTTCCTTAATCACCAAATATGATCATATGTCTCTATTTGCATCTCCTTAAACATCATTAAACTCTCATTTTTAATCCAAATTTTCCATGGGTTTCCTTTCCATTAGTTTCCAGTAGCCTAAAGGTTGATTTAAAACCCCTTTTGAGGTTATTCTTACACTTGATAATAACCATCTTACACTATATAACTTACTTTTACAACCAAAGTTCCTTAATCACCAAATATGATCATATGTCTCTATTTGCATCTCCTTAAACATCATTAAACTTCTGTTGATGTTATATTTTAGAGACTTTAAACTTTATAGTTCTTGCATGTAATGAAAACCCCACTTAAATAACTTTTCTAGTATTCATGGTTTAATCAAAAGTGTGGCTCATTTATACCTTACCTTCTTGACAATTTAACTACTGGAAACTCATGAATTTATCAAATTCCAAGGTGACATACTTCTATAGTTACTATAAGTATGTATCAAAATGTGTACATCATGCTTAAATGCTTGTACACTTGTGCCAAGAACTTGAATTCCTCTTCAATCAGCAGTTGATAACCTTCTCAACCCATAATTACGCATTTCAAATACACTCATAAGTGTATGCTTTGAATTTAACATCATTATGGTTGTTAAATGAGAAATTTTCTATAACCTCATGTGGATGCTTAGAATTTCTGGTGCAGCCTCATCATCTCAACATTTACTTTACTCAAGTGAGATTCTAAATATCAAAGCACTCCCGAGTGTTTCTTGTGAAGACTTGAGAGTATAAAAGAGCCATTCACACCTGTATAGATTCTCTGGCAGCAGATATATTCGACAGGGATAGGTGGAATGCAGAGATGAGGGACATGTGGTCAGAGAAATAGACAAAATCTTTGTTTTCCCCGTCACTCGCAGTCGCGGACCAACGAACTAGTAAACATGACTCTCGCTTGTCCTCGATTCCATCTTATTCACAGTCACGGACCAACGAACTAGCAAACATGACTCTCGTTGGCCCTCGAGTCTGTCTTTTCCAGAATATCTCTTTGTTTTATTTTTTTTTCTATACGAATTTACCTTATTATATACGAGTGTTATAAAACATGTATCTCTAATCGGTGTAACCATTTGATTGAATTCAAGCTTTGTTTCGAAAAAATCACGTCTTCTACTATATTTCTTCACTATTCTTCGCATATGATCATCATCGTTGATACATGTTAGATCAATTATAGTTCTCATGTGTTGAGTGAACTTCATTTAGATCATCTAGATCGATTAAAAGGACCAACATGGTTGAAGGAAGTTCAATTTTTAGGGCACACTGTCAACGACAAAGATATTCACGTAGATCCCACCAAAATTCAAGTTGTAAAAGGTTAGAGTACCCCCAACTACCCTTACTGAAGTCCGTTCATTCCTTGGATTAGCGGGCTATTATTGGTGGTTCATCTCAAACTTCTGCAAGATCACAGTAGCACTCACTTCCTTAACTTAAAAGGCAAGCCCTTTGAGTGGGGTCCTACTAAGGAAGAACCATTCTTAACCCTCAAGCAAAAGTTGTGTGACGCTCATATCCTGACGGGAACGACGACTTTGTTGTTTATTGCGATGCCTCAAATCAAGACCTCAGTTACGTTCTCATTAAATCAAGAAAAAGTGATCGCATACACGTAAAGGCAACTCAAGATCCACGAGAAAAGCTACAGGACGCATGATCTCGAGCTTAGTGCCGTCGTGTTTGGTTTAAAAACTTAGAAACACTACCTCTATTGTACCAAATGCGTCATACATACCGATCACAAGAGTCTCCAACACATCTTTAACCGACGGGAACTTAATAAACGCTAGCGACGTTGGGTTGAACTTCTTAACGACTACGACTGCGATATTTGATACTATCATGGTAAAGCGAATGTTGCGGCCGAGGCTCTTAGTCTTAAAGAACATATTAAGCCAATTATTATTCAGGGTGCCCATCATTATCATATCTCCAAACTCGTATCTTCAAAGATTAACATATCTCAGTCACCGAAGGTAACATGTAGGACGAAATGTCTTGTGTTGCCGAACTCTAGTTGGAAACCAAACCCAATGGTCTTCTTTACTTGAATCGCCTTTGGATTCCTGACCGAGATGATCTCCGTGTGTTTGTCATGAACGAGCCTCACAAGTCTCGGTGTTCCATCCATCTCGGTGTTCCATCCATCTCGGTGCAGATAAAATGTACTAGGACCTTCGTAGTCTCTGTTGGTGGCTCGAGATGAAGAAAGACATTGCGTTCTTTGTGGCTAAATGCCTTAATTGCTCAAGAGTCAAGGCCTAGAACCAAGGACCATCTGGTTTGCTCGAACAACCAGAAATTCTAATGTAGAAGTGGTAGAACATCGCGATGGATTTCATCATTAAACTCCCACGAACTTCCAGTGGACATGATAGCATTTGGGTCATAGTCAAACATTTAACGAAATCCGCTCACTTCATTTATATTTGTGAGGACTATTGAGTCGAGAAATTGGCTCACACCTACAATAATGAGATAGTTAGTCGTCATGGTGTTCTTTTGAGCATCATATCCGATCGTGACAGACGTTTCGTTTCTTGTTTTTGGCAATCCCTCAAAACTGCCTTAGGACTTGTTTGGATCTCAGCACTGCCTATCACCCTCAAACTGATGGTCGGTCTGAGCGTACCATTCAAACTCTCAAGGATATGCTCCGCTCCTATGTCATAGACTTTGGTGGCAATTGGAACTGACATTTACATTTGATTGAACACTTACTTGCTGCTAAAAGTCGCCAAAAGAGTTATGCTGAAAAGCGATGGAATCCCTTGGAATTCAAGGTCAGCGGCTTAGTACTTCTTAAGGTATCCCCTTGAAAGGGAGTTGTTCTGTCACACCACAACAGACGACGGAATATGTCGGGGGTGCGATGATTGTACCGATGCTCACAACACTAATTTAAACGTTGCGATATTCTTAATTAAGCCATTTCATAGCATAAAACAAAACATAGTTCAAGCATGAATCAAAAATTACAATCCGAATAAACATCCACAATAATCATAATAAGTCTTTGTTTTTATTAAAAGGTACCTCTAAGTCCATGCAACCTACGATTATGATAACTAAAATCAAGCGGCATCACCTCTAACATGTACAACATACGAGTCAACTAAAAATAGTTGGTGAGTATAAAAGTGAGCGAAATCAAGCGGCATCACCAAAAAGAATCATGTTTTATTAAAATAATTTCGTTCATGCGTTCACGAGTAATAAAAAGATCTAGTAACATGATAAATAAGATGTGAAATGAAGTATAAAAGTGAGCATAATCAAACCCTTGACAATTAGGTTTTCAATCACCCGGCGCCAAATACCAGGCAGGTTAGGTGGGCTTGTCAGGCTAATAAATCTATTACTGTTACCCCGACCTTTTTAGTGTTATTAATTACGCTTAATCGTTCATCGTTCAATCATTAACATAAATTCACACGAGTCTACATACACGTATCGAACATAGAATACACATGTATAACCAGAGTTTAGATACGTGTACATGTCGCACCCCAAAAACATTAAAGGGGGCTATGAAAACTCACATGATAGCAGTGATGAGAATAGAGAAAATAAGCGATATCGGGATGAGAAGTCAGGTCCGAAGATCACCTTGACGATCGATCGTGATGAAAAATAAATAAATAAATAAGTAAACAATTATATGACTTGAAACGACATATCGGAAACGACGCAAAACACGACTCGTTGATGACTTGATGTGGTGACACGCACGAGATAGATTTACCAATTAATAGGGTCAAATCTAAGTCTAAGTCAATGATGCAAAAATATTTATTCTTAAGACATCATAATATCCATTTCATGGAATTCAATTAAAATCATCTAAAATCATCTAATGGCCCAAATTATCCTAATATGTCTAACATGGTTTCATCATGCAAAATAATCAAGCTAGGCATTTTAGCATGGATAAATCCTAAATCTATCATCAAGACGGTCATTTCTCATGATAACATTCTAGATCTAACATTAATCGGTCAAAATTTCATGGAGAAACCATAGATCTGGCATCAAGGGGACAATTTCATATGGTCAAACCCTAGATCTAGCAATTAAGAGCATGAATAACATAGATCTAGCCGGATTACATCATAAAAATCTAATTTTTACCATTACATCACTAGATCCAATAACTAAGAGCATACATGACATGGATCTAGTCTATTTACATCATAAAAATCCAAACTTTATCTTCATAACCATAGATCTAGTCCTAAAGAGCATGCTTATCATAGATTTCATCATTTTGAAACATAAAAATCAAGTCTTGACATGGAAAACCCTAGATCTATAACATGATGATAATTTCTCAAGTTTAAACCCTAGATCTATTTTCAAGATGACATTTTTATTGAGATCATCATTGCATGGCGAAGATCTATGAAGATACAACATACAAACCAAGAAGGATGGAAACTTTATGCATAAAAACCGCCCCTTTGATCATCATAACCCTAGATCTATCAACCATGGAATAGATCTAAGTCAATAAGCACAAAAAGTTCTGATCTTAATCAATAATGAGGGAGGATTCAAGGTGATAGAAGCATGGTTTTGACAAAACATACTGAATAGGGGAAAACCAACCCTAATCTAGGCTTGAAAGCACCAAACTTGAGCTCTAAATCTTCAAAAATGGAGGTATTGAGAGTATACAACCGAATTTGGTCGTCTAGAGGTGATTAGGGGTGAAAATGAGGAGCATGGTGGCTTTAGATGATTAAATAGGAGGTCTTCTAGGGTTTTGTTGGATCATCAAACTAGGCGTATCGCCTAGAGCATCTATATGCTCCACGCGATATGCTTGGAGCGTCCTCGAACTTAAACTTCACAGATTCCTCGATTATTGTGCTTGGTTCTTCATTTTTTAATATTTTCGAGTCCCGTTTTCACCCAAATTACCCAATTCATCATTCCATCATGTTAACCACATTTAATCAACCTAAAACGAATATAAATACGTCATATAACACACAAAAATGCTATAATTAGGTCAAATTACGCGATTTTAGTCGGTTTTGGTGTACGTATCACTTTTGGTCAAATCACTAACGTTTTATGATTCGGTTTAGTGTGTGATGACTCGTGAAATCCTTTATAATTGTAGGACTCATAAATATGATAAACCTGACATACGATACTAAAAAACGTGATCTCCCGATTAAAATCGAAATCACGCGGGATTTACCGAACTTATGTCATATGCGTTCTAAACTTCGAACCTTCGCACATCTTCACTTGTACTTACTTGTATGCGTAACTAGTATTACACACAAGCCTCGTACATGCTCTGATTGTTCGAGTTACAAGTTAAACATTGTGACACCCGAGAATTTCAAGGTTAACTTCCGTTAGACAAACCCGTTAGTTACGTTATAAGTGTTAACTTAGTAACTAATGCTTAACTAGGCCGAATACGTCCACGACCTTTGGTTGATCACCGAACCCGTCCATATGTGTTATGTGTTCATCATTGATTGTCCTTATGTGCAATGTGATTTAAATACATGACTTATTATTGTGAATAGCATGATTAATTGTAAATACTTGATTATGTGAAAAGTGACCTGTTTTGGTGACCAGCGAAACTAACGGGCGAAACTATAGTGTCGCCCGGTAGCCAGCTAAACTACCCGTTAACTCGTAACCGAAGCTAGTTTCGCCTGGCCAGCGAAACTGCCAGCGAAACTAGCCTCTGATATAAATAAACTTAATGAACCCTAGTAGCCTCATTTGCCTCATTTCACAACCAACACACACATACACTTCTCTGGAACCTGGTCAGCCGAGAATACCATCAAGAGACCAAGATCTTAGCCTCTAGACCACCATCTCATCTCATTCATCGATCCTAGAATCATCCGTGAGTCCCAAAAACCATGTTTTATGCTTTTCTATATGTTTTCTTCTTAAAGCATGCTCAAATCTTCATGTAACTGCTTGATCTGCTAGTATATTGTTTAGGAGTGCTAGATCTGTACTAAAGTTGATAACTTTACGTGTGAAATCCATCCATGTTAGAGATTTGTGCAAACTAGGTCATTTTAGGGTTTTGAACCTATTTTAGAGATTTGATGATCAAAATGCATGTTAAACATGATAAAGTTGCTTGATTTATGTTGGTAAATGCCTATGGATGCTAGATAATGAATTGCATGTATGATCAGAAGCTGTTAGGTTGATTTTTAGGCAAATCCGTGTGTTTTTCGCGACCAGCGAAACTGTCTGTTCTCTGGGCGAAACTAAGTAGCGAAATTATATCTCCTTCCAGCGACACTGACCAGCGAAACTATAGTGTCGCCGGGTAACCTGACCAGACCAGCTCTAGCGAAACTATCGAGCGAAATACCTGAACGAAAGTTCAAACCAGTTTCTCTGCGAAACTAGGCTAGCGAAACTGCGTCAGCAGTTTCGGGCGAAACTAGCCTAGCGAAACTGTGTCACCGGGCATTGCCTAGCGAAAGTGCTGCCCGTGCACCTAGCGAAACTGCCTAGCGAAACTATGCTAGCGAAATTAAGACCTGACCTAAAAACCAAACTTGTGAAATTTGCTTAAGTGTTATGCCATGACTTACATGATTATGCCATGATGAAACATGTTTAATATCTGATTTATATGAACCCTTGTTTATGATCAACCATTGGTGTCGTGCGTCGGTATGTCGAGTCATAGTTGCAACGTGCTATGTTATGGACCATAGTGACGTTAAGTAAAGATTAGACACGAAACTAATACTTAAGACCTAAACGTGTTCTAGGTCTTCGTTAAACAACAATATTTGGATTTACTTGAAGTGTAGCAGTGCAACCAAAGGTGAGTGTCACTAACCCGCTTACCGTGAGTCCGATGGGCCACACTGAATAACTTAACGAAAAACAATGCTGAATAAACTCGAGAGTGCTAGGCACCTCACTGATAAACTTAAGAACTCGGGATGCTCGGCACCCACTTGATGAACTGAAGTGTTTTATGGGAACACTTGTGAACTCCGAACAAACTGTTTTTCTGAAACAAAACTGAAAACGTTTTAATATGACTAGTGTAGGTTAAAGTCTAAACCATATGATATCACATGTTTTCTAAGGATGCCTTATAACTTAAAAGTCCTCAACTAAAATTGTGCCATTAATTGTAAAGCGAGGGGATGTTGGGTAGATCTACTGGAGTTTGACAAACTCCGCCCCGTGGCACGGGAAGTGCACGGAGGAACAATATCAGCCTATTCGACCGTGGTCCCGAGAGGACACGGGGGAGGCAAAAACCGCGATGACTAGGTCCGCACCGTACGGGATGGCTCGGCCCCCACAAAAATAAGTCAGCTTTGGTACAAACTTCCTTAGAGCATGGAACAACGGATTAGCTACCCGCGATATCGGTTGAGTCCTTTAACTTTACGGAACTAGTACATACCCGATGACGTAGGTCACGGACAAACCATTTATAAACTGAGATTTAGTTACGAGCATTGCTTTTCACAAATAAATAACTTGTAAGTATACCTTGACACGAATTATGATTATGAGACCGGGCCAATGCATGACAAGCCCACTGTGAACTCACCAACCGTTAGGTTGACACTTGCGTGGTTTAAACTTTTGCAGATCGCTAAGGAGTATCCGCTGGAGGTTGGCATGGCACGAGAAGATATTTATTTTTGTTTAAACTAAACTTGGGAATTTTAAAACAATGTTTATGTAAAGCACGTGGTTAGTGCTAAGGACAATTATTTTTCCGCTGCGTATGTAATTTAAGACTTTGATTTATAACTTGTGTTTGAACTAACCCTGATTCGTTTAGTATTTGTAACTATGGTTGTGGATCCTGGTCTAGTCGCGCCCCTTAACGGTATAAACTCCGTTAGTGGTATTTTGGGGGTGCGACAAACATAAACAATATCGTGTTCGCGGTAAATCCGAAATAATTATAAATCGAACATCAAATTAATGGATCAACGAACATAATAATTGATCCAATAACATAAGATTAAGTATAAAACATCAAAATCGAACATAACCCCTTCATTTGATTATCAATCACAGGATCAAATTACAAAATGGATTCAAATCGGACCAAAACAGATAACCGGAGCAACCGAAATGTTACATGTTCGATTCGGAAAGAAAGGGAAAATAGCACCCCGCTATGTGTGTCCATTCAAAATTATAGAAAGGATCAGTAAAGTGGCCTACAAAACTGAACTACCTCCAGAGCTTGCTAATGTTTATCCTACATTTCATGTGTCAAAATCTACGTAAGTGTTTCGATGACGAGAATCTCCATATTCCATTGGTGGATGTTCACATTAACAAGTCTATGCATCTCATTGAGAAGCCTATGGAAATCATGGATCGTGAATTCAAGCAACTCAAATGTAGCTGCATTCCAATCGTCAAAGTTTGTTGGGAGTCTAAACATGGACCAGAGTTTACCTGGGAACGTGAAGACCAAATACCCACACTTGTTTGATCAATCTTCTCAAGGGTAGTTTCGGGATGAAATTTCCTAAAGTATGGGAGACCCTGACATTTCTGGTTATTCATTTGATTGTACCTGTCACACCCCCAAAATACCACTAACGGAGTTTATACCGTTAAGGGGCGCGACTAGACCAGGATCCACAACCATAGTTACAAATACTAAACGAATCAGGGTTAGTTCAAACACAAGATAGAAATCAAAGTCTTAAATTACATACGCAGCGGAAATAGTTATCCTGGCACTAACCACGTGCCCTACAATTTCATTGTTTTAAAATTCCCAAGTTTAGTTTAATTATCAAAAACAAAGGTCTTCAAGTGCCATGCCAACCCGCTCCGGATACTCCTTAGCGATCTGCAAAAGTTTAAACCACGCAAGTGTCAACCTAACGGTTGGTGAGTTCACAGTGGGCTTGTCATGCATTGGCCCGGTCTCATAATCATAATTCGTATCAAAATGTACTTACTAAATATTCGTTTGTGAAAAGCAATGCTCGTATTAAATTCTTAGTTTATAAATGGTTTGTCCGTGACCACGTCATCGGGTATGTACTAGTTCCGTAAAGTTAAAGGACTCAACCGATATCGCGGGTAGCTAATCCGTTGTTCCATGCTCTAAGGAAGTTTGTACCAAAGCTGACTTATTTTGTGGGGGCCGAGCCATCCCGTACTGTGCGGACCAAGTCATCGCGGTTTCTGCCTCCCCCGTGTCCTCTCGGGACCACGGTCAAATAGGCTGATATTGTTCCTCCGTGCACTCCCCGTGCCACGGGGCGGAGTTTGTCAAACTCCAGTAGATCTACCCAACATCCCCTCGCTTTACAATTAATGGCACAATTTTAGTTGAGGACTTTTAAGTTATAAGGCATCCTTAGAAAACATGTGATATCATATGGTTTAGACTTTAACCTACACTAGCCATATTAAAACGTTTTCAGTTTTGTTTCAGAAAAACAGTTCGTTCAGAATTCACAAGTGTTCCCATAAAACACTTCAGTTCATCAAGTGGGTGCCGAGCATCCCGAGTTCTCATGTTTATCAGTGAGGTGCCTAGCACTCTCGAGTTTGTCAGCATTGTTTTTCGTTAAGTTATTCTGTGTGGCCCAACGGACTCACGGTAAGCGGGTTAGTGACACTCACCTTTGGTTGCACTGCTACACTTCAAGTAAATCCAATATTGTTGTTTAACGAAGACCTAGAACACGTTTAGGTCTTAAGTATTAGTTTCGTGTCTAATCTTTACTTAACGTCACTATGGCCCATAACATAGCACGTTGCAACTATGACTCGACATACCGACACACGACACCAATGGTTGATCATAGACAAGGGTTCATATAAATCAGATATCGAACATGTTTCATCATGGCATAATCATGTAAGTCATGGCACAACACTTAAGCAAATTTCACAAGTTTGGTTTTTAGGTCAGGTCTTAGTTTCGCTAGCATAGTTTCGCTAGGCAGTTTCGCTAGGTGCACGGGCAGCACTTTCGCTAGGCAATGCCCGGTGACACAGTTTCGCTAGGCTAGTTTCGCCCGAAACTGCTGACGCAGTTTCGCTAGCCTAGTTTCGCAGGGAAACTGGTTTGAACTTTCGTTCAGGTATTTCGCTCGATAGTTTCGCTCGAGCTGGTCTGGTCAGGTTCCCGGCGACACTATAGTTTCGCTGGTCAGTGTCGCTGGAAGGAGATATAATTTCGCTACTTAGTTTCGCCCAGAGAACACACAGTTTCGCTGGTCGCGAAAAACATACGGATTTGCCTAAAAATCAACCTAACAGCTTCTGATCATACATGCAATTCATTATCTATCATCCCTAGGCATTTACCAACATAAATCAAGCAACTTTAACACGTTTAACATGCATTTTGTCATCAAATCACCAAAAAGCACATTTTAACCTAAAAAGACCTATTCTAGCATAAATCATCATCATGGTTTGTTTTTACACGTAAAGTTTCTGACTTTAAGGTAGATCTAGCATCCTAAAGCAACATATTAAGAGATCAAGTGATTTCATGTAGATTTGAGCATGCTTTAAGAAGAAAACATATAGAAAGGCATAAAACATAGTTTTTGGGACTCACAATTTGATCTAGGATCCAAATGGGTGTTGTCTCAAAGCTGAGATGATGGTTCTTGATGGTTTCCTAGCTGACCAGAATCTCCAGGAGAAGTGTATGTGTGTGTTGGTTGTGAAATGAGGCAAATGAGGCTACTAGGGTTCATTAAGTTTATTTATATCAGGAGCCAGTTTCGCTGGCAGTTTCGCTGGCCAGGCGAAACTAGCTCTGGTCACGTGACATTGGATTGTCTTAGCTGGCTACCGGGCGACACTATAGTTTCGCCCAGTAGTTTCGCTGGCGACCAAAAAGGGCAAGTTTTCATATAATCAAGTATTTATAATTAATCATGCTATTCACAATAATAAGTCATGTATTTAAATCACATTGCACATTAAGACAATCAATGATGAACACATAACACACATGGACGGTTCGGTGATCAACCAAAGGTCGTGGACGTATTCGGCCTAGTTAAGCATTAGTTACTTAAGTTAACACTTATAACGTAACTAACGGGTTTGTCTAACGGAAGTTAACCTTGAAATTCTCGGGTGTCACATCATTCCCCTGAAATTGGAATTTTCGTCCCGAAAATTATTCTTGTGTCGTAGCGTTCGCAGCATCAGCTGTCGTCGTTGCTATCGTCGCTGGGGAAAGAAAGCAAAAAGTTTTAGGGTTGTCACATCCTCCTCCCGTTAAGGAATTTTGGTCCCCAAAATTAAATCATACCATGAGTTTCCGTGGACGTTTGCTCGAACAGGTGAGGATACTTTTTCTTCATCTGATCCTCACGTTCCCAAGTATATTCAGGTCCACGTCTTGAGTTCCATCGCACCTTGACGATCGGAATCTTGCTACGTTTGAGGGCTTTCTCTTCGCGTCCCATGATTTCTACTGGTTGCTCAATAAATCTCAAATGTTCGTCGATTTCCAATTCCTCCAAAGGAATTATTTCGATGTCTTCAGCCAGACATTTCTTTAGAGTTGGAAACGTGAAACACGTTGTGAACTCCATCGAGTTCAGCAGGGAGTTGCAATCGATAGGCCACCGGGCCTACTTCCCCAATAATTTCAAACGGACCGATGTAGCGAGGATTTAACTTTCCACGCTTCCCGAAGCGTATCACTCCCTTCCAAGGAGATACCTTCAATAATACTTTATCACCCACCTCGAACTTTAGAGGTTTTCGGCGTTTGTCGGCATAACTCTTTTGTCGATCACGCGCTGCAGCCAGCCGTTGTCTGATCTGAATAATCCGTTCGGTCATATCGTGGATAACTTCCGGTCCAGTGAGCCCTTTCTCACCTGTTTCAGCCCAACACACGGGCGATCTACATTTTCTGCCATAAAGTGCTTCAAAAGGTGCAGCACCTATACTTGAATGATAACTATTGTTGTAAGAGAACTCCACCAGTGGTAGGTGAGTCTCCCAATCTTTTCCAAAGTCAAGGACGCAAGCTCGGAGCATATCTTCTAAGGTTTGAATCGTTCGTTCCGTCTGACCATCAGTCTGCGGGTGATAAGCTGTACTCATGTCTAATCGGGTTCCCAATGCTTCCTGCATTGATTGCCATAACCGGGAAGTGAATCGAGGATCTCGATCAGAAATGATAGTCTTAGGCACACCGTGAAGCTTCACAATTTTGTCGATGTACAGCTTTGTCAATTTATCCATATTATCACTTTCCTTCATTGGAATGAAATGTGCAGATTTGGTTAACCGATCGATGATAACCCAAATCGCATCCGGTTGATTTGATCGATGAGGTAATCCTGTTACAAAATCCATTGAGATATCCTCCCATTTCCATTCTGGGATTTTTGGTTGTTGCAGTAAACCGGAAGGCTTTTGGTATTCAATCTTGACTCTTGAGCAGGTAAGACACTTAGCCACATATCGCGCAATGTCGGCTTTCATATTCGGCCACCAATACAAACTCTTCAAATCCTGATACATTTTATCTGATCCAGGGTGCACCGAATATCTTGACTTGTGAGCCTCGTCCATTACGAGCTCACGGAGATTTCCAAACAAAGGAACCCAGATTCTGTCATTATAGTATGTGAGTCCATCAGACTTAACTTCAGAATGGCCATCTACACCACGCAGTGCTTCAGCTGCGAAGTTTTCTGCTTTCAAAGCTTCTCGTTGGCAGTCACGGATCCGATCCGGTAATCCTGAATGTATTGTAAGTTGAAGCGCTCGTACCCGACGAGGCTTTTCGTACTCTTTTCTGCTTAGGGCATCTGCCACCACGTTGGCTTTTCCCGGATGATATTTAATGGCCAAGTCATAATCATTCAGTAACTCGACCCACCGTCGTTGTCGCATGTTGAGGTCTTTCTGATCAAAGATGTGCTGTAGACTTTTATGATCGGTGAATATCGTGCACTTTGTTCCGTATAGGTAATGTCTCCAAATCTTAAGTGCATGAACAACGGCTCCCATTTCCAAATCATGCGTTGTATAATTCTTTTCTGTATCCTTTAGTTGCCTGGACCCGTAGGCAATTACCTTGTCTCGTTGCATCAACACGCAACCGAGTCCCTGAATCGATGCATCGCAGTAAACCACAAAATCGTCTATTCCATCGGGTAACGCAAGAATTGGAGCCGAACATAACATATCTTTGAGCGTTTGGAATGCGCGCTCTTCCTTCTCACCCCATCTGTATTGCACTCCTTTGTGCGTTAAGGCCGTTAAGGGTTGAGCCAGTTGAGAGAAACCCTTAATAAACCTTCGATAATATCCGGCAAGCCCTAAAAATTGTCGGATTTCTGTTGGCGCTCTTGGGGTAGACCAGTTCTTAATTGCTTCCACTTTGGCTGGATCTACATGGATTCCTTCCTCATTTACAATGTGTCCAAGAAACTGGACTTCGCGGATCCAAAAGTCGCACTTTCGAAAACTTAGCATAAAGCTGTT
This sequence comes from Deinandra increscens subsp. villosa, assembly GCA_039602395.1. NCBI lineage: Eukaryota > Viridiplantae > Streptophyta > Magnoliopsida > Asterales > Asteraceae > Deinandra > Deinandra increscens. The sequence goes on from JBCNJP010000008.1 coordinate 55,343,672, forward strand.
CCTTGCGGAGCAATTCCAGTATAAGTCGCAGATGCTCCTCGTGTTCTTTCTTTGACTTGGAGTAGATCAAAATATCGTCGATGAAGACTATTACAAACTTGTCGAGGTACGGCTTGCACACTCGATTCATTAGATCCATAAATACAGCCGGTGCATTGGTTAGCCCAAACGGCATAACCAGGAACTCGTAGTGTCCATACCGAGTTCTAAAAGCAGTCTTAGGAACATCCTCTTCACGAACACGAAGCTGGTGATATCCAGATCGTAGATCAATCTTTGAAAAGTAGCTTGAACCCTGTAGTTGGTCGAAGAGATCGTCGATTCGAGGAAGTGGATACCGATTCTTGATCGTAACTTTGTTAAGCTCTCGGTAATCAATGCACATTCGGAACGTTCCATCCTTCTTCTTAACAAACAGTACCGGAGCTCCCCATGGAGACGAACTTGGACGAATATACCCTTTGTCGAGTAGCTCTTGTAGTTGTGAGGAGAGTTCGTTGAGTTCACTTACAGCCAATCGGTAAGGTGCGCGTGCGATCGGAGCGGCACCTGGAGCTAAATCAATCCCAAACTCAACTTGTCGAAACGGGGGCAAACCAGGCAGATCTTCGGGAAATACGTCTTGAAAGTCGCGAACTATCGGGTAATCATCAATTTTGCGCTCGGGATGTGTCGTGTCAGTGACGTTCGCAAGAATCGCGAAGTGACCCTTACGGAGGCATTTCTGAGCTTTAAGAAATGAAATAATGCCGGTGACTGTTCCACCTTTCTCACCTTGGACCGTTAACACTTTGCCGTTTTCGAGTGGGATACGAACCACTTTTTCTTTACATAAGATTTCAGCCCGATTCTCGGATAACCAATCCATTCCTACTATAACGTCGAAACTACCAATTGGGAAAGGCATAAGGTCAATTCCTAGGGTATGGCCCGCTAGTTCTAGCTTACAATCCTTAACTATCTGGGTAGTATCATGAAGTTTACCATTTGCTAGTTCTACCACATATTTAGCGTCTAGGGCAATCGGTTTAGCATTAATTATTCTAGCAAATTTAGTGGAAATAAAGCTTTTCTCAGCACCAGAATCAAATAAAACAGTAGCAAAGAAACCGTTCAAAATAAATTTACCGTTGATCACGTTGGCATCATTGCGAGCTTCACCCTGGCCCATGACGAAAGCTCGACCTCTACCATTTCCACCATTTCCGTTTCCACCATTACCATTGCCATTCCCATTACCATTACCTCCGCCGTTACCATTCCCACCGTTATTTCCCTGATTGCCATTACCTTGTCTTCTTAGCTGAGGGCAGTCTCTTTTGATGTGACCTTGAGCACCACACTCAAAGCAGCCACGGGCTCCCCCATTGTTGTTGTTCTGGTTCTGACCGTTGTTGTTCCCATTACCCCGATTGTTCCCATAGTTGTTGTTTCTTCTGGGGCGATTTTGTTGCTCGGGCAAAGTCGCCCAACAGTCTTTTGCTTCGTGGCCTCCCTTGCCACACCTTTCACAGTTCTGATTCTTCCTACAAACACCAGCATGATGCTTCCCACATCTGTTACACAAGGGCAGGTTACCCCTGTAGTTGCCTTGACCATTGCCACCCTGGCGGTAGTTGCTACTGTTGTTCCCTGATCTCTTGCTTTGACCTTGGGAGTTGAAAGACCTCCCAGTGCTATTACCCACACTCTGAACATTCATCGAGTTCTCAGGAGCTTCATCATCAGCTTTTCTCTTGCCACTCAAGGGCAGTCTTCTCGGTGGCCTTCGCAGGTAGTGTACCTTTTTCGACCTCTTGATCAGTGAGTTTGTGAGCCAAACGGATGGCTTGCTGCACGTTTGCGGGGTTGCTGGCAGTCACCAATCCCTTGATTTGAGGCGCGAGGCCTTCCAGATAACGCTCGATGCGTTTGAATTCAGCGTCCACCATTGAGGGGCACAAGACCTCATACTCGTGATATCGTGCAGTGTACTGTTCAACCTCAGACCCAGACATCTTCAAATTCAGGAATTCGCCTTCAAGCTTCTTCACTTGGTCACGTGGACAGAATTCTTCCATGATCAGCTCCTTAAATGCTGCCCACTGCATGTTATCAGCCGCTTCTAGCCCAACCATTTGAATTTCAGCGTTCCACCAGGAGAGTGCAGCTCCTTCGAAAGTACCAGTAGCAAACTTAACCTTGCTGTCCGCTGGGCAATTACACATGGAGAAGACCTTCTCGGACTTCTCAATCCATCGGAGGAGTCCTACAGCCCCTTCTTCGCCGGAAAACGTCATCGGCTTACAGTCCATGAAAGACTTGTACGTGCAGTGGTGTTGGTTTCCTGATGCATAAATAGTTCGGACTTTAAAATTAAACAGGTCATGATATAATTGCTTTGTGCCTTAATCGGCATAATAGTTACCCTGTGCGGCATATGCAGCTTGGACGGCTGCCACCGCGGCTTGCACGTGTTCAGCAATCATCGCTTGTAGCTGTGCAGGCGTCATGTTTATGCCACCTCTTCCGTTTCCTCTTCCAGACATCTTACTGAACAGTTAAAGTAGCCAGTGTTCAGTCACAGTTATATATTATACATATCCCATAATATGTATATTAGCCAGTTCCCGTTATCCCTCTATTAGTCCAGAAAAATTTTCGTGCAAATTGAGGCGTCGTCGAAGAACGTCGTAAATGCTATCGTCGAAGGTCGGCTTCCCATTAAGTCACCGTCGGCGTAGTCGTCGTAGTAGAAATCAGGACGTAGCGTGTAGCATCGTTTTGTTGTCGCTTTCCCCAGAGTAGTGTGCGTATTCGAGTTCGCGTTTCGTATTCGTGTGAAAATTTCCTAAGGTCTTTCCGTTAGACTACTTAGACACGGTCTATATATATACTTATATATATATATATATATATATACATATATCTGTACGTACTAAGCTTTTACTTACACAGCAGAGCGAGTATCCCAGGTTGGCACGTAAAAATTTTGTCTTTGGGAATTTGTTTGTTTGTTTTGTAACCAAGGTTTTCAAGTTGCAGTTTCCAAATCGTTTTCAAAAAATGATTCCAGTTCTCTGCAACCTATGGCTCTGATACCAATCTGTCACACCCCCAAAATACCACTAACGGAGTTTATACCGTTAAGGGGCGCGACTAGACCAGGATCCACAACCACAGTTACAAATACTAAACGAATCAGGGTTAGTTCAAACACAAGATAGAAATCAAAGTCTTAAATTACATACGCAGCGGAAATAGTTATCCTGGCACTAACCACGTGCCTTACAATTTCATTGTTTTAAAATTCCCAAGTTTAGTTTAATTATCAAAAACAAAGGTCTTCAAGTGCCATGCCAACCCGCTCCGGATACTCCTTAGCGATCTGCAAAAGTTTAAACCACGCAAGTGTCAACCTAACGGTTGGTGAGTTCACAGTGGGCTTGTCATGCATTGGCCCGGTCTCATAATCATAATTCGTACCAAAATGTACTTACTAAATATTCGTTTGTGAAAAGCAATGCTCGTATTAAATTCTTAGTTTATAAATGGTTTGTCCGTGACCACGTCATCGGGTATGTACTAGTTCCGTAAAGTTAAAGGACTCAACCGATATCGCGGGTAGCTAATCCGTTGTTCCATGCTCTAAGGAAGTTTGTACCAAAGCTGACTTATTTTGTGGGGGCCGAGCCATCCCGTACTGTGCGGACCAAGTCATCGCGGTTTCTGCCTCCCCCGTGTCCTCTCGGGACCACGGTCAAATAGGCTGATATTGTTCCTCCGTGCACTCCCCGTGCCACGGGGCGGAGTTTGTCAAACTCCAGTAGATCTACCCAACATCCCCTCGCTTTACAATTAATGGCACAATTTTAGTTGAGGACTTTTAAGTTATAAGGCATCCTTAGAAAACATGTGATATCATATGGTTTAGACTTTAACCTACACTAGCCATATTAAAACGTTTGCAGTTTTGTTTCAGAAAAACAGTTCGTTCAGAATTCACAAGTGTTCCCATAAAACACTTCAGTTCATCAAGTGGGTGCCGAGCATCCCGAGTTCTCATGTTTATCAGTGAGGTGCCTAGCACTCTCGAGTTTGTCAGCATTGTTTTTCGTTAAGTTATTCTGTGTGGCCCAACGGACTCACGGTAAGCGGGTTAGTGACACTCACCTTTGGTTGCACTGCTACACTTCAAGTAAATCCAATATTGTTGTTTAACGAAGACCTAGAACACGTTTAGGTCTTAAGTATTAGTTTCGTGTCTAATCTTTACTTAACGTCACTATGGCCCATAACATAGCACGTTGCAACTATGACTCGACATACCGACACACGACACCAATGGTTGATCATAGATAAGGGTTCATATAAATCAGAAATCGAACATGTTTCATCATGGCATAATCATGTAAGTCATGGCACAACACTTAAGCAAATTTCACAAGTTTGGTTTTTAGGTCAGGTCTTAGTTTCGCTAGCATAGTTTCGCTAGGCAGTTTCGCTAGGTGCACGGGCAGCACTTTCGCTAGGCAATGCCCGGTGGCACAGTTTCGCTAGGATAGTTTCGCCCGAAACTGCTGACGCAGTTTCGCTAGCCTAGTTTCGCAGGGAAACTGGTTTGAACTTTCGTTCAGGTATTTCGCTCGATAGTTTCGCTCGAGCTGGTCTGGTCAGGTTCCCGGCGACACTATAGTTTCGCTGGTCAGTGTCGCTGGAAGGAGATATAATTTCGCTACTTAGTTTCGCCCAGAGAACACACAGTTTCGCTGGTCGCGAAAAACATACGGATTTGCCTAAAAATCAACCTAACAGCTTCTGATCATACATGCAATTCATTATCTAGTCATCCCTAGGCATTTACCAACATAAATCAAGCAACTTTAACACGTTTAACATGCATTTTGTCATCAAATCACCAAAAAGCACATTTTAACCTAAAAAGACCTATTCTAGCATAAATCATCATCATGGTTTGTTTTTACACGTAAAGTTTCTGACTTTAAGGTAGATCTAGCATCCTAAAGCAACATATTAAGAGATCAAGTGATTTCATGTAGATTTGAGCATGCTTTAAGAAGAAAACATATAGAAAGGCATAAAACATAGTTTTTGGGACTCACAATTTGATCTAGGATCCAAATGGGTGTTGTCTCAAAGCTGAGATGATGGTTCTTGATGGTTTCCTAGCTGACCAGAATCTCCAGGAGAAGTGTATGTGTGTGTTGGTTGTGAAATGAGGCAAATGAGGCTACTAGGGTTCATTAAGTTTATTTATATCAGGAGCCAGTTTCGCTGGCAGTTTCGCTGGCCAGGCGAAACTAGCTCTGGTCACGTGACATTGGATTGTCTTAGCTGGCTACCGGGCGACACTATAGTTTCGCCCAGTAGTTTCGCTGGCGACCAAAAAGGGCAAGTTTTCATATAATCAAGTATTTATAATTAATCATGCTATTCACAATAATAAGTCATGTATTTAAATCACATTGCACATTAAGACAATCAATGATGAACACATAACACACATGGGCGGTTCGGTGATCAACCAAAGGTCGTGGACGTATTCGGCCTAGTTAAGCATTAGTTACTTAAGTTAACACTTATAACGTAACTAACGGGTTTGTCTAACGGAAGTTAACCTTGAAATTCTCGGGTGTCACAGTACCCGACCCATTTATCTAATTCTTGTAATCATGATTGATAATCAATAAAGAGATGTACTATTCATTTTATCTTTGTATTTCATTAATCATGCTTGGTTTTTGGTTGACACTTTATGATAATTCTACAAACTATTTACAATTTATTTTTATAATCCTTTACGAATCAAGACTCCTACACACTTCATACGTATGTTAATCGTAGGCAATACTAGTTACGCACACGATGGACTACAAGTATGACGATGTAGAAAATTGGTTTAAAAGGGAAAAATAAAAATAAAACAAAATTCTGAAACTTAAACCCTCACGATACGCAAGGGTGAGGCCTTTAACATGTCGCGACATGCGACAGGGGTTGTTGACCGGTTTCTTTGACTTTCTCGTCGTGATACGCGACCACCATCAGATAGCAGACACGATTTTCTTGATTTTTGGTAAACTTTGATCATATCAAACTCGATTTCTAGTCAACTTAAACTTGTTTTCGACCCTATTTGATCCCTAACGAACACAAACAGTTATATGGACCTATTCTACATTTGAATTCAATTGGAATTGATCTCCAGTTGATCTCATTCAAAATTATTCAAACTTCCTTAAACTTTGCTAATCCAATTCGAACCCTAGACGTATCCTCCGTTATAAATGCCCTGTGGTCTCTTCCTCCAACCTCTTCTAGACGATTTGCCTATTTCAATTTCAAGATTAGAGCTCTCCCTCTCATTTTGCAAAGTCAACGTTCTACGGTTTGACCAGTCAATTCCCCAGCCTTCTCATCTTGATTTTGGGTAAGTTTTTCCATCATCTTCCTTGGTTTACAAAGCTCTTCTAAACCCTTTTGTTCCTTTCTGTCTGTGATCAAATAGCTATACTAAAAGTTAACCCTTTTTCACAGGAACTAATTAGGGATTTGAGTCTAATAAGTAATCAAAAGCTATGAAGCTGATTTGCAATAATTCAAATCAGTATTTAGGAACCTGTATGATGTTCCACTAACTTCAAACATGATTTGCATTGATAAAGTTTGAACCTTTGTTGAAGAACCCATTAAATCTTGATTTTTCTTAAAGTAAATCAACATAAATCAACATGAACAACTCTTATGAATGATTCTAAACACATAGTTGTTTTGGACTTTTCGTTCAAATATGTGTATGTGCCATGTGATTTGACTTCTAAAGACATGACGTCGCATATACACAATATTATCATAAACCTAGGACTATTCTTGTAATTAATACTAGTTTAGGGTAGTTTTCATAATATTAGTAAAGTATTGATATTTACAATTTTGGACATGTAATTTAGGAATATGCATACTTTGACCTAAAGTTTTATTGTCACAAAATAGATTTTGATATTAGATTATTTTTCCTAAAAATATAATTAGTCAAAGTGGTTTTATTTAATTTAACTACTTTAGTGTAGCATTTGAGTGTGATGGACATGTACTAACTGGAAAAGTGAAGAATAGCGACATTTAAGCTTCTGTATAGGATTGACATTGCATATAAATCCAAACCAACCGCTGGATCCGGATGCCTACCTATGAAGTCTTAGCGAGAGTGTTGTAACATATTAGGCCAAAGCATGTCTAGAACTTCTAAAGTGTTATTACCCTCAACATTATTTATTTCAAAACTTTTTGACACATAAACAAGATACCTCCCCAATTACTTATAAACTTGAAAACTTTAGCCACCTTGTCCCATTATTCACATGGTCCATTTATCTCATGAAGGTGATCTTCGGGGTTAACTCTTTCCTACATTCGGTGCTATCCTTTAATACTCAACCCATTTACCATGTGAGTATTCATAGTCCCTATTTCATTTACTATTTATGAGGTGTAACATGTATCCTATATCAAATCTCAAATTCTATCTTTATTTAAATACTATGCGATCGATGTTTGTCTCTGTGTAATTCTTGATATGCTTATTTGTGTGTGTCTAAGTCTTGATGCTTTTGAAACTTTAAATGTTAGACTTTAAACATGCGCAATCATTAACAACACAAATCCTATGGTAACAATAATATATCTATTGGTTGACAACCCACCCGATTTGACCGGTTTTGGCATTAAGTGATTGGAACCTATCTTTAAGACTTGACCTTCGGATTAAGGCTTTAACAAGGTGTGATTTACGCTAGCCACTTTAACTCTATATCGTTTGTCATATTCTAGGAATGTACACTTGACACGTAAATCACATGCTTTATACTTATGCTATATGTAAAACATATGTTTACTCACCAACTATTCGTAGTTGATCTTTTATGTTATAGATGTTGCAGGGAATGCAGTTTGAAATGCTATGTGCTGACACTTAGGGATCATTTGGACCTAGTTGAGACTTAAAAACAATAATCTATTTTGCTTTGGCATATTTGTTAGACAATGTTTGTTTTTGGATTTATGAAACTTTTTTGATTCAGATTATTGCAAATTTAAATTAGTGGTTGTGTGCATCTAGACAATCATCACGTCTCGATATATTTCACTGTTGGTTGGGGTGTGACAGAAAGTGCTTCACAAAGGATTGTTTTGTTACAATTTTTATGAGGTGGTTTGGAAATGGCCAGTCCTCCCCTATTTATACTAGTTACATTCACTAATCTAGACTTCTCTAGATTATTCCATAATCTTGAGTTTTTCATACAATTATCTAGGATATCTACAAGGATTTTTCTAGATTAATCCATCCTTAATATCTATAATATTTTTGTATACTATTCTAGATTTCTCTCAAGTATGAAGGATGTGGAGAGGGCTAGAATTTTCTGGAAAAATAAGACTTAATGTTAGGGCATAAATGGTGTGTCCCATGAGTTGTATCAGAGTCATTGTGTTAGTTGATATAGAGCTAGTTATGAGAGTTTAGTTGCCAACTAACCAAGCCACGAACCGAAGGTTCGTGAGCAACGAACCAATGGTTCGTTGCTAGCTCGATTAGTCGGGCAATCAACAGTATAAATAGTGAGTCTTGGTTAGTTCAGAAGTTCAGAACTGAGAGAGAGTGATTGATCGAGTCTGTGTGTTTTAGAGAGAGAAACAGTCTGAGAGCTTTGTACTTTGTTTCTATAGTGACGCAATAAGATCAAAGCTTATTTACCTCTTTGTGTCATCTCGAATTCATCTAGATCAGTAAATGATTCACGCTCAATGCCTTTTCACTTAAGACTAAATTTAAGCGGGGCGTGACAAAATACACCCTAACTATCTAGCTTAATTAAGTTTTTGCACGACTTGATGACAGTCACCAGTGACTATGTCCCCAATTCCATTTGAATTATTACTTACTAGATTTTACTACATGTGTGTTGCCACATAGATAACGTTAGTACACAAAACAATTACATTGTTAAAATGTAATATATATAAAGAAAACAAAAATACTAAAATGCTGCATAACAACGTTCATTAAAAAACAAATGCTCCAAATATCGAACCTAAAAACCTAACTGTTAGGTTATGTTACATGTCTCTACTCACTACACCAGCAACTTTCATGCTAATTGTATTACGGTTAGATACGTGTATCTATAAAACAAACACTAATTAAAAAATAAATATTCAATGGCAAATGTGGCATTCATTCAACGAGGACACGTGGTCCACTCAATACAAAGTACTATTAAATTTTTTTTTTTAAACTTTATTAATAGTATAATACTAGATGGTGCGACCCGTGCTTCGCGGCGGAACGGTTTGGTCTTCGCTCTTTTATGTTAGCAGTCGTAACTTGTTTTTCGCTTTGTCTCTCTTATTGTGGATAGGATTTTTGGCATGTACATCATTATACCACCATATTTTAGAAAAAATAGTTGTTGTCTATCTGGATGAGATTTTGACATGTACATCATTATTCCATTATATTATAGCATCGTATTGTCTAAGCAACTAAATCTGATGTTTTTATTGTTGCACCTCTATTGGGTGACTTGATCCTTGCTTCTAATACATTTTTATCTTTACAAAAGTTTGTCTTGACAAAACGGCTCACTGATGCATTTGTTGGATTGCTATTTTTCACTGTAATGTTTTTGTTGTTGCTGGCAGTTTTGTCTGCAAGAATTTATTGTTATGGAGAATGAACTAGTTACACTATTTGGTTGTGAACTTTGGGTCTCAAATTTGGAGCTGCAAATTAAACTTCACCCATGTCTCTATTTGTTCATTTAGATAGTAATTAAGTGAATAAATTATAAATGCTATATATATAAGAAAAAAATCACAAAAGTAAAAAACTTTAGATATGGATTATTTAGACACAAGATAATATATAATATTTTGAGTTTTAGAATCATGAAGGCTCAAATCTAAAATTTCTAATCAAATTACTACTACAAAAATGATTTGTTGAGGGTGTTTTGTAACACCCCCAACAAATAGAGCATCAAAAAATAAAACATTAAATAAGGGGTTCCAAAACATCCTTAAAAAACCAACTTTAACACCCTAAAAAAAGTAGCTCAAACACCCTTAAAAAACAACTTTGACACCCTAAAAGAACTAGATCAAACACTCTAAAAAAAACAACTCAAACATACCTAAAAAATGGCTTCACGTGATTCCAAAACACCCTAAAAAAACCTATTGTATATTATTTCAATAATATATAATTTTAATACTCCATACATATACCTAAATTTAAAATCAAAAGATAGCCAAATAATAATATTGAATTCAAATTCAAATACTTTTAAATGATGCATTCCAAGACTTACAACCTTTGTTGCTACTCTGAAAACACAAATTACAATGCAAAAATGTTCTATTTCAATTGAATTACAAAACCACTAAATCACACAAAAGCCTACAAACTAGATCCATGTCCGCTTTGACATTTACTAACCTTAAGACGCTTTTAACGAGTTGGGTCTTCAAGCACCTTGTTAATAAACTCCGACATTAAACGCAAGACCAGATCTTCAATTTCTGAGTGCGGGAAATTCCCTTCTTCATTCCAAAACTAAAAATAAATAAATAAAAAAGTGTGAATTAAACTATATGTGATTTAGTGCAATAGTCAATAATGTATATGAATACATAGTAAACACTTACCTGATTAACAAGATCATGCTGAATATATTGTACAAACTCTTGCATATGTTTGATAACCATATAGCCACATTCCCCAGAGCTACTTAGTTGCTTGCACTGCATTATATTCACAATTAATTAGTTTTGGGTTGAATAATGGGTAGCTTTTTTATAGCATGAACATGACTCACAATCATGTATAACCACATTCATATGTTCAAACAAAATCAACAACCATTTAGTTAGTTTTCCTAAAATAAACAAACTCATGCCAGCAACCATATTCTTAAGCAACTTTCATATGGCTAAGTTAGTTTCACTAATTTAAAAATATAATGAAAGTGAGTTGCACTTAAACTATAACCCATGGCAGTAAAAAAAGCTTTCAGAAACACCAATCAATGGCAATGGATTGGAATTTTTACATTTAATTAGGCACATACCTTTACCACGTTACAATTAAACCGCACCCGAAAAACTTCTTCAAGTATAGAGACAAGCAAGTAACTATTCTTGTTCTTTCTTGTTCGTATATAATCAATAATATAGCTGCTTTTTTAGGTAGGCCAAACAATGAGAAGCGACCAATGTTTGCTACAAAATTTATAATTATATAACAATTAGGTAAGTGTATCGATGTAGGAGCAAGTATGGTAAGGACATGTATATTACCCAGCAAGATATGATGCAATAAAAAAATCTTCTCAGAATGTAGAGTATATATGTTTTGATAATGTTTTCCAACACATGCACGATTACTTTTACATAGTGGAGCATTGATGAGTTGTGGGTTGAAAAAAGTAGGGGTGTGCAAGAATCCGAAAAAACCGACTCAAAACCAAAATAACCGAAAAAACCAAACCGAAAAAACTGAATCCAAATAGAAACCGATGGTTTTGGATTGAACTTTTCTAAAATCCAAAACTTTGGATCGGTTTCGGTTTTAGCTAACAAGAAAATCCGAAAAAACCAAACCGATCCATTTAATTATTGAAGGGTTTCCAATTAAAATTTTATTTATAATCATTAGGATCTTTGAGTCTTTGTGATTAGTTCATTATGCAACTTTAATTTTTGTTTGAATGTCGTTTGAGTGTTTGAGATTAGATCTTTAAGGATTTATTTGATTTTAGATTGTTATACAACATTATGGATCCTTGAGTCTTTGATATTAAATCGTTAAGGATTTGTTTGAATGTATTTGTTTGAGATTGGACCATTTTGCAACCTTATGGATTTTAAAGTTTTATTTTGAATGCTATTAGTAGTCAATTAATCTATAATCAAAAAAATAAGTAGACCCAAATTTAATATTATTAGTTTTTTCTTAGCCAAAAAATTCATATGGATTTGAATCCGAAAAAACCGAATCCAAACCGTAAAAAACCGAAAACCAAAATCCATGAAACCGAAAAAACCGAATCCGAATGTATTTGAAAATTGTAAAAACCAAAGTTCCGTTTTGGATTCGGTTTTAGCCAAATCCGATCCAAACTGATCCATGCACACCCCTAGAAAAAAGCACATCGGGAATTGCTCGATTCAAAGAAGTGCCTAAAATCAAGAAAAAAAATGACAAAGTTAGCAAATACAATTGTATCTAAAAATGTTATAGCACAATATAAAAGCAATAATGGTAACTTACATTGCAAACCAATGTAATACTGTGACATTAAACCATGCATTCAAGAATATTTGTAACAATTCTAAATATGGAATGTCCTCATCAACCGGCTCAGGATACATGCCATTAGGTGAAACGACCTCAATGACATAATCATTACCAACGTTTGCTGATAATCGATCAACTAATTCTCGAACTGGTCGAGGTCTATTCCTTATACTATCCAAGGCTGGTGCTACATCGGGATCAATAATATCCAAGGCTGGTGCTACATTAGGATCGATAAATTCAGGTTCGGGGTGGAAATCTGCTTCGGGACTAACCTCAGGTTCAAAAGCATGTAATTCAAACTGATCTTGCGAAGCAGATCGAAATTTATAGACATTTGATAGCTATAAAAAAGTTATAAAAAACATCAGTACTTAGATATGATATATATACTTACATACATACCAAGGGTTGTGTCAAAATATTCTCTTATTATATAATCATATATGTATACCATATTCATAAATTCGCCTTGACCGACTTGATGTTGCATCATGTCTCCTTGAGGTCGAAATTGTAGATGTGGATCGACCACCTCAAGCTAAAAATAAGAGACAAATTGTTATAACATAAACAAATCAAACAAAACTTTGCAAATTCATCAACTTTAAAAAAAACTACCTGTGGACGATAACAAGAAGTTGTCGCAAAGTCATCAACATGTATTTGTGGCGATGCACTTCTATGACTTAGCGAACCGTGACCTGAGGTTGTTATCGAGGCACTAGCAGATTTGCTTGTTGTCTCTTTGTTCACAAGCTACAACACTTAATGCACTTCTTCATCATTTAACATAATATAATGTGTTCTATAAATAATAATATACCTTTAATGAACTTCTTGGCCACTGAATGAAAGACCTAAGCATATCTCCAACTCTCTTAACTTCATCAGTTATTCTGACATTAAAGACAGAAAATTCAGAATATTTATCAACGATGCTATCGACATGCACTTTGGCACAACCCTCCTTTATTAAGTTACCATGTAAAACACGGTCTGAGGTTGGCCATGTAACACCATTAGCCACAATCACGGTGGTAGAGGCGACTGGAAGTATCAGCTCACATAGGGTCATGCTCTATAAAACCAAAAGAGTCTTTAACATCTTTAACAGCTAGGGCTGTTAGAAAATGTGCAGTTTTGAAACCAACTATAAATATATATCATAAATTGATTCAAACTAGCCTTTTATATGCAATTTTGTTGCTTCAAAATGTAAGCTTTTATGCAGTTTTGTGCTATATTTTCTGCTGTCACATGTAGTTTTGGCTGCATCTAACGCTCAAAAACAGTCTTTAACATTTTAACCTGTTAGAGAAAAGTACAGTTTTGACACCAACTATAAAAATAATACCTCGATAGGTGGATAGTCGATCCGTCCAACAGACTCACAACTAGAGCCATGAAGAGGTTGGCTCACGTTCACTGGTGACGCCGAGCCTGTATCACAGTTCACATTTGCACCCGAGTCATTTCTGGCTCTTTTTCTACCATTTTTATACAATCCACCGTGAACCCTTGTAGCCTTATAAACCCAATATCATTACAATATCAATATTTATAAATACAGTTAAAAAAACTCAATATATATGTATATATATTACCTATGACCTCGGATACAGTCCATGATCGCTGATGCTTTGCATTTTGGATATATTTATATTGTCGAATTCCCGCATTTTTAACCAAGTTTTGATTAAGTTTCTATGAGATTTTGGTGCTTAATTGTGAAATTTATGAAAATCAGGTTTTGTTCGGGTCGTATGTTGATCTTGGTTGGAAATATGGAAGAGGAGGCTTGGTGGTGAGCGGATTTGAAAGATAGAAGATTTTCAAGCATTTTTGCTGATTTTGTATCCATGAGGACCGCATGAGTCTTCGTCAGGAAATTGCTCGCGATCCTCATGGTCCTGTCAGAGGCGGTGCGAGGACCGCATGGATCCTCTTCACACACTACGTGTGGTCCTCATCAGCGACCAGATGCTAAAACCCTATTAATTCCCTATTTAAGCATTCTAAGCCGTCATCTTCAGGGGGGACGCATTTTTTCACTGAGATTCACCACAAAACACGTCTGGAAGCTTAAGGGATTGAGAGGATTCAAGATTTGAGGCTAGAGATTGAAGATTTGAAGATTTTTGGGTCCTTTTCTTTGGTTCCTCATCAAGGCTTGATTTTCCTTCCTTTTCTTTTGTAAACCTAGCTTATGATCATGTCAAAGATTGCATTTTTATCTATTTGGATGATGATTGTAGGCTAGATCTTTTGTGTTACTTGGTTGGGATGAATTTGGGCATGCTTTGACTTTTAGTTTGACTATTTTTCATGTGATTTGATCTTGGTTGCTTATGAATCTGATTTGGATCTATGAAATGAACATATTAGCATGATTGATCTCTCTTATGATTGCTTGATGTGATTGAACCACTTAGGATCGAAGAACTTTGACCTAATTAGTGATTTGATCATTGTTTACTTTGACTTTTATTAGTCTTTGTTCAAATGCATGATAGGAGACCTTCTACATGATCTTGTGGTTATGATTTGAGGCTGATCTTGCATGGTATTTGTGTTAGATTGAGTTGACCAATTCGTTTAGCACACTAGGTGGTTGTTTGACTTTGTCGGTTGGTTAGAATACTTGAGAACTTAAGGTTTTGACCCGCTTGTACGAGTTAGACATTGCTTAGGTTTCATTGATCCCATTTTAGTATTCTAGTATGTTATATAATCCATATAGAGAGACCTCTCGAGTGGTTTTCTATTCCGTGCGTGTCTGATTAGCTTTGACCGAAGCTGTTAGATCAATTAGCATCCAGAATCATTTACTGCCCGGACTTCAGTTTAGGATTGCCTAGATAGCAAAGATGTGTCTATAGTCTAAGTTATCCTGGTAATCATCTTTAGAGGGTAGTGTCACGTGAGATAGTCAAATTATTAGTCATTAGCTAGCCCAGAGGATTCCTTACCAGGTAGCACCCTTTTCCCATATCTGAGTTACCTTCGATTCAGTTGTTGTGTTCCTTTGTTATCATAGTTACTTGTTTTACTTGTTTCTTTGTTTAATTCAAAACTAAAATATTTTAGGTTAAATATTAGCAAAGTTCGCATATCGAGAGCCTGCATTGCGTCCTTGGATTTGACATCCGGGTATTTACCGATACTATTTTGCATACGATGGGTACACTGCCCTACGCGTGTGTTTAGTCACTCGGGATTTTCCCATTTTGACTTGACCGATTTTTGATAGACACTTCAGCACACGTCAATCGCCCCCCATGTTCATATCCTAAAACTCTAACTAGTGGATCATCATTTTCTTTTAGATACAACCTACCAATTTTTCTATCATTTTCCATATATGCAAAACCTCTTTTTTCAGGACACTAATCTTTTTCAGCACCAATCACACAACCGACTTTTTTCACACAACAGAATGCAAGAATCTACAAATGGCTTATCTAAACTAAACTAAGATGCAAAACATATAAATTAATAATTTTTAACCGAACTTAGAAAATGAACGAGTTCACCTGATTTCATAGCCGTGGCGAGATCTTGAAGTGTTGTGTCGATCTTCAAAGTCCATCTCAACAACCTGCAAAACTTAGCAAAATTTGTGTAGAAGCAAGCTTCATCACAAAGATTAGCACACAAAAATTTCAAAATTTTGCATTTTTTTTATCTTTTAAACACGACTTTGAACAAAAAACTAGTAACCCCCTCATCCCCACACTTAAAACATTGCATTGTCCCCAATGCAACCTTTAAGTTCTAATTCAATTAAAAATAAATAATTTTAAAAAAATTAATTAATAAAAATCCTAAAACTCACTTTCGTAGGAATCACGGTTGCATTTAGCGTATGCAACAAGCCTTTTGTACCCCTCGGTAGCCCGAGTGGACGAGTGAAGTCTCGTGAGGGTTTCTAGTGAACATACCCACAAAGTTCTTGGGTTGCCTCCCGGAAGCGCTAAGTTTTAGGTATTCAGCCAGACCGTACCTGATTTAACTCTTATGGTGGCTTGAATGCATATTCACTTCCAAATGTACCATTACCAGTTGGGTTGTTGATAAACCGTCGTGTGTCTTGACATGTCCAATAATTCCTTTTAGAGTCATCAACACCTTCCTTCATCTTCACTGATCCTTCACTCTCATATGAATGCCTTCTACACTTAGGTGGTTTCTTCACCTCAGCCCGGGGTTGTGATTCTTTCGTCCCCAACTTATGACCACTTTTGGAAACTTCCGCTTGCTTGTTCAATGTGGTTTTTACCTCTGAAGCTCCTGTATCCCCACACTCATCCTCTTTGCAATCTACCAGTTTTAACCTGTCAAACAAACAACCTTTATCTTTGGTGTCCCTCTCATTTACACAAGGAGGACACCTGTTAGTAGCAGCTGACTTTGAAAATTTTGTTTTAACCGAATAAGTAAAAGAATTTGAAACCATATCTAAATTTAACTTACGGTTCCCAAATTCCATGCTCACTGTGCAATCTTTGCAGTTGATCTGAGCATTTGCTGTTGCTAAGAACGGTCTTCCTAATATGACCCTTGGTTGCCTCTGCTTCATTGTAGGTGAATAGTCAAGCACCAGAAAATCTTCAGGGTAGTAAAACTCCCCAACTTTGACTGCTACCCCCATCAAAATCCCTCGAGGCCGTTTACGTGTAAAATCCGCTAACACCACGGTGGTGTTAGTTTCTTGTAAAGGCCCAAAATCATACTGGTCATATATGCTTCCCGGTAAAATACTAATGCTAGCTCCACAATCCAACATCGCTTGATCAGTTATAAATACCCCGA